>CP092090.1:31183567-31186067 GCA_029203775.1 Neoneuromus ignobilis
TCACGATATACGTATTCTTTTTACAATTAACAGTTGTTTGTAAAGTAGATATGAATACATTTTATATGATGATTCTGATAAAAAAAGTCTGTTTTATATCACCGTTTACATTTTTTCCAGTTTTTAATCTTATATAAAAAATATCGATATTAGTATGGGTTACTTTATAATTATTCATGAAGATACATGTTTATCATTTATTAATAACAAATTTATGATTATTATATTTTTTTCAGTTTATTATCTTGAGCTATATTATATTATAGTTTAAAAAATCAAATAAAATGCATGTTAACTATTTATTTTGGAACATTTTCGAATTCACTTTCACATAAATGAACTATTACCTCAACACCACATGATATCTTGTGACTTTGGGGTAATAATTCATTTGTTTAATAATGCATTTTAACGTTTTGTGGCGTAGAATTGTTACCAAAAATTTATTAGTATAAATTTTCACCGAATACAACGTTTAATACAATAGTTACGGTGTTACGAGTTAAATCTTATATGGAATGAAGACCTTTTGTTGTCATAATTTAAATTAATATGTTCTAATTGTGTTCCTGAATACGGTTTAAATATTTAATTTAATAACTAGAATTTTCGTGTAATAAATGGACTCAAGTTACGAATTCATTTACTACTCTAGTTTTTTAATTTATTTTAATTCTTAGAATTTTATAATTAACATGGTCTGAAGATCACTATTGTTTTTAGAATTATTTTTTTATTATTACATTTTAAATCGTATTGTTTATTTTCATTATATTTCAGTAATTAAGACCATACAACACAATTATCTAATTAATGATTATACTAATTAATGATTTTGTAACACAAATTATTCTATTTGAAAGTTACAAAATTAAGTTAGTCCTTTTTTTCAATGACAGTATGAACTATTTTCAATACTTTTGTGCAAATAATAGATTTTAATTTAGTTTAAAATATTTTTAAGGTTGCAACTAATTTATTTATATTTTTCCAAAAAACTGATATTTTTCTAATAGATTTTTCAAATATTACTCATTGTTATTCTGTCAAATGAATGCGTTTAAAGAATATTCAATCTAATAACATATTTAAAGAAAAAAATTATTAAATAGCAAATATAATGCAAAATGGTTTCATTTCTAATACTAAATTTTCCAAATAGATATTTTTTTAAAAAATGACATTTTTTTAAAGACATAGTTTTATTATTTTATTATATTATAAATCGTATAAGCTCCAAATCAAATTTATAATTTATTGGTCAACAGTCTGTTGTGATAGCTGTTGGGATCTAACTGCTTTTGTACATTTTTTCATTAGTCATTATTATTATTAAAATGTAAAATATCACTGAACAAAAGCAACAGTAGATTGTGTTAAAAGCTATTTAATTTTTATTTGTTATAACTTCAACTTAATAATTTTTTTATTGATGTAAACGATTTTCTTGTAAAATTATTTTGTTCTTAAGATCATATTTTCTTACAGAATTATTAATTGTTTTATTATCCAACTTTTATCAGATACTTAATGAATATTTCATTGTCCTTAAAAGTCTATTATAAACCTTGAAATGAAGATGCCTGTTTATTAAATGATAATGTATTTAAAAAAATATTCTTACGTACCTATATGAATTAGTTGAGTTGTTCCATTAATGTACAGTTATATTCATTGTTCATAAATGCATTCATTAAAAATATTTACAGTGAAATTCTTATTTATGTGCTAGTATGAAATCACTTCAGGCATAAAAAAAATAGATTCATCCCTTGACAAGGGCACTGATTAGTTTTACACGTATACTGTTGTTTAATGCTTCTGCCACGCCTTCTTACTTTGATCAGCGGCTCTAGTAATGTTTCCTTATTCCAGGCCAAGATCACTTTTTTTGATGTGTCGCCTTTGGGTAGAATCCTGAACAGATTCTCATCTGACACGTATACAATAGATGACTCTCTGCCGTTCATTTTGAATATCTTGCTCGCCCAGTTGTTTGGACTTATTGGTATGTAATTAGATATATTGTATTTAATATCATATATTGTTGAGTTTGAATATGCTAATGATATTGTTCACATATTTTGTTTAGTTTTAGTATTCTTTGAATATTATTTGTTAAAGATGATTTTAGAATAACAGTGTATGTTTTATGGAAATTACTTGTTAGCATATTTGTCATCATATTTGAACTTTTAAAATGAATTTGAGAAAAATCATTTGATAAAAAGTATTTTTAAGAGTTTTGTAGTTTGCATTTATTTGAATTTTAAAACGTTCTTTCATCTTTTATCTGGATATTATATTATTAAAAAATCTTTTTACCCTTGGTGTTTAGTTGAAAATTTTTCATTGAAAATAATTTTTGTTTTAAAATATATGTTCTTTGTTATTTTATCTATTATGATAGAAACTACTTAATGAATTTCAATTATAAAAACTTCATTAAACCTACCTAATTTTTTAAGTTCAACTTCTTGATTTAATTGTCTTTTTTATT
>CP092090.1:31188567-31316067 GCA_029203775.1 Neoneuromus ignobilis
TATATATATATATATATATATATATATATATTTATTAAAATATTTGCATTTGTAATATGTATATACATATATGTTTGTATTTATACATCATTTTTTATAAACATTTCATTTATTTATTGTTATGAGTACATTTCTCCCGAAAATAATATTTTGATAATTCTATTACAGATTATGACTATACTTTTTGTTGTATACACTAACGAGATACATAAAGTATGTAGCTTTTGTAAGTATATATGGATGAGATACTGCGTTTTTGTGTTTATAGTTTATTCTTGAAAATGACATAGGCATTTGTTTGTGTGTGTATATATATATATATATATATATATATATATATATATATATATAAACACACACACACAAGAAGCTGTATACAATTTAACAATGTAACCCTCATACAATTTTATGAAGTCTTAAACGAAAACGAAATGTTGCAAACGTATACCGCCTTGAGTTTACTGTAAATGCACTTATATCGTTAGTTCATAAATGGACTAAAAATCATAAAAAGTGTATGAAGGTTTGTTTCCTTTTTCTATCTCTTTATATATATATATATATATATATATATATATATATATATATATATATATATATTATAATAATTGGATAAGATAAATTGTATTTTTTTTGAAAATATTAAATAGTTAAAAATAATATACGAATATTTTAATCTTCAATATTAGCCAAACACATTTATTAATGTAATTTTTATTATATAAATCTTAATATATACTCTTCTATCGTTTGAACTGATATTATTTTAATTGTCAACATTTTCATTAACTTTTTATTTGGTCGATTAATAACAGTTTTTGTTATCAAATTCTTTTATGTTATTAATAAGCTTTTATGTTATTTAATTACACCCATCTGTCAATTTACGCGGAATATCCGTTCTATGTGGATTTGTTTTACGGGAACGAAAATCGCGTAAATCGAGTCTGTCAGTACAATGGAAAAAATATTGGAAATAAAAGCTAGTAAAGTTGTAAAAACACATATTTATTTCACATAGCTTAACAAAAAAATAATGACGTTTTAGAAAACAAAAGTAGATAAATTTTATTCGGTGTCACTATCGCTATTATAATTCAAAACAATCAACCTGTTATATATTTATATCGTGCTTTTATACGTTTAAGTAAAAATTTGCGTCATTATGATATATAATAAATTCCATGAAAAATGATACAAAATGAAATTTATCTGACCGCGTATAAAAAGTGCCGCGTAAATCAATACCGCGTAAAAAAAGTCCCGTGTAAATTGAGGGACGTGTGTAATTGTATTTAAAACATGGAAGACTCTTCACAAATATTTAAAATGAACGAAATTTGATAGGTACAGTTTCACTTTAACATTAATTAACCTTTTATATTTTAAGTTTGATTTTAATATTAAATATTTTCTGGTAAAAAATATCTCTGTTCTCATTTTTTAAATATGTTGCAACTTATATAAAAACGTTATCTGTACTTTATTTTGCACAGTTTCATATAAACTTTGTATCTAAGGTATATAAATAAGAACTACAGAGTTGCATTTTAGTGGAATTTGATATTTGTATATAATATGTATATCACCATAATATCGCTTTATATCAGCTTATTGCTGGACGAAAGCTTCATTGTATGTTACCATTCATTGATATTTAGTCATGGTCATCTTTTAATCACGCGGATTGGTGAAGATTTTTTATTCAAGGTTTATTTCTATAGACAGGTTGCCTTTACCTTGGCTAAGAGCTCTGCCTGCCTCGTTTTTCCGATTAGGGATTGAACAAATATTCCGCATGATAGATGGTAATGCATAATATCATGCCACCAGTCTGCTGTATATGTATATATATATATATATATATATATATATATATATATATATATATATATATATATATATATATATATATATATATATATATATATATATATATATATATATATATATATATATATATATATATATATATATATATATATATATATATATATATATATATATATATATATATATATATATATATATATATATATATATATATATATATATATATAATCGTCATCATTATCCCTTCTTTATTTACTTTTAATGAAGGTGTTCCCTAAAACGTTTCATTTTGATTGATCTACTGCTTTCCTCTTTTTCTGTTCCATCTATCCAAGGGTTTCTTTCTGGATTTTCTTATTTATCTAGGTTCCCAATCGATAACTCATCTTGTTCTTCGGTGATCCCTTCTTCTTGCTACATGATTGAGTTTTTTTCATTTCAAACTTTTCGCTTTTGCCGTAATATTCGTAACTTTTGTTTTCTTTCTGATTCATTCATTTATTTTTTTGCACACACACACACACACACACACACACACACATATATATATATATATATATATATATATATATATATATATATATATATATATGTGTGTGTGTGTGTGTGTTTTTGTATTTGTATATACAAATTTCATAATAATTCTTTAAAGTTTTAATATAAATGTAATTTTTATAATGAAGAAAAAATGTACATGTCATATATTTGCAAAAAGAAAGGTAATTAATTGAAATATTATAATATAGTATGGTTAATTTGTATATTGCAATATGCGATACATAAGTGTATAAAAGATGATTATCAAATATTACATATTTTTATCTTTTATTGTATTAAATTTGAATGAATATAAATTTCTATTGATGATTAAAATAATGCGGTTGTAAATATCCTTTTTGATATTAATTCTTTGTAAAATATCAGTTTTACATTAATTGTGTATTTTTTAAAAATATACATAATATTGTATTCTCCCTTTGATGCTTTTTAAATACTGTTATAAAAAAAATTATTGAAAATTAAAAAAATATTAACTTATTTTTATTTACAAAATACATTTTAAATAAAACAAAATTAATAAATTGAAAAATGTATGGTTGTTCGCGTTTGAAAAGGGAATAAAAATAATAGTTTTTGTTATCATTGTACATCAGTGAAATATAATTTATGTAATTTATGTACATTTTAAAATATATATATATATATATATATATATATATATATATATATATATATACATATATAATTATATACACACACAAATGAAATCTGTAATAAATGTATCTAAAATGAAATCATTTCGGCCTTTTATTGAATTATTCACAACAACTGATTCTAAATAAAAATAGTACATTGTTCTGGTTTAAAAACAGTATCGATGTTTCGTGCCCTCGTGTTTCTCTATTCCAGTGCCTATTTTCAGTGATATATTACTCAATTTGAAGTTCATTCAAACTTTGTTCATTTTGTGCGACATAAAAAAATGTTCAGGCTAAATTAAGCTCTGATGTTATTCTTCAATTGACTTGTTAGTTTTATACATTGCTAAACATAAATTCGTAAAAGTTTATTTGTTAATCAGAATATATGATCTGTTAAAGCAGTATTCGAGAATGAAATGTTTTTATAAATTTCAAAGAGTTTTGTGAAACATTGTATCAATATAGAATCAATTATTAATATATATTCAATCTTTATTTTTTTTTTATCAAGATATTGGATAATGAATAATATAAATATATAGATTTGTATATAGTTATATAACAGTAGTTAAGTAAATATTTATTTTACTTGGTATAACAAAAAAAGATAATTGTGATTTATTTTTTTGCCTATGTGATTATTACGATATTTTTTAAATAACAGTCTATTTTGTATTATTAGTAACTTCAAATAAGGTCACTAAATAAGGATCGCTTAAAATAAAGAATGTTCTAGTTAAAAATAATAAAGTATTTTAAAAATCTTTGAATAATATCTACAGCAATAATAGGAGTATTTGATCTATATATAAAAAAAATTGTCTAGTGTAATTTATTAATCGATTCTATACTAAATACTTTTCGGTAAATTTTAAATACAAAATCTCTTTTTATTCGTAGGATCTATACTAGTTACTATTTATGGTCTTCCATGGTTAAGTTTAGTATTAGTACCACTAATACCGGTGTATCATTGGTTACAACATCGGTATCGATTAACGTCTCGTGAATTGAAACGGTTATCAAGTCTAACACTGTCGCCAGTATATAGTCATTTTAACGAAACTTTACAAGGTAACGGTAAACGATGCTACTTGACTATATACCGAATACAATCTTATGTACGATTTGCAGGTTTATCGACAATTCGAGCGTTACGATGTTCCCATCGTTTTGCAGAGGAAAGCGAAACACGTTTAGAGACTAGTCAACGTGCTCAGTTTTGTTCTCAAGCAGCTGCACAATGGTTAGGAATTAGGTTACAACTTATTGGTGTGGCTATTTTAGCAGGTGTTGCTTCAATTGCATTACTACAACATCAATTAGATGTAGCTGATCCCGGTAAATGTTAATTTTTAACTATTTTATCTTTGTATTTTTTATAATTTGGGTGATTTCATTATATATTAAAAAAGATATATTAAAATCTGCAAATAATACATCTTGTCTAAAAAATCTTAAAAAGTATAAAAAAAATCCCTGTTTTTATATATCTTATTAAATTGTAATTATTTTTAAAAAAATCATAACCATTATTTCATATTATAAACATTTTTTAATAATAATATGAATTGTTTAATTTGCAATTCGAGTATGTTTCAAATATTTTTTTAAGGTATGGTTGGATTAGCCATTGCGTACGCTCTTAGTGTAACTGGGCTTCTTAGTGGTGTTTTAAATGCTTTTACCGAAACTGAAAGAGAAATGATTGCTGTAGAACGTGTCACACAATACATAGATCAAGTTGAACCTGAAGAAATAATTTCTCCATTAAATTACGAACCTTTACAACCACCATATGCATGGCCTTCACAAGGTGTCATCACATTTAATAATGTTGTATTAAGATATCGGTAGGTTTTAATATTTATTTATTTCCATTTTGAAAATATTAAAAAAATCATTTTTATTTACCATTTATAAAAATGAAATATTTTTTAATTTATGTGATAATTTATTTTCCAATGAAAATTTTATAACTAATATAGAAATGAAATAAAATGTTTTTAAAAATATAACTACACCTATCCCCCGATTTACACGAAAGATCGGTTCCTCAGAAAACCGTGTAAATCGAAATCGTGGATTTTTATACGCAAAACCGTGTAAATTGAAAATAAACTAAAATGTGCATAAATCAGTCATTTATTTCAACGTAAAATAAAAGTAAGATACCTTGAAAAACATAAAAATAACAGTCCATTTATAAAATGACAAATATATAAAGGTATAAGTATGTAATTCATTTTATGGAAACAAGAAATATAAGATCTTTAAAAAAAATAACCGAAAGTTTAATTACTGTCATCACTTTCATAGACTATTAATTGTTTCTTCGAAACTTGGTAATTAACAATTGTGTTTGGTTTTTGGTTAAATCTTTATGGACCTCCTTATATTGAGTTAAGCATTTATTAATATCTCGCTGGAATCGGAGAGCTCGTTCAACATTCGGGTCATTTTGTAGAAAATAATTATCCAATTTTCGCCCTAATTCAAATATGTACGCCAGTATTACCAAGCGAACGGAATTAAAAAATGACTGTAGAAATATGTATGCAGCCAAAATGTTAATTTTTATCAGTTTTTTTTTAAATTCATTATTTTGAAAACCGTGTAAAAGCGAAATCGTGTAAAAAAGTACCGTGTAAATCGGAGGATAAGTGTATATGTTTTTCGACCATAACCATGATTTTTTAATATAAAAATATATTAAACATAATTATAAACTAAATTGTCTTCAAAATAGTAATTGTTTTTTTAATCTAAAAATAACAGTGAAATAAAGACGACTTTTTGTTGCATGTAATATCTTTTGAATGTTTTTCTCTTTGATTTTTAAACTATTCATAAAAAACTTCTGAGAAATGTTTTATCGGTTGTCGCAGAAAAGTTACACCGATTTCTAACACAAAACTTTCAGTACTTTTTTTGCCATACTATGTTATTTGTCGATAGTAAGTTAAAAAGTACTTAGTATTCATTATTCAGTGAAATAGAAGTTATATGTTTGTTAATGTTCTGACATTTTGATACTTTTCTTATTTTAAATTCAGTACTGTTTTTTCTAGTCTATGAAAATATTATTTCTCAACGCTTTTACATATATGTTTATTAAAATAACTCGTTTCAGTATTATAATATTGCATACTTAGCAAAAAATCTTTATATATTTCAGAGATATTAATTATAAATATTATTTTTCTAAAAAATGAAATATAAGTCAATATATTTAAAAACTAAAATATACGTCTATCCAAATAATTTGTAGAGATCATCTGTCACCGTCATTGAAGGGCGTTTCCTTTGAAACAAGACCAGCTGAAAAAATCGGTGTTGTAGGGAGAACAGGTGCCGGAAAAAGTTCACTTTTTACGGCATTATTCCGTGGTGTTGAATTGTATTCCGGAGAAATTAATATTGATACAGTTAATGTATCTAAATTGTCTTTACCAGCACTAAGGTAAATACTTATTAATTATAATTTCAAATTACACTCATTGTTAGTATTTCACGAGTTTTGGAAAAAGGATAAATTTGTCAACATAAGTATGTTTATTTAAATGATTTACGAAATACTAGTATGAAAAGAAAGAGAAACGAAGAATAAAATCACGAGCTCGGATTCTTCATATATTGTATTTTAAACTTTATGGAAATTGGGTTTTCTAAATATTGTGATTTAAATATTTTTGATTACTTTTTTTCTTATTATATTAACTTCAAACACATACTGTTTTTTTATAATTATTTAAATATTCATGCTGTGCATATATATTTGCATGTATGTGTGTGTATAAAATGATAATGATTTATAACACATGATAAAATATTAGAATGCATTATATAAAATGAAACATTTGATACAAATTACGTGATAAATTGTTAAATTAGTTACAATAAAAAATATTTGTTTCAAGAAAGTGAATCTTTGAAAATAATTTCAAAATTGTTTATAATACATACAATGAATTGCATTTCCAAAAATAAAGCCGGTTTTCGTAAATTACACAAATATAATTAAACGTTCGATTATGGACAAAGGTCACGATTGTGGATAATACCACAAGAACCGTTTCTGTGGTCTGGCTCTGTGCGAGATAATCTTGATCCATTGCGTGAGCATCGTTCTTCAGAGCTGTGGGGCGCTTTGACACGTTGTGCTCTCTCGGGACCTATACGCCGTCTTGGAGGCCTATCGACATCGCTTGGTGTTGGTGGGTGTCGATTATCAGCAGGACAACGACAGCTGTTCTGTCTTGCGAGAGCTGTTTTACGAAACGCTAAGGTAAGAATTACTGTTTTCTATTATTTCTTTAATACTGATAATGTACGTTGAGCGTATTTTTAATCTACCAGACTTGAATGATAAAAATGTAATTATTTTTATATTAAAATCCACTTATATATAATTAAATAAATAAACTGATGTAATTTGTATGTGGCTGTGTGTTGTGGGTGTGTTTGTATGTTATAATTTAAAAAATGCGTTAAAATTCGATATTATGTTTGTACTTAAATTAACTTGAAAATTTATTAAACAAATATTCGGTAAAAATATTTACTGTTTTTTCTTCTTTTTTTTAATCAGTGCTTTTAATTTTTAATAGTTTTTATAAAACAGTTATCTACATGTATCTTAGAAGTATTTGTTATAATTTACATGAATTATTTTTTAAATTTAATGTTTTTAATACGTATTTGGAAACTATAATGTTATTTGAAAAATTACCTCCTTTTTTATTGTAAATAGGATTTGAATTTTATTAGTATATAAGGGGCAGCATATAAATGTCTTTTTTGCCACTCATGAATAATATAGTTGCAGTAAATAAAAAAAACAATCATTCTAGTTTAATTAAATATTTTTTTAAAAATGTTAAATGCAAAATTAAAAATGAGTGAAATTTATTATGAACTATAGAAGCTAAATAGTTAAATTTACGTTAAGAAATGTATCTATCTTAATTCTAACTATTAAATTGAAATTTATATAAAATTCAATATCAATATTTTTTTGGAAAAAATGTAAAATTGTAATATTTAATGTAAAATAGGTTTTCAAATACTGGAGGAAAATTATAATTGTGAAAATTAAGTTCTTGTGCTTACAGTGTTAATGTAATTATATTATTTACTAATGTAATAATCACTTCTTATTTACTAAATTATTATATTTATATTGGATAACAAATACAAGTGTTTTTTCCAGTACACCATGTAAGAGATTTTAGAAACAAATATGTATGTTCATCAATGTTCCAAAAAGCCTCTTTTATTCAAAAAATAACATGTACTGAGCTAAGTGTAACTCGTATTTTTCATAGACATCAAAATAGCTCAGTATTTTGTATGAATAAAAATCTAAATTATCTATTATAGATGACCAATTCTTAAACTAATAAATAAAGAAAAAATGAACTGAGAATGTTTTTAAGCGTTATTTTAGAAAATTAAAGATGGAATGATTTCATTGGGAAGTAAAAATTATGTTTAGTTCTTATAGACAATAAAAAAGCCTTACTTGATTTTTTTAACAACGAATTAGGTAGATTGTATTGCAATTAATTGATGATATATGTAATTTGACATTTTATGCTGTTAGAAAGGAGATAACAAATTCTAAAAGAATAGTATATTCTTTTTTTTAATAGATCATTTATTACCAACATTATTTATTTTTGGTTATTAGTAAAAAAAATTTAACTATATGATTTAGGTAGTAAATTATGTAGTCATTTTTACATGCGAGAACTCATTCGGTAATACCTCTTTGATCTGGGAAGAAATTAATAAGATATTTGGGATTAATTATCTGATTACTTTGAATTATAGTAAATTTATGGTCAGCTAAATGGAAAACTAATAAAAGGTTTAATACTAGTAAAGTAAGGATAAATAGCAAATCGAATAAGTACTAAAAAGAAATGTTTATAATTTTAGTGATATTGTAATGAAATAATTTTTTTCTTAACACATTTTGCGTCGAATTCATTTTTGGCGATTTTTCGATCATGTTTTGTGTGTTGTATGCATCCCACGTTGTTAAATTCAATAGTTTCATTGAGAAACAAAATTTGAAAAATGAAATAGAATTTAAAAACAATTTGCTACGCTACATGGAAAATCAGAAATCTACAATTTAATAACTATATAATTTATGCATCAATTAATATTATAAAAAGTCTTATAATAATGTTACACTTGACAGTTAAAATACTAAACAAAGTTAAAATACCAACATAGATGGAAAGTTCATTGGTGTGTGTGTGGGGGGAGGGTAATGATTCATATATTGTGGAATGCTAATTATTGGTAAAAAATATATTTGCCAATAATTTTAAAAATGGAGTTATACTTGAAAACATCTTTACAAAAAAAAAGAAATAAATGATTTTGAGTTCATGTAATTTTACAATAATAATTTGTAAAGAAATAAATTAATTACTGAGTTTAATATTTAAGTACTCAGTATATTTTCTTTAACAATAACAGTATACATGTAATATATCATATACACATACATGCAATCATACATATTGCTGAATATAAAATGTAATTTGAAATAAATTCAATTGAATTTTTTTTTTTTTTTGGCCTGTTATTAATACAATATTTACAGAGAAAATATTTACTTTATTCGTCGGTTTTCAAAAATAATAGACTGTGTGTTGTTATGAGTGTATGTTTTTTTTCTTTGTTATTTTCTGCTATATGAAAAAATATACATTTTTCTTTAGATTATTTGTATAGACGAAGCGACAGCGAATGTGGATATGGAAACAGATCGGCTTATTCAACAGACGATTTGTTCATCTTTTAGAAGAAGCACTGTAATTACAATTGCACATCGTGTGCAAACTATTATGCATTGTGATCGTGTACTTGTAATGGGTGATGGTCGTGTTTTAGAGTTCGATACGCCAACAAACCTGATAGAAGATCCCACTTCTCATTTTTATAAAATTGTGAATGAACAAAAAAGTCGGTAATTTTTTTTCAAAATATTCTGAAAGATTCAAATATATTAATTTGTATTTAAACAAAAAATATATGATTATATGTTAGATATTAAACAATATTTATTTTATATTTATATCAATGTGATCAAGTTTAAATGTATTGTTTATTGGGATGCTGCAATTAAAAATATCTAATTGTTAGTTTTGAAACACGCTCAAATGAAGAATTGCTTTCCTCGTTAGGTTATTCATTTTTAAAGGATCATGTGCATTATTTTTATTGTGTTAATTTTAAAATAAACATTTATACATTTTTTTCATTTCCAATAAAAATACATATATGCAGATTGATATATTTTAAATTTTATAACAATTTGAAATGAAAAATTTAATTAATAGTACTTTTTTGTAATTTTTAGTGACATCAGATTTATCTTTATTCCTGCATTTTGACACATTTTATAAATAATGTAAATGAATTTATATAAATTCAATAGTTATAAAAGTATAGATCCACCTAGCATATCTAAACATTTTTATAAATTTTATCGAATTGTTTTTTGTACTGTTGCATACTTTTTTCTTTGACTCACACTAGAATTTTCTTCCACTCGTATAAAAATTTTGACTTCTCTGTATGTAACTTGTTGATTAACTTATTACTAATTTTGTATTTCTTATAATGTTTTTCGTAGTATTATGTGATATTGTTAATTTCATTTAGAGTTTCCTTTGCGAATGCCCATTTTTTTTTAAAAAAAAACTAATTTTTTTTTCATTTAAAATTCTTTCGAGTATTTATACCATTTTTGTAATTTTCCAATGATTTATTTCAGTACAATGTTAAAGTTATAATAGTTTTTGGTTCCAGTATACATTTACTGAAAAAAAATAATAAAAAAAATATTTATAATTTTCCTTTTTTCGTGATTAATTGAGATATGATTCAATACAATTGTGCATTGATTTTCATACATTGAATTAATTTTACTTTTTGTAAATATTACTTTTTTAAAAAATTGTTTATTATTTTGGATTTAATTAAATTGTATTTTGTAACTTACCAATAAATGTTTGTATTAATATATTATTTAATTTTTTTAATCAATTATTTCTTTAACTTGATAAAATTTATATATAATTTTTAATTGTGTTGGGTAGGTCAATATTTTTGTAATCAAGTATATATATATATATATATATATATATATATATATATATTACATAAGAAAGAAATCAGATTGTTTAAAATTACAAATTTCCTCTATATTTTTTTTTGATAACTTTAATTAATTCACATAATTACTAAAAATGATTTGTAAACATTGGTATATTTTTTCTATTTGAAATGTGCAATGAAAATAACAGTTTATTAACATTTTTAAAATTATTTGATATATAACTCATTTCAAAATAGTTTTTCAATTATCAATATTGTTTATATATTTCAAATACTTATTTGATTAAAATTAATCTTACATTACGTTTGATTTTTTATTTTGTGAATATTTGATCGTTGCATTAATACTTTTTGTTTAGAAAAAAATCTTTTTATAGTAACAATATACTATTGTATTATATCAAACAAGAATAATAATTAAATACTCTTTTTATTTCATGATATTGTTTAAAATGTGCTTTGCGTTGATTAATATGTTGTCTATATGTCAATTTAGAAGCTATACAATTTATTATTACACATTGCTTTTAAGTTTTTTTGGAGTGTAGTATAATGCATTCTAAATTAATTTAAAACAAAAAATGGGCTTTTAGATGTCATTCGTTTTTATCAAATTTTATAATATTAATAATGAACTTGAAACTTGTATTAAAAATTATATTTATGGTAGTATTATTTTTTTGTTCTTTTTCTTTTTATTGATTTCAAGTAGATTATTTATAGAAAAAGAAATGACAATATGTTAATAATATAAGTAGTAATTATTGTCAACATTAATGAGACTTGATTTAAAATTAATTCGACTGAAACATATAAAATGTTATTAAATGAAAGAGAACTGTATGACAAAAAATGATGAATAATATTTTTAAATTGTGATTTACATATTTTATTTAAATATATTTCAATATGATTATTTAATTATATTTTTTATATACTTACATTGTTATTTAAGTTAGATAATATGAATACACAAAGAAATTATGAAGTAATTTTCATTTTTATTAATTCTATTAGCATGATATATGATATTTTATTTCGTTATAGTGAATATAATGTGGAAATAACGTTTTACTGGTAAGTTTTAAATTTGTTAAAATTAAAAATTAATTTAGTTTATATGTTTTTGTATCCATTATTTTACAGTTATATTTCTAATAGAATTTATAGTATTTATATGTGCAAATAATATTTGGTGCTTTATACTTCAACATATTTTTTTAGTCAAGATATTTTATACTTACCGAACATTTGAGTGACAATTTGTCTTTATATTCGTATTGAATTTCAAATATTTTCTATATATTGAATTTATGTGTATTGACCATAAAAAATAATAAGAACAAATCTTTTCGAGTATAACAAACTTATATTTATGATAATTGACGTAAATATAAGGACCTTTTTATATACCAAAAAAAAATTTTATGTATTCGCTTTATTAGATTTTGCTTTTTCGTAAATCCCTGCAGATAATATGATACTTCGAAGAATTGAATAGAATTGTTTATTTTAGAAATGATACCGTGTATAATATTATTGGTAAATTTAAAATCGTTGTATATTGAAGTGAATAATAATTTATATCCTTATGCCTATTTTTGCTTGTACAATTTACTTAAAGATTTTATTATTTTTAATAAACATTTTTATTTTATTTTCACTTTATTATGAAAATAATGTAACAGTATTGCGACCAAGAATATAAAAATTCTGCAATTGAGAGTATATTAAAAGAAAATGAAGATTATAAATATTTTAAAATATATATTTCAAATTTTGTAAAATAGTTTTATGATAGTTTTTAACGTAAGTTTTAAGGAACTAATTACTTTGTCTTTATATGTAACAATATATTACATTTTTTTAAAAAAAAATTGTAATATGAGTAAAACTCGATTCATTTTTCAAGTTAGTATTTTTCTTTTAATACGACTATATTTTCTAGTTATTTGCATTATGATAGTAAATAAATTAAATTGTAATTAGTAAATAGCATACACTTTTATAATAAAAGACACTGTAATTAGTAATTTTTATGACTGTCATTTTTAATAATTAATATTTATGAAATAACTAAAAAGTAAACAATAATTTTAAGAATATATATGAATAATAAAATTAAATGTATTGTTTTAAAATATTGTGAAAATAATTGTAAGTTAATTTTATAATAAGTATGTTATGTTGAATTAATCCAACAATATAAGTTTAATATTTATATATAGATTAAAATATTTATGTAAGCTTTGTATTAAAGTAATTGTTAAGTTAATAAAAATGAATGTATTTTTTCTACAATGTTAGTAAATAAATTCTTTTAGATATATTTGTTTTTCGATAATTATCCTTTATAATTTAAAATAAAAGAGTACGTTTGGTCCTTTTTTTCAATTTCAATAATGTAGATTTTTTATTATTAAATTTTTGTTAACAGTTTTTTAATTATTATATAAAATGTTGTCAGACGAAATTGAAGTAGTATACATTTCTTTTATCGAAATTTATTCAAAATATATAGTTTTAAATATGTTTAAACTATTTTTAAAATAAAACAAATCACAATAATTTTTCTGTGTATATAAATATATATATATATATATATATATATATATATATATATATATATATAATCAAATTTTTGACATTTATCACCGGTAAAAAATAATAGTTTTTAAGAATTATTTTTAATGTAATTTTACAATTAATTGTTTATTAATATTTATAAAAAAAATCGCTGAAGCCATTAATTTGAATTTAATTTTTTTTAATAATGGTACATATGTTTGTTTATAAATAATATTTTTTTTACAAAACATTAATCAAAAATAATAATAATTACAGTCAATTCTATAATTTTTTTATAGAAATGTTCGATTTCTGTGAATTATTTTAAATAAGTTGCTATAAAACTAATTAATATACGAATTAAAATAAACTGGAACATTTCAACACATTTTATTGTATAAAAAATGTTTTTGTTCTGTAAGAGGACGAAACTTCTTTTCACAAAAATAGTCGATTAATCATCGTTAAGAGTCTTAGAAATGTATATTTATTTCGTGCTGTATTTAATTGAAACGGAAATTGAGGAACATTAATAAATATGTACTAAAAAAAATTAATTAGCAACAAAGTATTCATTTCCATTTCTTCAACGCATATAAAAAAATAAAAAAAATCTTTTTCTATACAAAAGAGTGGAAATTTTCAACGTTCCAAATAAAAAACATACCGTACATTGCAACCAGCGACATTCTGAAATAGTGTGAGCGTTGTAATGGTAGAATTTATATCAGTCAAATGGGCTCGGATTGTAAAATTTGAAATTTTGTAATTTAATTTTTCTTATGATTCCATAATATGGTATTATTAATTTTATGTGATTTTATATTTTATAAATGTAAAAAAAAACACTTAATAATATTTTAATATATTTTTTTAAAATAATGCACTCAAAGAATTAAAACTTTTTCTTAAATTAATTTTCTTAAAATAAGTAATTTATTAAAAAATTTAAAAAACTTCATGATAGCTTTTTAATAAACAACTTTTATTTAAGTATTGTTTTTCATTATTATTTAAAAATTGTCAAAGTCGATTAAAAATATATAAATATATTTCTTTAATGTCTTAATTTTTTAAAATATTTTTATATATTATGTGATACATATATATATATATATATATATATATATATATATATATATATATATATCGTCGTTATTATCATTATTGCAATTAATTAAAAAATAGCAGTAAAATTCCTTTTCTATTCATTATTAGATAAACCAAAACTCCATTTCCAGGAAATGTTTCCAATGCCTTTTTCTTCCATTTCATAACGACGAATTTTTTATATCTGTATTCCATTTATCCACGATCTCTTTTTGGATCTTTTTATATTTATGGGTTCTCAATAATAATTTGATTGTTCATTGTTATCTTATTATATAAGCGATCTTTTTCTATTTTAAACTTTTCATTCTATATCGCCCATAACCTTTTTTTGTATATAATCCTTTCTATTCTTATTTTTATGTATTTCTCCTAACATGGATTTTTCATATTTCTTTATGTTATCTGCAATCGCTTAGTTATTCTAGCAGTTAAGACCCATGTTTCTCTACCATAAATGAAAACAGGTGGGATTCATTCATCAAAAATATTATTCTTCATGATATAAAGATTTATCCAAATTGATACCATACGATTTTTAGTTTCTTATTAATATATATATATATGATGAAAATAAAATAAACATATTTTAAATGAAGAAACTGGATAAATTGAAGTACGAAGAATAATAATTCATAAATTATTTTTTATCTTTAAAACATGTTTTCTAATTTTTGAAAAAATATATATCATAAATATTAAAAATTGGCAGTAAAAAGAGATATTTATATCAACAAATGATATTTATGTACATATATATTAAAAGTACTTGTACATGATTTTAGTAAAACTTACTAATATTTATTGGTAAGTTTTACTAACATTTTTGTGAAGTAAAAGTAAAAATAAATAATAAAAATGGTTTGTGCAAGTATTTTCAATATCAGTAAAAATATTTAATTTTACAAGAAATTATTGATATTAATAATTATTTATTAAAATAAATTTTTCAGATGTATTTTATAAAATGCTTGACATCATTTTTAATAAATTGTTTTTTATAAATATAATTTAGTTTTTTTGCACTTATGAATAACTATAAATTTTTAGTTATGTAAATTAAAATTGAAAATAGAATTTTTGGTATTTATTATTTTATTTTTTTACGATTTTTTAGCGTAATTAACAAAAATTAGTTTAAAAATCTAAAAATAAACAGTATTTAACTAAATAAATCTATTACATATTGTAATATTATAAAACTTTTTGTAATATATACTATTTTACATTTTCTTTATACAGTTAACTGATTTTATTGTATATAAAATATATTTATATTCAAATATAAATTAACTTACTAACATATTTCTATATTACAGAAAGGTAATAATTAAAAAAAATACGTAAGCACTGGCTTAAAGTATAATACTACAGTTGAGAATACCTACGAATTTTTATTGAATTTTTGTCGAGCGTCGTGGCAAGAGAAAAGTAACAAAGAGGATTGCACGTAGTGCGCGGTAAGTGTCTCACATTTCATAATTACTTCAACTTGAGTGAATCGTCGGATGACGTTGAAAATGCTATTAACTTCCCATGGAGCGCTAATGAGCTCTGTAAAATAATTGACTACTTACATGATAACATCTTGATGCTTCCAATTCAATCAATTTTTATATACCTATTCGAGGGTCGAAACATTCAATAAACTTGTAATTTAGGAAATTAACTTGAAATGTAGTCAATTATAATACAAATATGTATTTTCAATGAATTGTGTATATATATATATATATATATATATATATATATATATATATATATATATATATATATATATATATATATATATATATATATATATATATATATATATGAATTATGTAAGAATATAGTAAAATAAAAAAATATTTTGTGTTTATGGGACTTTAATATCTTTTAATTTTTATATTATATTTTTATGTAATTATTTTTAATGTTACTTTTTAAATTAATTTTGATCTCTCTCTCTCTCTCTCTCTCACTCTCTATATATATATATATATATATATATAAAATATATCTCTATGGTATTTTTGTCTTTTTATATTCTTATATCAAATAAGTTTGCAAATATTATAATAAAACAGTTATTGTATTCACAATAATATTTTATTACAGAAATTCTAATACTAGGGCATATTTGATGAAATTAATACATGGAATTAATATGTTACATTTCTTAATGCAGTTTAAAATGAAATGTAATTTTAAAAAAAACATATCTTTGTGTAATTTTTTTGGTGTTTAGATATTTTGTTTTTTTTAAAAAAAAAATATGTATATTATAAATAGTATTTATAGTAAAAACCAAAATTAAAATTTAGATTTAATATTAGTTGTTTGAAAAACTATTGAAAATTTACAAAAGATGCATTTAATTCAAACTATAATAATAGTAAATATATAGACTTTAGTTAAATTAAATAAATTAATTAGATAAAATTAAATGAATTTCGTAGTGTCGAAATTAAATTAAAAGATTTTTTTAAAATTGTTGAAAATGAATAGAGAAGTATTTAAATGATTCAATAAAAAAACTAAAGTATATTTATATTATTAGGTCTTAGAATTCTATTTGTTTTAATAAAGAAGCTCAAAAAGATTTTTTTATAATATTTAAATTTATTACTTCTACATAACTATATAATATATTGTAATATGTCTGTATATATTAAAAAAATCAAAAAATATATTCTGTATTCAAAAAAATAAAAATTAGAAAATATAATTCGAGCTCAATAATTATTTGATTTTTTTAATTTAAATGGTTTTATAAATATTAAAAATAAATATTAGTTTGATGATATCCAATTTAAAAAATATGAATATATGTGATAAATATTTCTATTTTAGTTAAAGTATTTTTATAAACAAACATTAAAAACTAATATGACAGAGAAATTATTAAAAAAATATTTCGTGTTCTTGTAATTTTTATAAAACAAAATCTTTTTAAAATACGAAAAAAATTAATATATCTATTAGAATGTTTTAACTACGTACTTATTATATCTAATATTTATTTATATTAAGAATTATTATTAGTATTTTTTTTTAATTTTTATTAATTATTTTGTTAATACTTCTCGATAGTTTATTAAAAACTATAATTGATTAAATTACTTTTTTATATTCAATTTTTCGAATTAGTTATTTGAAATAAAATTAAATTTTTACAAACATAATAAGAATATTTTATAAAATATTTAAGTAAATGTACATTAATATGGAATATTTATAATAAATTCATTTTTATTTATATTTAGTCTATAATATAATAAAAAGCAATAAAAAATTAAAATTTGTACAAATGTATATTTATAAATATAATTGTGCATAGCATTACCTGCAGAACATGTAGTAAATGTAAAATGTTAAAATAAAATATAAATTGTTTCCAGAACATTGTAAGAAATGAGTAGATATCCATCAACGATACTGTAATTGGTGAAATAATTCATGAGTGTTTACTTTCAGTGTTAGTAAAAATTACACAATACTCAGTAATAAACAGTTAAACATATTTCAAGACGAATAATTTTAGTTTATTTTAAAATTAAAAACATGTATATTTGAACTACATTTATTATATTTTCTAGTAAGGCGATGCACGCTTTATGCATACTTCGATATACATTTTATGTATTAATGAGATTTTTACAGCTATGCATAACTATCTAAAGAAATGTATGTTCAGTTTCTGAATCAGACTTCAACAAGTTAAAAGTTTCATATATTCCATCGGCATCATTAGTGAGATACTACTGACAATATACATATATATATATATATATATATATATATATATATATATATATATATATATATATATATAATTGAAGTGAACTTAAATTAATCAGTAAGAACAAGATGTTTCATATTCTGAATCGTTGCTAATTATAAAAGTCAACTCGTATAATCAAAAGTCAAACGAGGTTCGTACTTTGATGTTGAGTATTTAAATTATAAAACGTTAATTATTCTTAAATATATGTTTAAGAATTAAATATATATATATATATATATATATATATATATATATATATATAAGAGAAATGCTGAACGCTAATAGATTTACATTTAAAAAATATGTTATACAGATTTAGTTAATCTTTTAGGTAATGATTGTTATATATATATATATATATATATATATATATATATATATATATATATATATATATATCTGTATGGCGAATGTATACAAAATATATAGGGCAAACATTGTAGCGCTGCGTCAACTTATTCCAAAACATTGCGTTAAGTTTACGTTAAAATAGCAATCAAGCAACCACTCGAGAAAGGCGTCACTTTAAGTTTGTAATTCTCTAATTTCACACCAAAACTGTCATAAAGTTTAATGTAAAGGGAGATCCGGCATGAATTCGACAGCCGTTTCCTCTGGCATCCCTTAGGATTATAGTTCGGTTTAGCTGCGACACTCTCTGTGGACATTGAGTTGTTGGTATACATAAGTTGACAAATTACTGACAAATCGGTTGTTTCTTCACATTTTAAATGTTATATAGTAGGATAATGTATCAGTGTCGTAAGTTTCTAGAAAATTAATGAGATTATCTATTAATTGGGTTTTGTTAAATAATTATTACATTTATTAAATAATTATGAAAAATAAATAAAATTATTCAACAATAATATTTCATTAATTTATTTAAATTTTCAATATTATTCTTTTAATAAATATTAGGTATTTTTTAATAATGAATGCAATTTTAAAACCAATAAATAAATTATTTTTATAGGTTTAGTATATATATTATTATAAAAAAAATTCAGTTTAGAAAAGATATTAAATTAAAAATTTCAAAATTTTAACATGAATGTCATTTATTTTTAATTAGGTATTAAATTCTTGTTATTAAAAAATAAAATAATGTTTAGAAAATAATGAAATTATTAGAAAGATTAGATAAGTTTTTACGCAGTTTGTAATTAATATTAAATTTATATATTTTAATAAAAAAATATTCTTAGTTTATCGTTTTATTTCTGCCAAACGAATTTAAGTTTTTCATTTATTATTACCAAAACGTTCTACTTAAATTGTAAACATGAATTTATTGTTTTTTTTTCGATACAGAGTTCGAATTGTATATGTATATTATTTTGGACCTCTATCATATTTAAATATCTCGATATCTTTTATTGCTACTTATTATTTTTACACGATTTTGATTTGTGAAATATAATCGATACTGAACTATCGAGTTTGTTCAATTGAGAACAATATTGAGTTGTCAGTTTCGGTCCATCAGTTATTTTGATTATATCTTTAAATTATTTATTGAACATGATTGTTAAAATGAAATTTAATATGCACACGTTTATATATACATATATATATATATATATATATATATATATATATATATATATATATATATATGTATATATGCATGTGTGTATGTTTGTACTTATCATTGATTATTTCATTATATTTATTACTTGAAATGATACAGAAATATAAATTTTATCCAACTTTTGATTAATACAATTTTATATCAAGTTCCTTAATATATTTTCATATCTTCTGTGTAAGAAGTATCATAATGAAAGGTTAATTAAAGGTGAGTTTGACTCACGATAAAACCTATATAGTTGTCGCTTTATATGAACCGCACCCGCAACTTTTAAGACCTGTGCGGTTCTCTATGCGTGTATATACGGAAGAAGTAAACATGAATTGACGATGGCTTTACGAGCGACTTAGACCAGCCCTCGATTGCTAATGGAAGCACGGAAGGTGGCCCTTAACAGGCAGTCTTACACGGTGTAATTCAATTAGTGGGTTATAAAATCATTTTGTCAATTTTGAATTATAAAATAAATATTATATATATATATATATATATATATGTATGTTTGTAAATATCGTTATTATTAGTCACTTTTTCTCCTCATTTGAATACAACTCGTTTAAAATTCTCCACATTCAATGATTAATTGCTTTTGTCTTTCATTTCACACAACGAATTTCCTCATGTCTCTATTCTATTTATCCAGGGGTATTTTTTTATATATCTGGGTTCCTAATCAATAATTTCTCTTGTCTATCTGTGGATTTTTATATTGCTTATTTATAATATAAGAATTTCTTCCAAATTGACATCTTAATTTTATTTTCCTATTCACTCCATTTATTAATAATCCTTACTTATTAAAGAATTCTCTTTAATATACACACAAAGTTTTAACTTTTATTTCTACTCCATTTAATATAATTACATTTTTTAATCTGCAAATTCATACATTATTTTGTCTTACTAATGTTCATCATATCAATTTGTTGCCTTTTTTGGATTAATTCTTCTTGGCTTGTTGAGAAAATAAGCAGGTTATTAATAAATCGTAAGCAACTAAATATTTTATTCCTTACTTTTATTCTTTCAGATTTCTAGTTTAGTATCTTAAACGCTTCTAGTGCCGCTGTAAATAGCTTTGGTATCATTTGGTATTTGTCACTCTTTTTTAATTTTAAATTTTCCAGTTTTTTTCTTTACTCATACGAAGGATGTAGCATTTTTATAAATATTTATTAAACATTTCATATTTGTGTCTTCATTTCCTTAATTTTTTAATGCATTTAGTTTCTCTTCTATACTAAGTCAAAGACTTTTTTATTATCTATATATTCTAGACAAATTGGTAATTGATAGTCAATACATCGACTGATGACTTTTTTGTTACTTATAAGTAATCCATTGTGTTGAACCTGTTTAAAAATCCTTATATATATATATATATATATATATATATATATATATATATATATATATATTAGGTACGAGTGTGCAAAATTGATTGTCATAAGCCAAAAATTGTATGTAAAATAAATTTTAGACTAAAATAAATGTATTTATTGTATAAATTCTCAATTTTTATCAAATCATTTAAACTAAAAATTTTCAGTGAATTTATGTTTTTTAGTGGTTTTATATAAATAACAGTGTTTCGAATGTATTTATTGTTTTGTTTTTTGCAAATTGAAATTTGATAATTATTTTATAAAAAGAAATAATCTATTGTTTGAAAATTATTTATAAAATATAAACATTTTCTTTAAGTTTTTAATATTTTTTTATAATAGATAAAGCAAAAAATGTTTTTATGTATGTTTCGAAATTTATTCAGTATGTTTTGAATATTTTTCTAATCGAATATTTTAGTGGTTTTGTAGTAATTACATATTATGATATTTTAATTTGTTAAATACTTTATTTGTAATTTAGATTCCAATTTAAAACAAATATATATTTCCAATTTTATACAAATATATAGTGGGACTAATAATACTGAAGGATAATAAATGATAGTAAGCAAGCAAGCAATGTATATCTAAATCTTTCAGTCTCATTTGGGTCACTCTATATAAAAATATACAAATATTCTAGCATTTATATTTTTACAATTTATATATGTATTGTATTTCTATTTTATAAATATCTTTATAATGAAATTTAAAATAATTATTATTTTATGTATTTAAGTTCAGTATATTTTTCTCTTATCTAAGATAATTCAGTTATTATTTTTTTATATTTTGTGATAATCAGTTTTTATATTTGTGTTTTCTTTAGAGAGGAACATAGACATAACATTTATGATACTATTATGTATCAGAAGAAGGTATAAATGATAAAACAAAGTATACATAAATTATAAGCTGTGACTATTAAAATTAGTTTTAATCATGGGTTCATCGAAAAGGAAAAAATACATAAATAATTTCTAAAATATGTTTAGTATAGTAAAAATAATGGTTAGAATAATAACACAATGTTTTTTTTCAAAATCTTATGCAGTGAAATAAGTGTAATTCAAATTAAACGACAATGGAATAACAAAAACATGTACAAATAAGTCGACAATACCTTTATAAAAGCTACAAGCCGAGATAATTTCAACGCTTTCTCTGAAAATAATGTACTTCGATAAATCTGTGTCGTGTAGAACAACCCTGAATATAGTTATGTGTAACACGTGTTGGCAATCTGTTTTTTTCTACGAGTGTTTGTGTATGTTTTAAAGTTAGGACCTGTCTGAAACTGGTTCGGGGTGTTAATAAAGCATAACAAGAACCAGTTTTACAGTACACGTACGACGACTGTGTATAGGAATTAGTGCTAATGAATTGCTGATTATCTTGTACTTTCAAATGAAGCTTAATACACAGTGTGGAGTTACAATTGATGCAAAATTATTGATATTAGAAATATATTCAGTAGAACATCAATACCACAAACGTACGCCCTTAGGATACATAAGTTTATTTACATAAATCCATAATTAATATTCTATTGATTAGTTTCAATTCTATGTAAAATATAAACTATCATATAACTTACAATTAAATTTTAATATCATCATAACATATGACCACAAAGAAAAGTATTAAAATAAAAAAGTGCTTTTATAAATAACAGAAAACTATTAAGCTTTATTAACTTATATAATTGTAATATATATATATATATATATATATATATATATATATATATATATATATATACTCGTATATATATAAATCAGCAGAAACAGTGGTCTGTTTCCATCCACTGCTAGATGAAGGCCTTTCTCAAAACTTTCAACTTCAAGTGATTCAATACATTTTTTCCCATTCCACTTCGATTAATTTTATTACATCTCTGTCTTATCTTTTCATGGGTCTCTTTCTGTACATTTTTATATCTTTGGATTGTCAATCAATAATTTCTTTTGTCCCTAGGTGTTATTCTCTTTTTGTTTATGAATAGTCTAATTCAATCTTGAATTTTTCACTGTTGTTATAATGTTCATCATTTTGAGTTTCTTTCTAATCTACTAGTGTTTTTTTTTTTGTTTCTACGTGTTATTCCTAACCTACATTTTTCTATTTTTTTTTTTGGATTATATAGAACTGTGAATTATTCTGTTTCACATATTCTTTCCATGTTTTAATATCATAAGCGAAAATAAGTAGTATGTATTGAATAATATAATTTTTTCGAATATAAAGGAATATTTGACTTCATAATATAAGATTTTTTTAATTGATATTATCTTATTTTTATTCTTTTTTCATTTCATCTATAATATTCCGTTTGTATTAATGTATTGTCATAAATATTCATTGTTTTTATCTTAAACTCGTTCTTTTAATTTTAATTTGCTTTGATCTACAAATATATTATACATTACTTTTATCTTATTGTAGTTTATCATAAGTTAAACT
This sequence comes from Neoneuromus ignobilis, assembly GCA_029203775.1. NCBI lineage: Eukaryota > Metazoa > Arthropoda > Insecta > Megaloptera > Corydalidae > Neoneuromus > Neoneuromus ignobilis. The sequence continues at coordinate 31,212,637 of CP092090.1, forward strand.
TTCTAACTTACTTTTCCTAATTCTTTTATTATTCTTTCGAGTTCACCTGCCTTGTTGAGAAAATAATAATGTCGTCAGAAAATTATAAGTAATTAAGTATTTTGTCTTTTATTTCTATTCTTTCAGATTCACAGTTCAATGCCTTATACACTTTTTTATCGCTACAAGTAGCTTTGGTAATATCGTATCACATTGCCTCATCTCTCATAATTTTAAATATTTCTTTTTTTGTTTTTTTTCGGGTACTTTTACGAAATATATAACGTGTTTATGAATATTTCTTAAAAATTTAGTGTTTATTTCTTCAATTCCTTGTGTTTTTAATTCATTTAATATTGTTGGTGAACTGATCATTGTTTTTGATATATATATATATATATATATATATATATATATATAAATATAAATATATATTTATGTATGTATATATCCACATATACATACATATAATAAACATCATCATCAACCTTTTTTATCCATTCTTAATAAGTATTTCTTCCAAAACTTTATATTTTCAGATATTTAATATATCTTTATTTTCTATTGAACATCAACAAGTTTTTTTTTACCTCTACTTATCTATCTGTAGATTTATACTTCGGTCTTTTTATTTTTGAGTTATTAATCAATAAATTTTGTTGTTCATCGGTGGTCATCTTTGTTTGTTATATAACTGTTCCATTTCTATGTTAAAGTTATAACTCTTGTTAAAATGTTTTTAACTTTGATTTTATTTAAAACTTACTTATTTCTTCTTTTATTTCTAAGCATATTTTCTGAAATGTATATGTATATTTATATATATATATATATATATATATATATATATATATATATTATGTTGTCAAGTATCTCCCTTCCGCTTTTTTTTTTTTGTACATAGCTGCGAAATTCGGAAGGGCGGAAGGGAGATATTTGACAACCTAATATATATATATATTAATGATGTATTTTTGTTTAATAATCTATTTTATTTAACTAAATCGAAATAATTTTCTAATATATACATGGAATACTTTTAGTTCAATAATAATATGAACTTTTTGAAACCCCTTAGTACCAAAAAAAAACATATTTTTCGAATGAAAATATCAATTTATTTGAAAGAAATTGAAACAAAAAATTCGATTCATCAACGTATAACATTTCAACTATAATTGCAAACATACATTGGAAGATTTTTGACACGGACGTAAGATGTAAGTCATTGATGACCAGACAGCGTGTCGAAATATTAGTTTCATCCCACGACACAACGACAGACGACAGTTCGCTTCGCTCTTAAATCATCTCATAACTCATCGTTAGATGATGAAGTTGTATTTAACTAGGTTTAATAGAGGGTTGTTTGACGCTCACTTTTGCTGATAGAAACTCTATAATTATATACGCGAAGCTATATTACGACATTTAATTTCTTTAATGAAAATATAGACGTTGGTATAAATAATAAAAAATAAAAATACAACTTGAAAATGTTCATGCTATTCATGCACTTAATTAACTTTTAAATTAACGTTGGGTTTGTATTTTTATACCGACGGTTTAATAAAATAATTCATCATGATGTAATAGAAATAGAAAACTGTGTATTTAATATAGTTGTGTGAAAATAAAGATTTTAATTGATAGATTACTTGGATAAAAACTGTACAGTTGATGATTTTTCTTGCAATAAGATTACTTTACGTTTTTAATTATTATAATTATCTAACGCTTTTGCTTTGAATTTAAATATATTAATGATTTATTATTATTATTATTACAATATTTATAATTATTGAATCAAATAGACACTAAAAAAAAATTAAATTAAGCGAATAATTCATACAAAATGTTAAAAAACTCAATTACTAAACGAAGATAGTTATTTTTATTATTATTTCATTGTAATTTATACATTTAAGATGCAATTTTTGTATCATATAAGGAATAGTTTTTAATTAATCATTAATTTTATAATCAGTTAGATATAATTTTTGTAAAAAATTATAAATGGAAAGTATGAGTCATTCGTGACCTGTTGATCGTTTGTTAACAAAGTCTAGTGTATTATGTATGTACATAAAACTAACTTCTATTCTTTCCAAATCTTAAGTAGGTCCCAAATTAATTCAAGGTTTTAAAAATCGATGATTAATGGAATTTAGTTTGTACTAGAATGAAATTCATTAGAAATATAAGCATATACGTCTACAGTTACATTTATATATATATATATATATATATATATATATATATATATATATATATATATATATCCTTATGATAATAACATATGATGTATTTACGTGGATTGAATACCAAATATATTTTTAATACAGATTAACATATCTATATTAATAACGTTATTTATAAACTGACAGAATCTAAATCTAGTGGATTATTTATGAAGATAATATTGATATTCATCACAAAAAAATTGTTCAATTGATTTAAATATATATATATATATATATATATATATATATATATATATATATATATATAAGAAAGAAATAATAAAAAGTTTAAAGCAGCTGTTTTTATTTAAGATTTATTTATTTGTTCTATTTGAATATTTCGAATGCCATATGCAAGCATGTATATGTAAGTGGTTGAAAATCTAGAAAACAGAAGTTAACTACCCTTTTGAAATTACTGTTTACCATTAGTAAACTTCTGCCTTTATTTATTTAAAATCTACCTGGATATTTTAGACAAAGTCAATTACGTATATATATATATATATATATATATATATATATATATATATATATATATATATATATATAATAAAATATTTTAATATTTGAAAAATAATTATTATGAGTATATTTATTTTATATAGCTTTTTGACACGGTTTGTTTTGATACTGTAGCAAATTTACTTTCACACAATTAAATTATCACATTAACACTACAATATTTTAGAGAAATGTTAAATGATACCTATTAATCATTTTATTTGTTTACAAGATAATGTGTATTTCAATAGTTATGCTATCATCAATCAGATCGTTATATAATAAAATACAATATAAGTTAATGTATTTAATCTGATTAAAATCCCAAATGTTATAATCTTTCGTTATAATGATGATAAGATGATCATATAAATGCATATCAACTTATAAATAAATAAAATGAAGTATAAGAGGAATTGGGAATAAAAATTATTTACTTTTTGCCACAATAAATTATAATACTTTTGCTACGTAGTAAATAAACTTATATTCCATTAATATTGTAAACTATCTAATTAATTTTATGTATCAGTTTGTATTGAAATATATATATGTATATATATATATATATATATATATATATATATATTTGTATGACTAAATTTGAGATTAATGGTAGATAAATCTTTCTTTAACCATTTGCGCTGGAATGACGTGCTATGCACGTCGATTGCTATCTGTACCAAATGCTGATATGACGTGCATAGCACGTCGTGTGATCTTTGCTAAGTATAACATCGGAGTTCAGTTAGCAAATGTCACACTTTTGTTTTGAAGGCATACAAGTGCGTTTTTGTAGAACTTTATTAATTTTAAATATTTTCATCGAATAATAATCAAATAACTATAATACACAATATTTTTTTTTATTATTATAAAGAACTATTTTATCCAAGAATTATTTTATTCTGATAATAGCGCATCAGAAAATGTTGTACTGGATTTATGTAGACCTTTAGTTGATTTTGGAGACACCGTCTTTTTAGATAACTGGTATTCGTCTCCAAAACTGTATCGGAAATTACATTTGCAAAAAATTAATACTATCGGAATAGTCAGATCTAATAGGAAAAATATGCCAAAAGATCTCGCAGCGACAAAATTAAAAAGATTTGAAGTTTTTTCAAGATCTTGCAATGGTATCTTAGCTGTAAAATGGAAGGACAAAAAAGATATATATTTGCTTTCGTCAAATATTCCAAAGCAGAAATGATTGTAACAAAAAAGAAAAATTGTAGAAATTATACAGACCAAAATGGAAACATTACAAAATCTAATATAATTTTAAATTACTATGATGGTATGGGTGGAGTAGACTTGCAAGATAGCTATTTATCATCTTTTCCTCTAATGAGAAAATTTGCAAAAAGTTACAGAAAAATATTCTTTTATCTAATGGATATGGAATTTTTTAATACCTCTATTCTATTCGATAAAATAACAAACGTACCAAAACCCAAGAAATACTCCTTTTCAAAAATTATTAATATTATTAATAAATTTGTTAATCAATTTAAGAGTTTTACTATAATATTAATATGTGTGTGTGTCTAAAACTTTATAAAAAAAATGATTTCAAATACCAACTTGCTGCGAATTGCTTTGGACGGATTTGCCACGCATGTTAATTAATTGCCAGAACAACTAGTTAATAAATTAACACTTTTTTATTACTTGAATTCTTTGTCTAAAATAAAAATTTTCATCTCAGGAATAAATACGAGTACACGATGATCAAAAATTAAGTTCTAATCAAAGATTCTGACTACTTTTTCATTTCTAATATTGCATAAATATTTTAAGATTAAAATCAATAGAGCTTTTCAGTGGAAATCAATTTTTGTTCAAAATCTAGTATTATTTATTATTGTTCATCTTTCGATTGTAAACATTTGTGGTTAACCTAATAATTAACATTTATTTATTTTACTAAAAAAAATGTTTTTTTTTTATTTAATCATTAATTTTTGTTGACATATATTATTAAAATAAAAACAAATAGTTTATTTTTATTTTAAAATAAAAAGAATTTATATTTAAATTATATATTTTAAAACACATTTATTTTAACAATTATTACTAAATAATAATTTATACAATCAATATAATAAAAATTGAAATTGTAATGGAAGATTTGGACTACTTTATCATTTATAATATTTAGCACATTTTTAGAAGAGTGCATTATTATTACATAGAATGATCAAAATTGCCAAATATATTTTATGAAATTCAGATTTTATTTAATATATATTATTTTAATTTTCATTTAGCGAATGTAAAAGTTGTTGTTAAATTAATAATTAAATGTGATTTAAAAAATCTGAAATATTTTTTGGCCAACAAATAATATATATATATATATATATATATATATATATATATATATATATATAAAGTGTTTTTTATTACATAATTACATTTTTCACGTGTTAATAATTTATAATATTAAAGAAAAGAAATTATAACATAAAATGAAACTGTTCAAATAAGATATTCCATCATAAATGATTCTGTAAAAGTATTTAATAATTTCTCATTGTTTATTTTTTTGTTTAAAACTTGTGTATTTCAATGTTGATGCTATCATCTCAGTGGTATATTATAAAATTTAAACTAAAATGTGACTTTTTGATTATGATAGAAATGTCATTAAAATGCATATCATCTAGTAAATTAACTAATGATTGATTATTGAAAAAATATGAAATATATTTATTATTCCACTCCCAACAACATAAAAAAGCTGTTTTTGTGGGTGAGTAGTTCATTTATCTTCAATTGAACTTGCTACAGGAGAAAAGAAAATATATTTATTTGTAAATAGGTTTTTAATCATAATTGCTAAATAACAGTTTACACTATAAAATAATTGTTAATATATTTTGAAAAAATATAGTAGTTATCTAAGTTATATTGTAACTTGATTTAATTAAATTTAATAAAATATGATTATAACGCTCTTTTTGTTATAAATAAAATTCGTTTAAGATATTTCATATTTTTACTATTAATCATGACCTAGTTCCTATTCCTCTTTGTAACATAAACAATTGTTAATTGTAGAATAAAATTAATTAAAAGTAAATAATACATTTATGACAAGAATGTAAAATGATTAAAATAAACTGAAATGTTTTATATAATAAGAATATATTTGGATTTTCATGAGTTCAGTCAATTAAGTACATGTTCGAGTAAGAAGCTTATTCGTTGACTGTTCTTCATATATACGAGATCATAAATTTTCTCCAAGCAAATATTTATAAACGGTTTTGTCCTAAAAGGATGAAATGGGTACTATAGAAATATAAACTAGTCGTCTGATGAACGCATTCATAACTTTAAATGCGAGAAACGAGAGATGATATGATAAGAACTAGATGTATTTATGTTTGAAGAAATCCGACTGGACGCGTATATATATATATATATATATATATATATATATATATATATATATATATATATGTACATGTGTGTGTATATATAAAATGTATACATTCATATCCATTACAAAAATGCGTCTTATACTTTACTGTCGCGTTCTATCGTTTTCATTAAACAGGTATATGCTATTCAAAACGCAAAGATGTGTACTTTAGATAGTGCAATTCATGTCTTCAGATAGGTTGTTTTATAAAACTGTATTGTTAAAAAAGTATGTATTAATAAAAAAAAATATGTGTACAAGATATCGACTTGACGATATAATAGAAATTATAAATTAATATATAGAGATTCTGTATTATATTAACAAATATTTTCTTATGTTCTTTTAAAATTCGAGTACAAAATTATATCATTTTCCATTCCTTCATTGAAAATAAATATAAATATTTGGTCTCGAATTTAATATACATATTCTTTTTTCATTCTAATTAAATAAACAGAATAGAAATCCATGATTATGTAGATTAAAATGAGTATAGTATTAATTTATAAATTATTTATAGATTTCGAATTTATGGAATTTACTGGCTTTAATCAAATAATATTTTTTTTTATTTATAGAGAGAGTAGAGATATTTTTATTTGTAAATTTAATATATATGAAAATAATTAATTTACTGTTACGATAAACTTTTAATTAAAAAGTTAATCATTCATTTATTATTATATTTTAATGTTAAATAACAAATTGTGGAATATAAAGTAAAAATACGTAATTTGAAATTGTAAAAAAATTATATCACTTTATTAACATATATTTAATTGATTAAAAATACATAAAGTTGTTTCAATCTTCCTTTTTGATATGTTATTATTTTATTATACAATTGTTTTGCTTAGGATAAAAAGGAAACTAAGATGTTTTACTTCACTTAAAAAAATTCAAAAAATATTTAAATATATATTTGTTGTTTTGGGATTGTGGCTGATTCACTTTACACAAATGAATTTTAACCCCAACACCACAGTAGTTTAAAGTGTTCAATAATCACTTATTGTTCACTTATTATTTATAATTATATAGTCTATAACTATACCGGCTAATGCATTTCGATGGCGTCGCCATCGAAATGCATTAGCCGATAAAATTATAGACTATATAATTATAAATAATAAGTGAACAATAAGTGATTATTGAACATTTTAAACTATTGTGGTGTTGGGGTTAAAGTTCATTAATTTAAATATATATAAAATATTTTATTTTTAAATATTCGTCATTAAATAATTTGCCTAACATCACAAGTTAGTCATTTTAGCTTAATTTACTTTTGTTTAAAGGAAATTGATGAGTTAATTTTTCAAATTTTATTAATATGTTAAAATTTATAAAAATCAATTTATGGAATATCTTAAAATATTTTACCTGTTGAATAGTTCATCAAAGGTAAATGTTTCATTAAACGGTAATTAATATTCTACTCTTGCATTGATTTGATTGACTATTAACTGTTAATATTGAATGGTGTGTTGTTTTGCAGAATTCTTTTCCTGCCTAGTTTATACTCACGGATAGAGAATTAATGTTTCATTCATTTGCTACATAAATTAATGAATGTATTTTATCATTATATATATATATATATATATATATATATATATATATATATATATATATATATATGTATGTATGTATGTATTTATGTATATATGCAAATAAAATGAAAGTGTAATAAAATAAATTGCTTGTCAATAATATCAACACTTTCAATTCAGTTAAAAACGAGTAATTTATAATATTTTTATGTCTAACTGAAATATGTTCATTATAAATAAAAATAGTGATATCAATATTTGTTCATGAATCAAATTTGTATTTAATTAATTTGAGTACTAAATATATTATTTTATTATTTTTGAATTTACACATGATTTTTAAATAATTTCATTCATTTGACATTAGTGTATTTATGAATATTTGACATTATTATTTCAACGAACTTCTCTTTTATTATTAAAAATGTGTTTCTATATTGTATATATGTAGTATTGAAAATGTATTTAACAGTGAATATTTTCATAATATAATTATTAGGCTTATGAGATGATATTTTTATATTAATAAAATAAATGCAGTTACTATGTTGTTAAATGTATTATTCATTAAATGTTCATTTGTGTATTTTTCAGTTTAAACTAAAAAAAATAATTCAAATCTTTTTACATATTCAATGTATATGTATATGTATAAATAGGTTTTTATATATATATATATATATATATATATATATATATATATATATATATATATATATATATATATATATATATATATATATATATATATATATATATATATATATATATATATATATATATATATATATATATATATATATATATATATATTTATATATATATATATATTTATATATATATAATGCATATATATATATATATATATATATATATATATATATATATATATATATATATATATATATTAATAAGTGAGACTACCAAATTAGAATACTACTATTAATTATTTATCGACACTATTATAGTATGTTTATTACATTATTTTGAAATATCTTGAAAATTTTTCTGTGTTTGTAGTATGTTTCATTAATATTCTTGTGTTATTATTTCAGTAATCCACAACTTTAATAAAATATAATATCTTTATGTAAAATGTGTCTTTAATAAAACAATTCAATAAATTGATTTAAATTCATTCATTGTAAATTAAAAGGTCTTTATAATAATATAGAATATATTAATGCACAATAAAAATGTTAATGACATATATTTAGGAATAATATTAATGGTAGATTGATTTTAAATTTCACATACACACCACACACACCACAAATATTCTTACACCACACACACACACACACACACACACACACACACATTTCCACATTGCAATACACACACCACACAACACAAATATATAAATATATATATATATATATATATATAATTTTTCAAATTGTATCCAATAGGAGAGGAAAATTCAATAATCTTATTGAGTGTTAGAATCGATATAACGCATTTGTTAAGCATGTTTGTTGTTTATATATAAAGATATATTCAATTTTTAAGTATTTTTCTATAATATTTTTAAATTCGTTTGAATGTCACTGCCATATTTTGTTTAATGTTTTCAATCATTTTAAAGGATATCTTTCAAAAATGTTTTTGAAATATAAAAAGTTATAAAGAAATCGATACAAATTTGTCGATATCTTTATAATAATCGATATAAAGTGGGTTTTAACGAGCCACGAAGGAATATTTTTCGACTAAGTGTATCAATAAAAAAATTGAAATATTAGTAGGTTAAAAAATATTGTCGAGATAGTCTAATTAAATTTATTTTGTGTACACAATTCTCTCTATATACAAATAGTAAGAGCAAATAAATAATATTTTCTATAAATAATTTTTATATGTAAATAATTAAATTTATTTTTTCAACTGTACACAAATTTATATCATTTCATATTTTATATATTATATATATATATAATGCTCATATATACTATATATTCATAATTATTTAACAATATATATAATGGTTTGAAATTGTTCTTAATTAAATTATAAATTATTAATAAACAAATAAACTTAATATTCATATGGTTTGAAATGTTGGTTTATTAAAAAAATGTACGAACTTATTTCATTGACTTGAATGTGATATGTAGAATGTTTGTTATAGAGTTTAGTGTGTCTAGTGATAAAATTTATAAGATGTTAGTAAAAAATGTGTACAAAAGAAAGGTTTTCGGTTAATTTTTGCCATAGAAATTAATAGAAAACCAAGAAAAGTCATGCATCGACCACTGAGAGGACATCATTATAATGGCCAAAAATCCAAAATTCTTGATTTTTATTATTACTGGGGATGAGATTTGATATTTCAAGTATGAATCAGAAATTAAATATAAAAAGTTATAAAGAAAGATACAAATGCTTCAATGAAAGTAGTATAAAATAACTAAGCTCACTTTAATAATTAGAAAATTGACATAATAGTAAATAATCAAAAATTGGAGATCATAATATAAATACAATATTTGTTGTTTTTACTATTTAAAAGACCTTATTTATCTAGAATTCGTTTAGTAAATAAGTCAAAACTGCGGTTACATATATATAATGAAAACCAAGCGCAGTATTATTTAGGTGTTATAGAGTGATTTTTATTGAATTTGATGGTAGTGGAATTAGACGAGTGAAACTAATATAAAAAGCAAGATTAAATTAATAAATTGTTCCATAAAAAAAAATTGACAATATACTGTCTAACAAAATGGTTCTCTACGCGAATTTTTAGTAAAAAAGAAGTGTACGTCATTCAGCATTGATAATATTCAACAGATTTGTTTTTTCTTTTCACAGAAATAAAAATTGCAATAAAAGGAACGTTGAAGCTATATATGTATTGTAGCAAGAGTCATCGAGACTATCTCAAAAATAGACTTATTAAAATTCATCTATGATTAATGTAGGAGATACATATTTTGAATAAATATTAGTATTTTTTAAAAAATATAAAAAAGTTTTTTTTCATTCAAAAAGTTTGATTTATTTTTCGAGACATTGTATGTATTATTGAATGAAAAGTTTTTGGATTATGTTATTTGAAATCAATGAATTTAATGTTAAGAAACTTTTGAATTTAATATTTGTTTTAATTGACTGATTATCATTAAATTTATAACTATTTTAAAGAGAAGTTCTTATAAATAAAAAAAATGAAAAGTTTAATTGATTTTAAAATATTATTTATATATATATATATATATATATATATATATATTGCATGCAGCTTCTTGTAATTTATTTAAATTATACCTAATATAATAATCGATAGTAATATTTTATCTTTAGTATACGCTAACAAGTAATTAATATTAGTTAAACCATAGGGTAACAAACATGTCTTGAGGGTCTTCTCGATAATGCAGAGCTGATATCTATGTCGTGGGAGTGAAATTAGAACCTGATGGGCGGTAACTCGAACTCGCGCCAATTTCAACAGTCCGTAGACATAAAACAATAGAAAGACTGAGGGTTGAGTGCATTGGCGGTGAGCATATACGACAGACGTATTCAAGCATACAAAAAACATGTGTTGTGGTGTAATTGCATTCTTGCATATCCGATTACCATTTACTTAGAATTGAAATGAACCATTTAAAAACGTATGAAATATAATCACATACTTTTGATCTGATTTTATTTATTTTATCTCTAAGGATACAGTAGTCGTATTGTTTCAATTTGATTCAGTTATAAGGATACATGTATGAATATGTAAACATTTTAAAAGCATAAAAAAGATTATTTACTTACATTCTGATATATATATATATATATATATATATATATATATATATATATATATATATATATATATGCATGTGTGTGTGTATAATTTTAACCCGTTAATAGTATATATTTTACATTGAATTTCAATGAATAATTCGATATGTAATACCATCTGTTCTATGTATTAAAAGTCCTCATTTCAAGATTATATCAGCGTTGAAAAAAATTTACGATATGCGAACCGAACAAAAAAATATACGCAACAAGAGCTCTGACAACCACCACTGACTAGTGTTCCCTAACTCTCACGCACAATGGTACTCGAACCTGAGCCATTGTTGTTTTCCGCCACCCTAAGCTGCAGATCCAGCAGTTCGACGCCATATCATCACAACGACAGTGTTCTAGTGGCATGTAGATTTATATATACGTACACAGTAGCGTGAATATAAGGGTATTATGAAAAAATGTATTGATATTTACATTGTTTTATTTAATTACTACGTGTATTTTTGATATTTTATTTTATAGTTTTATACATTTATTTTAATTGTGCTACATGTTTGCAAAGAATAATACTATGAATAATTCGATTTAACAAAAAAGTGTAGAAAGTTATTAATGCTAACAGCTACATTTTGCAATACATATATACATACATACATACATATATATATATATATATATATATATATATATATATATATATATATATTGGAGGCAATGATAAAGGCAAATTTTGTATTAAAATAAATGAAAGATATATACCACATCTACGTTTGATGAGGATGTACAAACTACTTATAGATGAAAACTCAGAAGAACTAAAATGCTATTTGAAACACTTTTAGAAAGAAGCAAAAGATTTTGATTAAAAATAAATATGAAAACATATATAGCACATTAGTAGGGAAAGAAAACATGCAGTTTGAGAACCAATGTTTGAAATAAATGGATGAAATAAAATATCCAGAAAAAATATATAATATGATTATTACCTTTGGGCAGAGATTAGGGCATAATAAGTAGTATTTGGAAGAATAATTAATGCAATGAATAATAATACGAGAGTGGTCCCAGAAGTACCCGACCCAACAAAGAAAACACAAAAATTTTGGAAAAAAATATATCTATTTTTCAATATAATCTCCTTTCAGCTCTATACACTTTTCCCAGCGATATTCAATAAGTTCGATACCCTTTTTATAATAAGAACTGTCTTGCTCCTTAAAATACCCATTAACTGTCGACATCACTTCTTCATCGTTGGGAAATCTTTGACCACTGAGCCATTTTTTCAAGTTTGGGAACAGAAAATAATCCGAGGGGGCTAAATCTGGCGAATAGGGTGCATGAGGTAGCAATTCAAACTTTAATTCATTAATTTTGGCCATTGCAATAACGGATTTGTGAGCTGGTGCATTGTCTTGATGAAACAACACTTTCTTCTTAGCCAAATGCGGCCGTTTTTGCTTGATTTCTTCGCTCAAACGTTACAATAAGTTCGTATAGTACTCCCCGTTGATAGTTTTTCCTTTTTCAAGATAGTCAATGAAAATTATCCCACGCGCATCCCAAAAAACCGACGCCATGACCTTGCCTGCAGATGAAATGTTCTTCGCCTTCTTTGGAGCCGGTTCTCCCTTTTCAGTCCATTGTTTTGATTGTTTTTTTGTCTCGGGTGTGAAGTGATGGACCCATGTTTCATCCATGGTTATGAAACGGCGCAAAAATTCTGCTTTGTTGCTGTGAAACTTCGCTAAACACTTAATTGAAATATCTTCACGACACTATTTTTGCTCGAGTGTGAGGAAACGCGGCACCCAGCTTGCACACAGCTTTCTCATGTCCGAATTTTCAGATAATATGCGATGTACCGCACTTTTTGAAATGCCTACTATGTCTGCTAGCTCGCGCACTTTCAGTCAACGATCATCCAGTACCGCTTTGTGGATTTTCTTCACCATTTCTTGAGTCGTTACCTCATTTGGTCGACCACTGCGATGCTCATCTTGGCAGCTCGTACGGCCTCGTTTAAACTCTGTTACCCAATATTTCACTGTTGTAAACGAAGAAGCGGACTCACCCAGAGTAGAATCCAGTTCAGCTTTTATATTGGTTGGGCTGAGGCCTTTCAAATAAAAGTATTGTATCACGTAACGATGACCAATTTTCTCCATTTTCACAAATTCACTGAAAACATTCACTATTGATGGCTGCAAAACAAATACTAAACAGTTATTTGACAACGTGGCGTTCTCAAATTTGAAACATATGCTTTATAGATTGTGTACTTTCTAATACAGTGATATTTCTCAAACAACTACCACCATCTCTAAGTCAGGCCGGGTACTTATGGGACTACTCTCGTAAACCATTGAAAAAGAAATAATATAACCAATATGCACCATTTACTTGTATTTATAGTTTTTTTTATTATGGAATGGTGATCGAGAGACAAAAAAAAACTAAAAAGAAATCATATTAAAAAGGAGGGATGATATTTGAAATATTGTGGAGGCAAGAAGTAGATATATTAGTGGCAGACAGTAAATAATGGAAGACTTATATATATATATATATATATATATATATATATATATATATATATATATATATATATATATATATATATATATGAGACTGGAGGGTCTAGACATACATTTACTTGCTTATTATCATTTACTATTTTTCATTATTCTTCAGTCTCTTTATTATCCTTTGTCATTTTATATTACTATAATTCATCAAGTTATTTCAAACTGTGGAATTTTATTATAGTATTTTATATTTTAAATACATTAACTAATAATAAAAATTCAACTAGCGTTACTTAAGTTAACTTTAACTATTATTTTTTTTACCGTAAGAGTTTATTTTGTTTGTTTGTTTTTGATTTATATTTTATTTTAATCTAACATAATATATATTCATTACACATAGATCAATAATGTAAAAATTAAAATTAAAAACAAACTTAACTCAAAATAATTAAAAAATAAAATAATTTAAATAAAGTAACATAACAAATACATCATATCATATGGTATTAAAAATTTGTACACATTCAAATAATTTTTTTTATTTTTCATTAATAAATCTATTATATAACTAGTTATTTTTAATAATATTTCATATTAATAAATTATAAATTAAATAAATAAATATATTTTTTCGTGAGAAAACTTTATTACACATTTTTTAAATCTAAAGAAATTCTGTAAAACTTATTTTTATTACTTACATAAATGTAAAAAGCTATAATTTATTATTTTTTTGTAAAAACACCAATAATATGATTATTATTAACAACAAAATGTCAAATAATTCACATGATAACAAATATTATAGATGGTAATTAAAGATAAATAGAAAAAATAAGCTATTGTCCCAATACCTAGTTAAATGTATTTTCGTTATTAAGATTCGAGTGTTGAAAATGAGACGAATGTTTAAAAGGCAATAGTTAATAATTAATACAATGATAAATAGATAACTGATAAACAAAGTGTTAAATTGCGTATTCCAACTTTTTTATATACTTGTTTATCTACATATATTTAAAATAAATATTTGTCTTAAAGTTTTTATACATTTTCATTCAGTTACGCTACTGGGATGTCATCAAGCAGATGACATGTTGAGAGATAGATATATTTAATTTTCGTTTATGGCCTAAAGAGAAATAATGATGAACATATAAGCTAACAACAAATACATCATACTAATCATCTTAGTTAATGTAGGATGAGTAAAAGATGAATAAAAAGAATGAATCAAAATATGAAAACGGCAAAAGTTAAAATGTGATGGCAGCTATTATTAATTGTATATTTTTATATAGCTACTCTTTTTCTGACAGAGTTTAAGTCTACTTTAAGTTTTTGTCGACGATGCCACTTATAGAACCACCATGTTCTTTAAAAATGGAGAAAATTGGGAGTATTTTTTAGTATATCGTGCATACATACACACATCATAAAAACACACACACATACATATTTATATTTATATATATATATATATATATATATATATATATATATATATGTACTTATTTGTATGTATTTATAAAGATTTACCAAATAATAATTTATACAATTATTTGATATTTATTTTTTTAAAAAACTACTATTTTAAATTATGTTAAACTACCATTACTAAATTATATTACTCTTACAAATTTAATGTTTTAGAGTATTTTAGTTTATTTTAAAATATTTTCATTTGATTAAAAATCAAATTTAAAATTTTTATATAATGGTAAATAATAAATAGTAAATTGATAGAAAAATTGATATGTTCTTTGTTTTTCGCACGAGATATTAAAATTAGGAAAGGTTTATATAGGGTCATTCGAATGTGATGTCTAGATTTGTGTTTTAATAAAAAGAAACAAAATAAACTATACATTTGTTTTCTTATACACCACTCTATACACATGTTTCTTATTAATAAAACACAAATCTGGGCGTCACATTTGGATGGATCTATATTAGAGAGATGATATTTTTTAGAATTGTTTAAGGGTATAAATCATACTGTTATGAAAATTAAAACAAAAATAAATATGAGAAATAAAATTATTTATGGTCTTGTTTTATGTATCAGTAGATTGTTAAATAAAATTATATAATGATTTATGTTTTTATGAACATAGACCGATATATATGTATATATAGTATATATACAGTGTGCCAAACTAATTTTAAAATATACCAATATAAAAGTGTTCATAAAGTTTGAAAATGTGCAAGAACATGTTATAAAGTTAAGAAATAAAATGAAAAATTTAGATTTTTATATTTATTACTTCATTTAAGCATAATTAATAATTTTATAGAATAAAATATCAAATTATTTATTTAACATTATTAAAAAAATAAAGACTAAATATTAAATACAAGAAAAAATCTTATAAAACTATTCGCACGAAAAAGTAACAGTTATTAAAATTATTAGTAGATTATAAATGAATATCTTTTAGGGTAACTTTTTGATTTAATAACGGTAGTAATTCTACGAAACACAATTTGTGAAGTTCTTGGTAAGTTCTGGCAAAATATTTAACCACACTTCACGTAACAATATTTTAAGCTGATTTTTGTGGATTATCAAACATTTTTTATTTTTTTTTCGAGTTTACTCCAAATTGTTAATGGAATTAAAATTACGTGATGAAAAATAAGTTTTCAAAGCATATGGGATGTCAAAAGTGATCCACTGTCGATTTATATACGTTATATACGAGAGTTGTTTGATAAGTATGGTAAAAAAGTAAGAAAAAATAAATTGAAAAATTTAATTTAATTAATTAATTAAATTAAACAATAAATAAATTTACTATACTTATCAAACGACACTTGTATTTGGAGTCATTGACATTTTGAAAATACTTCTTTTGACTTAATTCTAAATTCTCAACACATTTTTTAGAAAGATATCTGAATAAAAAAAATAATTCATGGTATTTTCGATAGTATACATTTTCAGTTTTATTTGCAGTAATACATATATTCCATCATTCCACTGTCTTTATGCTTTATATTTGCTTATATATATTTATTTTTTCTGGAAACATTTTTTCATCTCTTCTTCAAATAATTTTTTCCATTCAATCCTAAAATTTTAAATATGTTTTGATCATATTAGAATTTTTTGGAAAATGTTAGTGCTTTTTAAAAAAAACTTTAAAACAAACGGGAAAAATCAACTCGCATAATTAAAAAATAATACTTAATATTAAATTATGTTTTAATGAATATTTATCTTATACCTTTTGAATAATATTCACACTCGTTTTAACACCCGCGCGAACGATGCATATGGATATTTAGCTGTAGGTATTTTCATGTTTGGAGCCTTGTTGAAACTGCAATTTTAATTTTTAATTTGCGCGCATAATTAGTGAAAAGCGCGTTGAAATAAATTCATGAAGCCTTTTACAGTTTATACAAGCTGGTTCTGTCAATAGAGAATGAAATATACCAGTCGTAATTTGTTGTGAACGTAAGTTTATATACATTCGAACAGGAAATCATTTACTATGATATTTATTTTATAGGCATTATGTATAAATATATATATATATATATATATATATATATATATTGTATATGTGTGTGTATGTATATAGTAATTAAGACATCTTTAAAATAGTTCTACTGTATAATTATGTAAATTATAATATAATTTGAAATTTAATTAATTTATCTATTCATTTTATTCGACACTTTTAATGATATTTATTTTACAATAAAAAATTCTTGAGAAGTGAATTATTCGAAAATAAAATAGATTTTAAATAACCGTTTGTTAATTTAAATAAATATGTCTTAAAAGTTGAATTTTGATAATGAATTATATAGCTGATTATTTCCTAAACTAAAAATATTTTTAAAATTATATATTCTTTATTGAGGAAAAATTCGAAGATCTAAAATCTTTTGATGATTTTATGAAAGTTAATTGTTTCAGATAAACTTTATATTCAGCTGTAGCATCGAAGTTATATTACATTTGTTTCAATTTCATACTTGATTTTTAATGAGTTATTTCCAACACCTTGGGTGTTAATATATTCACTTTGTTTATGCGACGCATATGTAGTTTACTGTGCATGAATCCTTTAGGTTGTTTTTTATATGAAATAATTTATTAGAAAACGTTGAAAGAAGATTTGTTCTTTTTATTATTATTTCTATTAATTTACAACTATGTTTTATCTATAAAATTGTATGTGTACATAGTAAATAATTTGTAAAAAGTAATTAATATCAAATAAAAATAATTATTCATAAAATTATAAAAGTTAATGAATCTAAAATTATATTCAATAAAAATCCATTATATATTTAATTATTTTCCGTGATATTCAAATTTATACCGAATATGTATATAATAACCTTTTCCCGTCTTGTTTGTGTTTTCCGGGAAAAAACGTAAAATGAATGTTTATATAATAGTTCATGTAAAAAATGACTTTTAATTATGCAGTTCTGCATAAAAAACACCTCAATAACCAGTAAATGGGTTTTATGTATCAACTCCATCACTTTCACTAAGTTAGTATAAAACATACATCATATTCGCTCTGTTAATATAATGTTTATGGCGTGTGTTTGACTCTTGTGACAGGCCGATTAGATAAGCTTCACGCAAATTAAGTTTCAATCAGTTATATTTACTATGTGTGTGGTACATTACGTTTTAACATTAGTCGAGGTTAAGCTTTATTATAATAATAACATAAATTATGCAATTGTTACCTATATTTGTTCTTATCAGCCATAAAAATGTAGGCCATCATTTAAATAAACTGTTTAAATCATTCAAAATTTATGTTTACATACACACACACACACACACACACACACACACACACACATATATATATATATATATATATATATATATATATATATATATATATAAAATATTTCAAAGTATTCACTATGCAGTATGCTTAAAGCTGATAAGAAATGTAAAATTAATTTCCAGTAGTATATATTACTGGTATTTTAATTATATTTACATTCAATTAATTATGGAGCTATTTGTACTATTATACATGTTATTTCAAAATTATGTCATGGTTTGAGATTGAAAAATAACAACTGTGATAAATCACTTCATAAAAATATAAAATGAAATCAAATACCTCAGTTTTATTATTTTTTTAAATAAATTTTTATTATTATCGTTATGAAACTATTTTTCTATGTATTAATTTTAAATATATGATTACTGTTTTTACAGGTAATCATACTTTTAAAAAATAAATGTATTAAATTTTAATAAATAGGAAATATAATGACACTTTACTAATAGTTTATTAACATTTAAATTTGCAAAAACTATAAAATGTATAACAAATAAATCAAAAGAAAATCACCATAAAAAAATTTTTATCAAAAATTTCACTTTTAAAATATTTTTTGCATTAATTACATAGATGAATATGAAATAATAATTTATTGTACTTGTTGACATATTTTTGTTTAGGTTTACATATTCCGTTAATTATATTTACATGAAAATTTGTTACACATGTGTTCGACTCAATCATATTTTATGTACATATTTTTTAGAACAATATGAATAATAAACTCTATTCATATATTCCTATTTAATTAATAAGGAGTGTTAATTCAAATTAAATTAACTTAATGTAATTTGAGATTGATGTCATTGTAATTTAATTTGTTATGTTCTGACAGAATGTTCATTTTAACTATTAGAAAATAAGAGAAAAATGTTTTTACATACACATACATACAAACACACACACACACACACACACACATATATATATATATATATATATATATATATAGATGGATATACAAACATGCAAATACATACATATTTATATAGAAGGGCTCAAATGAGACTGAAGGGTTTAGACAAACATTTATTTGCTTACTATCATTTATTATTCTTTATTATCCTCCTGTCTCATTTAGGTTATCCTATATCTTCATATATAAATATATATATATATATATATATATATATAGTTAAAAAAATAATATTAGAGAATGTAAATAAAATGTTATAAGGTTTTTGAATAACATAATAGTAATTAGTAACAAGTAATTATGTGTAAGTATTAAGGGTAAAAAAATATAATTGAAATGATGGTTTTATTAAAATAATAAACGTGAATAAAATATAACAGTATTTGAATGTTATGAATAATTTATACAACTTTTTTTAAACAAGTTTGTTTGGATATGAGCTTTTATTGTTAAATTCTTAAAAGAGTATGCGTTTATAAAAAAAGATTATATTTGTTCTGTGTCGATATTTTTATTTTAATTAAAATAATTCAGTTCGTTTAGTATCTTGATAGTTTTAAAATTGTATATTAATTGTAAAAATAACTTTTTTTAAAAAATATCTGATAAATAAATATTGTAAAATAAACAAATATAAAATTTTAAGTAAGATAATTAATTCTTAAATTATTAATTCATATTTTAACATAGAACTATTTAATAATAAAAACATGTTCAATATAAATTTTATATATATATATATATATATATATATATATATATATATATATATATATATATATATATATATATATAATATATATATAAATAAATATTTAAATTTACATTTTTTATAATTCAAGAAAATTATAATAATCGTTTCATGTTGATTCAAAAAACATATATAATTATTTCTATGTTTATGTCAAAATAACATTATTTTTATACTGATACGTGTCGACAAATGTGTACAAAAAATGTTAATTCATATATGAAATCAATTCAGATATCTCGATATGTATTTTGTTCAAGAGATAATATATTCTAAGATAACAGATAAGTTAAATTTAAACCTTACAACAAAGCCATAATAAAAATACCACTATTGTGTTCAATTGGCTTAAAAGGGTTAGCTAATGTATTTCGAATGAGCTACATAAATGTCAATAGATACAAGCATGTTGTTTTGATTCTATTTTATGTGATGTGTTTAAATGTGGGTGGTTCTTTCTATTTTAAATTTACTATAAAACAGCGATTCATTTAAATATGTAAGCACATTAGAATTTACTTAAATGGTTATGGGCACTAAATATGTGTTTTATTTAATAACACTCTATACAGCTGACTACTCGTATTAACATCTTAATTTATTATAATTAATTATTATTTCGAAGTCATTCATTCGTCTATTGTAAATATTTTCAATTATATTACCATATTTATTATTTTATATCTTTCGAATGAATATGTTATAATAATATTTTGTATATCTTTATTTTTTTTACGAATATGATATCACGCTATTATTATATTTAATCTCGAATAGATCAAAATCAAATTTATTAAAATATATACATGATTTCGATACGCATTAGATTACAAGTTATTGGATTTTACATTTTTAATTTAAAAAGTTCAATCGATTCACTTTATTATTAGAATATCAATAACCGGATATCAAATGTATAACATGAAATTGCATATGAGAAGTTACACGTCAACATCCAATTATAACGCAATATCTAAGATGCATTAACATTCTATTTTATGATCCAAGATTAATAATTAATTTATTTTAAACATGTTCTGTTATTACTGAACCTCGTTCGATTTTTACGTTTAATTATATTGAAAATTAGTAACGGATTTTAATATGAATATTTAAAGCACTGTATATATATATATATATATATATATATATATATATATATATATATATATATATATATATATAGTATATAAATTTATGTAAAATGTTGTGCGTGTTTTAAAATAAAGTTTCATTTATAAATGCTTAACAAGATAAAAGATACACACTGTATCATTTTTATCAATTAGTAATAATCGATTAGTTTTGTTATAAGCATTTACATTTATTTCAGGTTAATTTTCTTTCCATTTTATAATAGCTGCAGAACAATACGTCGCTTAAATCCGCTATTGAAAACAATGGTCAGTTGCTTTAGCGTGCAGGATGAAAAGAGTGAAAGTAATTAGTGGAATATTTGAATGGTTTATGGGTTTATAATGTGATGTATCATTATAATTGCATTTTATGGAATTCAATGTAACGTTTTAAACTCTTTGTCTGTGGAACAGTTAATTTTAAATAAATTTTAAAAATTAATTATTAAAATTTTCTATTTAAAAATGATTTCGTAAGATTGTAAGTGTTTTTTTAATTTTCTTATTAATAATATGTTATTTTAATTTTTCTATTTGTTCCGAATTTTAAGTTCATTAATATGATATTTTAATTTATAATATTAAATTAAATTTTTAGATTTAATTTATGTGACATTAAAATAAGTTTTTTTAAAATTAATAAATTTATATCAGACCAAAATCAAACATAACTATTTTTTGTTGTATGAATAACATGAAAAAGAAGTAAAATATGACCGTGATTAAAAATATATAATAAAGTCAATGTGTATTTTATTGTTTTTTATATAAAATGATAACATTAAAAAAAAGTTATTATTAAAAATACAATTATTTCCTAATATAAATATATATGAATGTGTATGTATCTTATATATATATATGTTAAATAAAAAAAAATACTTTTACAATTTTAATACAGTTGAAAATAGACGTTTCTTTGAAAATACAGTAAAATAATTCTATTTTACTTCTAAGCAAAGGTTTTTCTGAACAAATATCAAGTTTTATTAAATTTCTTTTTTATTCAAACCATTTTAATAAATGAATTCTCTGACTGAATAAATCTCATAAAATTTTCGTATTTTTATAATAAAAAATGTAAAATATTTTTTTAATATAAATGCAGTATAAAGCAAATAAAGTCAAAGGTACGTTTTGAAAAGTCAAATATCTCTTTTTATAATAATCAGAGAAAGTAACCCTATGAAGGTTATATTTCAACACAAACTTGATTGACCTGTCAACTATATTATTGCTAGCATAACTTTTGTATAGGCCACATTTTATATCTTATTTTATTACTTTTTTAGAAAAATATATAAATGAATGTTTTTATCTAATGTTAGCTTGTATATAAAATTATTTTTATAAATAAATGTTTATTTATAAAAGTAATAACTTAATAACATAGCTAACATTACAAAAAAATTCTTTTATATATTGTCAATATGTTTGATATAATTATTAATATTTTTTATAAATAAATATCTGCTTTTTTGTTCTAAGTTGATTGATTATAAATTTGATCTCTTTATGAAATTCGGAATTAAAATTTAACAAATTGAATATGATTTTCCTATTTCAAAAATTACTTCATATATATATATATATATATATATATATATATATATATATATATATATATACATACGAGGGTCGTTTGATAAGTATGGTAAAAAAATTACCATAAAATTCAAAATTTTAAATTTTCATTAATTTTAAAATTTACCATACTTATGAAAAGACCCTCGTATATATATATATATATATATATATATATATATATATATATATATATATATATATATATATATATATACACGTGTGTGTGTGTCCTCAGTAAAAGTCTATATTTTTTTCGATTAGATTATATCTTGTTTCTTTTAGTGTATATTAAGCAATTGCGGTATTTGTGTAGAAGAAAATCTCACATCTTTATAATCCTAAAAAGTCTAGAAATAAACCTAAACACTCGACAGTAATGGTGAATAATACGGATTAGAGATATTAGATTAAATCCATATAAATTGTTAATTTTCCAGGTCAAAAACTACTATAATAAAAGTTATCTAAAGGTCAATTGTTATGAATATATATATATATATATATATATATATATATATAATATTTATTAAGTCGTAGTGAAAATAAATGTGAAACAAAACAAATTTAATCGAATTTATATCAAATAAATCTTTTAATATATTAAGAAATTTTCATTTTAACACTAATAAAAATATTAAACTATTTTATAGTTAATATGTTTAGCACTTTATTTAAAATATTTATTAAAATTTTTAATGAAATTTTAATATAAAATTATTATCAAGTTATTGATAACAAAAAATATTTATTAATTTGTATATTATTATTTGTATAAACATAAATAAATTACATTAGTTCCTTATTCACTTCTAATTTAATTATTTATTTTCATAGTCTTTATAATATTAATATATTACCTTTAGAACGATTTGTATGTCATTTTTCAATTTTATTTTATTTATCAAGATTTTACATATTTATAAATATATAAGGAATGAACAAAATAATTGAATTTGGCAGTTTGGTAGAAAATATTTGTATTGGGAACACTGGAAAAATATTTATCATTCGATTTTGCTAGTATTATTTCGTTTGTGATATTTTTAGTATTGATTAATAATTTTAATGCAACTGCTGCTAAATAAAGACAGATTTTTTTTAAAAAAAAGGATTGTTTATGAGCGTTTAACTGGAACCGATTTGCTGATCAGAACTGCTTATTATTATTTATGTCTATGCTTCATTATTAAGTGTGTCTAAAGAAACAATACTTACAATTATATTGGTACAAAAATATAGAAAAAAACGTTCTTTGAAATAATCGGTGGCTGAAAATCAAAACTAAATAAGAGAGACCATCTTATATTAAAATTTATATATAAAAATCATAAAATAAATACTGTAAACATGACAGTAGAACAAAATAATTATTTTGAATATCTTATTTACATTCAAATAGTTCGTCAAGAAATTTACAAATGTAAATAATTGGTACTAATACAGAAAACTGTATAGTGTGTTATTGTTTCCATTGTTTTGTCAAAATAATTAGTCGCGTTTAGGGAATACTGACGCGGAAATAGAGAATATAAACGGAAAAGAGATTTGTTGCATATTAAAAGTTTATGCGCCTTCTTTTAACATGTGATTAGATAACAAGAATTGTTCTAACATGCAGCACGTATGTTTACTATTTAAAAAAATGCTTAGTAATTTTTATATACAATCAGTTGTTGTTAATAAATAAGAGTGTTATTCAGTGCGATAAATTTTATATTTTTGATAAGTATATAAATTTTTATAACGTCATCATAATATTAACATTAATTGCAATTAAATCCACGCGGTATTTATCTTATTTACAATATTCAAATAGTTTGTCAAGAAATTTACAAATGTAAATAATTGGTATGAACTAATACAGAAATTACTGTATAGTGTGTTATTGTTTCCATTGTTTAATTTTTAAAACATTTCTATATTATATATTAACAATAGTTAATATATATGGTAAAGACTCGCAAATAATCAAAAACCAAATTGAAGAATAATACTCAGTCAGCACCGGAGGAAGAGGAAATCGAAGAAATTCCAAACGAAAACGAATAAATTTTCAATTCATAAATAAAATAAGGAAGTAAATGAATAAAAAATTTAAACTTTTCAGTTTTATTTGACTCTCTCTCTCTCTCTCTCTTCATTTTGTTATATATATATATATATATATATAGAATACTTCTGGCATGTGTATATACCCTTTTTTTTATATATAGGGAGATCCAAATAAAACTGAAGAATAATAAAAGAGAGTTAATAATAATAAGGAAGTAAATGAATGTTTAAACTTTTCAGTTTTGTTTGACTCTCTCTCTCTCTCTCTCTCTCTCTCTATATATATATATATATATATATAAATATACGAAAAGAATAAAAAGTAAGAAAAGCTAATTATATACTTAAAATACATATTGAAAAATAATATAAAACAATATTTTTTTTCATTATATTATGCTAATAAAGAACTACAGTAAATTATATACCAACAATATATGGCAATTAATTATTATTTCATTTTTAGTCATTTCTATTAGGTATTTTATATAATTTTAAACAGGTATTTTGGAATGAGTATGTAATAGAAGTAAAATGAATACATGAAACTGTTCAGATATAATATATTTTTTTAAACATTACAAAATTAGGTTAAACTTTATTGAAAACAATACAATAATGTTTTAATAGTAAGCATTATGTATGTATATATATATATATATATATATATATATATATATATATATATATATATGCACACATACACACACAATAAACGATATTTTAATTAATTTAGTTAAACTGTCATGCATAGTTAACTACAAATCATTATTTCATTTGTACAAATTAAATATATTTTATGCTTGGTTAGTGACCGTAGTTCCTCATGTAATGTGTTTATAAAAGGTGATATTCTATTTTCAGTAAGGTATTTTATTAAATTTTAATATAAATTTTTCCCACGTTTCGCTCTGGATTAAAACAATTATAAAACATTAAACTCATGTCTAAATGATTATATGAATTATTAATATTTTTGTTAAATGTTAGAGTAATATTATTTTGATTCATTCTAGTTACAATGAACTCAACATACATATATATTAATGGCAGAACGGCTGGTATTTACGGAATGTATTGTTAATTAATAATTGATTTGAAAATGTATTGGAAATCGTTGAAATTACAAGCACTTGAAAAGTACACATAAAAAAGTCAATAGTTATCTAGTAAATTGGTACGAAAAAGTATCACAAATTGAATTTATTCATCTATTGTTACGATCTGTAAACATTTCTTTGTAACCTGTTTGCGTATGAATGAAATCTATATACCCATTTAGCTATTGATGAAAAACAATGTAGACAAATTCGAATACCAAAGAATCAATTTATTGAAAAACGTTCAAAGCGAATGCCAATCATTGCAGTCGACAAGCTTGTTTTGTGATCTGCTAGCGGCCATCACTACGCTACTCAAACGGTTTTTTTATTCAAGCATTCGCCGAGCGGGCTATTTAAAAATTCAATCATTAGCACATTATAAGAAACCGTTTCATCGAACAGAAACAAAGCGCATTCAACTGCAAGTTTCATGGAATCAGTGTTTGATTCTCTGGTGTTTGAACGCGATATACAAAAGATCCAATGTGAACCCCCGATTGCAAATGAGCCTGGTTAACAGAAAGGAAGGGAAACAGCAATTCGTATAGAAAGAATGGGTTTTACTTCTCTGCATGCAGCTAGAGTAGCTGGCTACTCGTTAATCATTGATTTTGTAATTGAAACGTATATTCATAACGTTTTGATTTTCTGAGAAACATTCTTTATTAAAATTTTTTCACTGTATTTAAAATTATATATGCATACAAATATATAAAGTATATATATATATATATATATAAATATATATATATATATATATATATATATATATATATATATATAAATATATTGTTATTTAACATAGAATAAAAATAACTAAAAATCAATTTTAAAGAGTTACTTCGGAAAAAATTATACAAATATTATATTTTTTGTACGAAATATTTTATGAGTTAAAGTAACTAAAAAACCTTCAATAACTTTGTATAAACATTTTTAAATAATAAATGGTAACTTGGACTTAATAAAATTATTACAAAGTTAATAATTTGCTTTTAAAATTTATTTTTTGCTAAATAAGAAACAATTAGCTTAGTATTAATTAAAAAGGCGCACAATTTTATTTCAGAACTTTAAACAATATATTTTTTATAAACATAATAACATTCAATGAATTATTTTTGAAAAAATATGTTTTTCTATTTCTCTTGTTTTTCTTTCGGAATAAGAATAATATATAACAAATATAATTATTTTTTAAAATCAAAAATAATTATAATATTGCTGTATATATTATTTTAGTTATTGAGGAAAACATCTAATTTGTTTTCATAA
Organism: Neoneuromus ignobilis; assembly: GCA_029203775.1. NCBI lineage: Eukaryota > Metazoa > Arthropoda > Insecta > Megaloptera > Corydalidae > Neoneuromus > Neoneuromus ignobilis. Next base: position 31,240,303 of record CP092090.1, read on the forward strand.
ATTAAAGATAGAACAAATAACACCTTTAATTTTTATGTTTTGTCTAAAAATTACATACATACACACACATATACATATATACATATATATATATATATATATATATATATATATATATATATATATATATATATATATATATATATATATATATATATATATATATAATATTAACTTCTTTCTATCCTTTGCTGGATGAAAGTTTTTTCTAAAACACATCTTTCAATGATTCAACGTTTTTTTCTTCTATTCCACAACGAAGATTTTTCTTAAGTCTCTATCCCATCTATCCATAGGTTTCTTCTTGAACCATTTGATTGATCTTGGCTCTTAATTAATAATTTCTCTCATCCATCGATGGTCTTCTTTTTTTGTTATTTGGCCAAACTATTTCCATTTTAAACCTTTTATTCTTGTTACAACGTCTGTAACTTTGTTTTTTTTTGTTATTAATTCATTCGGTTCTCTTTCTGTTTTACATATTATTCTTTAAATGCATATTTTCTTGATTCTGTATATTATTCGAAGCTGTTGAATTATCATTGAGTTTGAAACTATGTTACATCAGTATATGTTAGAACAGATAGAAATGCTTTGAACAAATTTTTTTTAAATATATTTGACAAAATGATAATTAATATTTATGTATAGGGTTGCCCAAATTAGACTGAACAATGGTAAAGAACAATAAATGATAGTAAGCAAGTAAATGTATCTCTAAAACCTTTATTTTTATTTGGGATCACTTATATATATATATATATATATATATATATATATATATATATATTTAATTGTTATATAATAAATTTTGCTGTGTTTTATTGCTTAATATTGGAGAAAAGTAAATAATCTGAAGCCGATGTAAATAAATATACGTTTAGAAAACACATTTACATTTTTATGATATTGTAATAAATAATATAAAAATGAAATAAATAAAATATTCATTCCATATTAATAAATAGTATTGATTTTTTTCATCTTGATAGACTATAGCATTTAAAAATATTTTATTATAATATTTCATTATATTCTTTTATTAAAAAAAATACGAGACATGACAACAACAATTTTAATAAAATTATAAAATATCATTATATATATATATATATATATATATATATATGTATATATTGTATATAGTTAAATAAATAAATACATAGTTAAAAGACTGAAGTATTATTACATGTTTCTGGATTTATAATGAACATTGAAAAGAAAATAAATATTCTCATTATAATCACATATAAGAGCGTGTATATTATTTTTATTTGTCAAGTATATTATATTATTATAAAAAATATTTTATTTACATTACAATGGTTATAATTTTATAAAAGAAATTAAATAATTTAAATATATTTTAAGAAATAACATTAAAAACATATTTGTAAATATTTATTTGAATATAAATATATTTCTCATATATAAAAATAGTGAATAAAAATATTTTTTTAATATATATTACTAATGTATGTCAATTTTATTTATATTAATTGGCTATATAAATCTTTGATAGCATTTTCTACTTAAATAAGATTAATGTAGTGATATATTTTTCAAAGTTTGTAAGATATTTACAATATATATATATATATATATATATATATATATATATATATATATATATATATATATATCAGATATTTTACCAAATGACATTTTTATATAATTGTATAATTTATGTTAAGAGAAAAAAATTCAAACGAATCAGTTTCCATAAAAGAAGATACGGATGAACAAACAAATGATAAATAGATAATCTTACGTCGGAAGAGAATGAAAACATGAGGATTACGAAATAAAATGAAAAACGACTCGACGATAAAAATGATGTCAGTTCAAATAAATCAACGGAGAAAATATGCAATATTCTTGGTTCATTATTTGTACATATATTTCCATATATTTTATTCCTGATATATACATCTCGCATTTGTAAAAAAGTCGAAAAATTGGACAGATGAACTGATTTTTATAACAGATATAACATGAATAAAATGACTAGAACTTAAAAGACACAATAATTTTATTCGTTATAAAAAAATATGATACAAGTGAAACTGATATTTTTGGTATTTATATATATTGAGTAAAGATTATAAAATAAATACATATATTAAGGTCTATTATTATGGCTACTTAATGATTGCTAATTATTTAATTCCGAACAATTCATGCGAACAAAAATAAATTGTTTAAATAAACTAAGACTGTGAAGGAATTAGAATTGAAGTAAAATAATTTAATTTAGTTGTTTATTATATCTAATTATTTGAAAAGGAATAAAAGTTGACAGAAGTTGATGGAGAGTCTTTCAAGAACCCTATATATAATAATGGTTTGGTATCAGCTGTTGTTGATTGAATTTATACATACGTATATATATATATATATATATATATATATACAAACACATAAATATATATATATGAATGTGTGTATGTGTATATTTATATACACACATATACTAAACAGAAATATTTATTATTAGTTTTATCATTTATTTTAAAATAGAAAATGACTGCTAAATACGCTAATTTAATTAACATCTGTTATTCAATAATTTAATGAATAATATTCTTCAATTTTCATTTATCTTTAAAGACAATAGAAGTTAAAAAATCATATTCATATTTTGTATTTATTTTTAAAATTACTTTATCATTATAATTTGGATGTAAATTTTATCCCTAATGTTTTTTTTATTTAGTTAAATAACTTAATTTTTTATAAATGATACAAAAGCAAGAGAATACTTCATATTTAAGAAATAAAATTGAATTGTTTACTAAATACATTTTATTTTATTTGTTTAATTACTATCAATATGAAACAAAAATAACCTTAATATAAAATATTTTTTCTATTTATTACATTCAGTAAAATAACATATATTTTCATATTTTATATATTATATTTAATTAATTTCATTGGAACGTTATATGGATATATATATATATATATATATATATATATATATATAAATATAATAAAATTAATATCCAAGATAAATACGATTTTTCTTAAATAATAGTTCTTATATTACTACTTTTCTTGAAAGATTTATATATTTCTTTTTTAATGTAATATAAAAAAGCAAGCACTTTTTGCGAGTTTGAAAGGTCATAGCATGAACGTGACATTTTTCTCATATACTGAACTAAAGTTTATATTGATAAAAATAGTGTGTGCATTTCAAAAATGATTTCGATGCTAATTTTGTATATTATATTATAAAACTAATTAGTATATTATTCTTTGTATAAAATAGTTTTTCTAAAATATAAAAGTATTTAATATAAAATTTTGAAAAAATTAACAACATAATTTACTAATTATTGTTTATAATTTTTATTAAAATATTTTTTGGATGTGTACATTGATATTTATAAATAAATATTATTTGATTATATATTTTAAAATTTTATGTAGTTTTATACTATCCATTGTTTAAGTAAATAATTTATACTTTAAATTTATTCATTGTTCAAGGAATTTTATTCGTATTGATGTATACACATATGAGTTTACTCTCAGTAAAGTAATAAGGACGTTTACAATTAATAAATTGAAGTATGAGTTGCCACTCAAAGTAAATTTTATTACCTAGAATATTAAATATCAAAATTACTAAAGATTTTATGACTGAAGATGTTTTTCATAAAATATTTTCTAATAATCATATAATGATTTATAGTCTTGTACTATAGACAAGAGTTTATTGAATTTCTCATAATTTGTCATTACAGTAGTTCGTATGTAATTTATGTGAATAAAATGTATTTTATTTTTCGGAGAAGAGTATAATTTAGGGTTAAAATGTGAATATGTTCTTGATTTTAAATATTTATGGCAATAAATATTTTTCTATCACTTTTTAATAAAAATTCACTGTTTGTTTATAAATGACAATGCTTATTTTATTTTATTAATAAATATTTATTTTTTGTTTCTTTATTATTAAAATTTTTAAATGAGACTGAAGGGTTTAGACATACATTTATTTACTCGTACTATCATTTACTATCCTTCAATCTCATTTGAGCCACCCTATATGTTATTCAATGTACATTAAACTCTTTTCAATTAGTTATTGTAATTTATATAATGTAATAATTAGAATTAGGTAAAAATAGCAAGTACACAATTAGTAATTAAACTTTAATATACTAATATAAAAAAAATATTGTGTACACAATTTTCAATCTAAATATATTGAAAAATTTAATTCTTGTGCTTATATGATATTTATTTTATCTAAAGGAAAATTTTTAATATATATTTATTTTATTTTACATGATATAAAGGGGTCAATATTGTTTGTGTTTTCACTTAATATTAATGAATATTAAAATTGTTTCAGTTTTACGATTAACAGTGAGTTATAAATTAAATTAGGAATAATTTTTCAATATAAATTTAAAAAACGTATTTTTGATTTATAAATATAAACATATGTTCATCTCTCTCTCTCTCTCTCTCTCTCTCTATATATATATATATATATATATGCTTGAAATTATAAAGCTGTTTTTAAAAAGTATAATATTATACCTTAAATTAGTTATTGTTTACTGAAAAATGTAAACTTTTATTTTGTATATAATGAAAATACTGTAATTGCTTAACTTGAATATTCTTTCAAATAGTTTATTCCCTTTTATATTACATTTTTTGTTTACTTTATTTTTTTGAAAAAAATAATAAAAAAAAATAATTTTTCAACACTTAAATAGTATATTAAATATTTAAAGATTATTGATTTACAATATACGCATATTTAAAATAACAAATGGAATGATAAATAAAATCAGTAAATATTTTATACATATAGAGTGGCCCAATGAAACTGAAAATTAGTAAAGAATAGTAAATAATAATAAGCAAGTAAATGTACGACTAAAATCTTCAATCCCATTTGGGCTTTCTTATATTTCATTTAGAACGTACTATATTTAATTAAAAATATTTTTTATTAACTTAAGAAAATAGGTATTTGATATCACTGAAAACTTAATTCATTATTTGTGCTAAATTATTTATTATACATTTTGTATACTTGAAGAAAATATTAATTAATAGATCTTGTATGCCAAATTTATTAAAATTAATGAACGAATTCTATAAAAATATAAATTTACATTTAATTCAAAAAGTAATACGTGTTTTAAATCATATTGTTAAAATTAATTGATACGTTCTATTATACATTATAACACTTTTTTCAGGTAACATATTTGTTTGTATTGCAAATATAATAATATTATCTTAAAATATTTATGTGTAATTTGAAATATTATACATTTAGATGTCTCAATATAAATAAGAGTATTATAAAATTAATACTTCTAGTAAAATATATTTATTTCTTAAAATAATATTTACAGAAAAACGGTTATTTTGAAATTAATTTCTTTTGATTATTTTTAGTTTATATACGATTTAATTTATATAGGTGATCTAAATGAGACTAAAGAATAGTAAATTATAGTAAGGAAGTAAGTGTATCTCTAAACTCTTCAGTCTCACTTGAACTACTTTATATTTATTTAAAATTTTTCAGTGATATTTAATCATTGTATAATCAAAAAGTCATATATTTTATTACCCAAAACATTGATTAGATATTTAATTTTAATTTCAAATATAAATTATTATAAGTAAAATGTTATATATATATTTTCCTAATTAAAAAAGAGTGGTACTTCGGCGTGATGTGAAAAATTTGTTTTTTAACCTTTCCGAAGTTTTTCAAAAATTACTGAAATACAAATTTTATAAAATAAATTAATGGTGTTCAGTTCATTGTTAAATAGAAACAACGGGGGTCTATGAGTGAAGTCACCTGGTATAAATAATGATATTTACTATATAATATATATATATATATATATATATATATATATATATATATATATATGTATATGTATGTATATAAAATATTCAAATTTCTGATTTTTGTGGTATAGAAGTATTTTATGTTGCATTATTTAATTAGATGATATAATATTTAAAATAAATGATGCTTAGAATTAATTCCAAATTAAAGTGTAATTAAAACCTGTATTAAAATGAAAATACTTTTTGTTACGAAAATTATAAAAAAAGTATATTTATTTATTTCAAAAAACTAAAAAGGCATATTATTATTTCCAATTTTTTGAAAAATCTAAATTTTGTTGCTATATATTAAAAATTGAATAGAATAGGATTATAATCGTTATTTTTGATACTCTACATAATTATTGATTGATAATTCATGATTTCACTGTACGATTTATCTTGGGATGACTAGTTTGTACATTTGACTAAATACGAAGTTCTTGGTTGGACATATAATTTAGATTCATAATTTTTAAGTTAACCTAATTTATAAAAAAATATTCCACGAAATATTTTTATTTTATCTTTCTATATAAAAAAGATTGGTGCCTCGCTTTTGGTGTACTGTGAAAATTTGCGGAGTGATATGAAAATTTCATTTCCGAACTTTCTTGAAGTTTTCCGAGAATTATCCAAGTACAAATTTTATAATATATTAAAATTAACAAAAAATAAATTTTTAGACAGACGACTTATTGGACAGATTTTGAACAGTTTTTCAGACAAAATAAATTTTAATTGTATTGGCATTAGATTTGAATGTATTGTACATCAGACCACCAGTCTACAATAAACATCTTTTATACAAAAGCATTAATATAGTTTTCTAATTGTTTTATTTTGCATAACTTATTTACATTGTTAAACAGCAAGTTCGATGGTTGATGAGCGAAATGAGTAAAGGACAAATTCCTCAGATAATATTAAAAAAAAATAATATAATAAATGACAAAGTTATAAAGAAAATAAACAATATTGATAATAGGTTTTGATAACAATAATGATGGAATTTTCTAATCAATGATCAATTTCTTATCTAATTATAAATACAATTCAATAATCATCGAAATAATCATCAGATTTTAAGTAAATAAAGTGAACAATAAGTGATTATTGGGCATTTTTATAAAATGTTGTAGATTTGGGAGTAAATCATTAATTTGTATTAAAATCAAATTATATTTTTTAAATTCAATATTGTCTGCATATTATTTTATATTAAATAAATTGTTAAAAAAGGTCACATTGTATTAATAAATTAATAAGGAGATAATATACAAAACATCAATACTAATTAATAAAAGTGATAAATCCACTACATATATATATATATATATATATATATATATATATATATATATATATATATATATATAATGAATTTAAAACTATCTTAAACCAGTTTGATAAATTGATCAAAATCAATGATGCGTAGATGATCCATACAAATATGTTTTTACATAAACGATTATCATTTAATTACATCTAACGTATTTAATATAATATATTTTTTTGTTTGCTCGGACCATTTATATTGATTAGCGTAACGATTCAAAAGTACTTTGTTCATAAATAGTTCATCTTCAAACATTCTAAGTCAATGGTCACGCACGCTCACCTCAACAGCAAAACGTTCGTCCATATAATGAATATAACTTAGTGCATCCGCGTCAGGCGAACAAGCTTCATGTGTCCTGTGTGCTGTTCTGCAGATACGTGTCGACCTCGTGTTTAAGCCATGTGCATGTCAAATTTATGTTCGTCGTTACGAAAATATTTAAAATAACACGCATCTTACTTACTTGAATGTTCAATTTTTATTTTTAAATCCAAAATGTTCTAATATTTATTGTCAATATGTATCGACTCGAACCGAAAATAACTATTTGTTTTACACATAACACATAAAATATTGTTAAACTTTGATATATATTCAATGATAACATTCATAAATATTTAATTTTGTTATTAAGAACTCTCGAAGAAAAATATAAATAAACTTTTCTTTATTTGATCATTTGTGTTGAATTAATTTTGCGCGCATATTTGTGCATAGTTTTTGTAATTCTATTTTTTCGTTAGTGTTACATTAGTGGTAGATAATTAAAATGTTAATGTGAATTGTATCGTTATTATTTAATAGCTAGCGGAATTATTATTTACTGATAGTGACATCAAATAACGGTAAGACTTTCGTTACTTGTATTAAAAAAATATTTATTTAAAAAAGAATTCGATGAGAGTTATGTAACTAATATATAATATCGAAATATTTATACAATTGTATAGGTTCATTCAAATATGACTACTAGAGTTAATAAAAAGAAACATGAATATAGGGTGATGTATAGGGAAACATATGTATAGTTTATTTTGTTTCTTTTTAATAAAACAGAAATCTAGGCGTCACATTTGGATGACTCTTTATATAACAAAATATTGAAGCCACTTATTTATTATGTAAACTTAAAATGATTTGAATTGAATACATAACTATTAAGCATGCTTTTGAATTAATGAAGTTAAATATGTAACTTTATTATAACTTGTTTGTCTTTTCATATTTGTATTTTTGTATTGATTATGTTATAAATACAACTATAAGTGTTAATAAAAGAGAAAATACAAAAAGAACATTTATTATAAATGTTTAGATTAAATTTAAATTACGTATTATTTTTTATAAACACATTAACAGATGCATATATATATATATAATATACCGAAAAAATGTCTTTATTCTTTACAATAATTTGTTGTTGAAACATATCCTTTACTTAGTATTACTCTTATTTGCATTTCTTTAAATAATTACTTCTCTTCTACTCATTTATATTAAATTGTAATTATTTTAAAAAACAATTTTGTTTGCTATTGAAAATGTTACATAGAAATTAGTCTTATTTGAAGAGAATTTTTATAGAAAAGAAATGATTTTGAAATTTATATTTTATGTTATCTATATCCTGAATATTGTGAATACATACATACATACATACATACATACATTTATATATATATATATATATATATATATATATATATATAATAGTCAATAATATTAGTCTGTAGTTAAATATAACTTTAAAATGAAATTACTTACTATATTATAATAATTTTATAAAGGAAATATTTAATATTGACTTAGAGTCTGGCATCATGTCAATAAAATAAATATTATTTTTTTATAGACAGTTAACCAAACTAATAATCAAAATAATCAATTAATAGATGTTTGAATACTATTTTTAGCTTTTTCAAAAATCATTATTTTCGTGTATTTAATTGAAAATTTCTGATAAAAATGGTCTTATATTCGTTTAAAAAAATATTTTCAACTTTATTCAAATGAAAGGAAAATTTAATATTTTAATTGAAACATTTGCAGTAATAATATTATAAATCAATTTGATTATTCATATAAACAATTTATACATAATTTGGAATGAAATTAATTAATTATATCTTAACCTAATTTATAAAAATCTAATTATTATTAGAAGAATCTTTATTTTAAGTGTTCCTAGACTATTTCCTGTATATATATATATATATATATATATATATATATATATATATATATATATATATATATATATATCAGGATTCTTATTTTAATAGTTACTCAAATAAAATCAATATAAATTAGATACACTTTAATGTAAAAGTGTAGAGAGAGAGAGAGAGAGAGACATGTATAATCATACATTTATACATACATACACATACAGTATATTTTTTTTATATTTGTTTTTAATGCGAATAATAATGTATAGGGCCATCTATATGTAGCGCCTAGATTTGTGTTTTATTAAAAATAAACTATATACATGTTTCCCTATGCATCACCCTATATACATGTTTCTTTTTAATATAATACAAATTTAAAAGTCATATTTGGATGACCGTATATATACAACACTTATTGTATTTATTCGATTGTTATTAGTTGTTATAAGAACTCTTATTTCAATATTATCGTTATATTCGACATTTTAGAAGAAAATAAAAAGATTAAAAATTTTGTTCTTAAACAAAACAAATATATTTCAAAGTTCTTTACTTGCTTTGTGATGATAGTAGAAAATCTTATGAGGATTTATTTATAAGAAAATTTGTTTTCTTTTATTGATTGTATGAATGCGTTTTCTTCTCTCCAAAAATTCTTTTAAAAGGAAATTCATTGTGTATCTTTATTCCTTTCTTTTATTACATTTCTTTATATAGATGAATATATATATATATATATATATATATATATATGTGTGTGTGTGTGTGTGTGTATTTTAAATATTTACATGAATTAATTAATATGTTAAAAACATAAGGTTCTTGCTTGCAACAATCTTTCTGTAAAATTTATTGACATTTTTTTTAATAAGATTGCATTATTATTTACAATAAATGTTTTTAAAATTAAATATAAGTTAAATATTTACATTAAAAGAAATAAAATTCTGTATCTTCTATAGGGTAGTCTAAATTACTAAGGGATGTAACTCAGTACCGGTTTATATCCTTCAGTTTCATTTGGGCCATTCTGTATATAGTATATGTTTACTATTTTTTTTTGTTTACTTATAATGTGTGTAAAGAGTAATATTCGATTTAAAACTAAATATTATTTAATATAATATTAGTTTTAACAAATTAACATTATTTGCATAATCGTATAGTTTATTTATTACAATGCACTAATTATTATTTTATTAAAAATATGTTAAAAAAGGTAATGTTATTCTAAGTTATAATTTTTTTGTTGTTAATATAAACAAGTTTTATTTAGTTTTTAATTTACTTGAAAAATTTTTGAATTCTTTAATCTTTTACAATTATATCTTTAATTTATTATATTTAAATACACATTATATATACATATATATATACATATTTAAAATTATTTTTAGTTTCAAAAAACAGTTCCACTTAGAATGCCATTAAATATCATTAAAAATAAAATAGAACATTACTATATTGCTATTAGAAAATAAAAGATTGATATTTGTTTACAAAATTGAATTATATTTAATATTTCAAATAGAACTATTTAATTAAATGAAAGTATTTTAAAGTGACATACTTTGCTGTAACTTCATAGACTAATAAATGATGTATTATATTAGGTCATGTAATATGAAATGTCTGATTTCTCATCAGTTGCTATTTAAATAATCCGACATTTCATATAACATGACCTAATATAAAAGAACAAACAATTATTGATTTTTTAATTACGTTCTATGATAATTAAATAAACTACTTGTATGTAAATTTATAAAGAAATTATACAACGAATTATCATATTTTGTTCGACATTTGTATTCAATATGTTTGTTTCTGTTTCTGTAATTGATTTTTCACTAAATTACAAGTATTTATAATTATTTCTTTTCATTGACATTATATAATAAAACATTAAAAACCAATACAAAGTATACATGTGTTTCTTAATCATATTGATATTACAATATTTGAAAATATTGGTATATTAAATCTGTGGTTTATGCATTTTATATTATATTCTCGTTTATGTGTACGTGTAAAACTGTTCTTTTTTCGAATTTACTGTTAGATCATGATTGATGTATTTTTGTAGAACTGATTAAGGCACTAATGCTATTTTAAAGTAGTTTGATAGTTAGTTGAAAATGGTACCGAAACTGGTCTGAAAAAATATACCAACCAATGGTCAGTAGTAAAAAAAATTATTATTATTTAGTTAACATTTATGCATATGTATGTATGTAAATATATATATATATATATATATATATATATACATATACACACACACATATATTACATACACACACATATGCAAACAAATGTATTCTGATTGGTATTTTTGCTATGAAAATATACATTATTAAATTTAATTTTATTTTTGTAGTTAATATATTTTCTAAATTTGTAATTTCAATATGTAATTTTTCATACAGGAATCGATATTTCAAAACCAATGCTTTATATAAAATAAATTAATATTTGTTTATATTTAATAATTTAGTATCTTATTATTTTATTTGTTACTGTGGCGAATTCATTTTGATGTAAATGAATTATTTATTCATAACACCACAATTTTTATAAATATGTTTAATAATTAATTATTGTTTTCAATAATTACCTTATTCATTGATGCATATTTTAAAAATCATGTATATAAAATCAGATTATTAAATATTTTAATAAAACCATACCATAATGTGATAATAACTTCGTTTTGAAAAATATTATCATATTTTATAATGAATTATTGTATACTACAATGTGTTTTTAGGATTTTTTTTATTTTTTCATAATTTATCTTTTTCATATGTTATTAATTATAAAATTATAAAAATATTTTTATATTTAAATCAGTTGATACAATGTTTATCATTCCTAGAGATAATATTTATAAACAACATATTATCTACAGTGATATGGATAAAAAAAATATTTAAAATGTTAGAACAACAATTATGTATTATATGTAAAATTTTGTATTTAATTACACAACAACATTTTGCTTTAATTGAATTTAATTGAATTATTAGTACATGCACATGGAGATTTTTCAAATTACCAAAATTAATGTTAACCGAAAAGACAAAACATTTAGTAAGTTCAACATACAATACATAAAGACACAGATTCATTTCAATTTTTAATTTTAGAACATAACAGGTATCGTATTTCTTAACAGGATACAGATTAACACAAAATTTAAAACGATCCAAATGAAACAATAATACACTTTTGTGTGTTTTACCGGATGTTCTGTTCATATTCAGTTATAACCATTTTAATTTTGTCATTATAAATTGCCATTTATTTTATCTCACGGTCTATAAAATACATCTGTGCTCTCTATACAAATTAATGAACATAAGATAATATAATATTTCTATCTTTTCAATGAATATCTTTTAAACTAGTGCTTTTATTTTAATAATAGGATTAACATCAAAACTTCGTAAAGAAACCCCAGAATCGACGTAGTTAAGAATATGTTAAAGGGATTAAAAGAAAATAACAAATAAATTCTATTTATCAAAATTAAATATGTATGTTATTTATTTAAAATTTAAGTACATATACTAACACATATATTTGAATATTATTTTATTGAAAATTTTACTTGGGTACAATTTATTTATAATTAAATATACTCTCTCTTTCTCTCTCTCTGTATATATATATATATATATATATATATATATATATATATATATATCATATATACACTATATAAAGAGATAAAATTCAGAAATTTCTGTATAGAATATATTATATGACTACAAATGTATGAAGAGAACTTTTTTAATAACAAATTCAAAAGTCTGATTTGTACGTATATATTTATGACTATATATAAATGTATTTGCATCACTGATTTCTTTATTTAGATAGTTTTTTTTATGGAGAATTGTGACTTGCATTCTCTTCTATAATAAAATATATTTCATTCGTAACGTTTCCAATTAAGTTTTAATTAATACTATTTTCGGTTAACGATAACTTGAAATTAAATTTAAAACAGAATGAAGTAAGTTAATTCTGTGTTATTTATCTTATGAAAAAAAAACTCGTCACTTCGTCCAGACTTAGAATGGACCCGCTGAGTTGTTATGAAATGTTCTTTAAATAAATTGCCAATTGAAAATGACAAGACCTTTAAATTATGATCATATTATTGAAAATTCTCCATGAAGGCATAAATTTTATTTCAAGTAATATTTTTTCATTTCTGTTGTATTTTTGTAGACTTCCTTTTTCAACAATTCATTCGATATACAACGTAGAGATTTATTTCATGTTCTTGTACGATTCTAGTACCGTTTGATTTTTATTTAATTACGATATTTTATTTCAATCAAAATGATATAAAAATCATAAAAGTTAATGAAAATTAAAAGTATGTAAGTACACATATATAACAAGTATGTTGTATGTATGTGTATATATACATATATACACATGTGTGTTATATATGCTTTTAAGTATACAGACATGCAATTAAGATTTATTTGAAATAATACGAGTAAATTTAACATCACCTTATCTTAAGACACTACCTTGTTACAGGATATATTCATTCTATTTGTTTACTTTTTATTATTAGTTTTATTACTTAGTTGATCGAATGAAGTAGTGTTTAACATTCATGTCATGGATTCATTATTTTAAATGAAGATTTATGATCAAATTTTATTACTGTGAACTCTATGATTTACTATAGTTTTTTTTTTGTTTGTACTTACATGTTTGCAATTATTCTTCAAATAACTATTAAAAAAGAACAATTTGTTAATATAAAATGTTGTTTCTTTATAAAAATTAATACGATTTTAAAATGAAATTGTTTTTCTTTAAAAAAGGTTTTTTAATATTGAAAGGTAATATTTTAAAATAATGTGATAACAGTATCATTAAACACAATGGTTTTTTGGTACAATGATATATTTGCATATCGTACTTAAATGTATAGCGTATACTAAAGAATTTGGGATTGAGATCACGTTTCATCCACATAACTTACCAGATTTAGTTTATCGCGACTTTTCTATTTCCTGAAAGGAAAAAATGACTTGAATATTTTCTATAAAGAGAACTTTGTGTTATTCAGATTTCGAAAAATACTTCACACTTATTTTATTTCAATAATTTTAGTTAAATAGATTTTATATATATATATATATATATATATATATATATATATATATCCACATATAAATGGAGGGAAAAGGTTATATAAAAATTATGTAAATAGTACCATTATGGCGTTATTGAAAATATAAAATTTATTCGCCTAACAGTATTTGCTTTTCCTCTTTCTCTCTGTTTCTACTTTATATATATATATATATATATATATATATATATATATATATATATATATATATATATATATGTATGTATGTATTAAAAAATCAATAATAACATTGTGGAGTATGAATAGTCAAAATGATATTTTTAGATTTCTGTTAATAAATTTTTAAACAGTTTTTACTGGCAATTTTATGGAGCATTGAAAATTTCAACGGAAATGTTTAAAATTTCATAAAGAATTGAAACTGTTCGATTGTAATATGGTATATTATAACGTTCTATTGTATACATTGTAGTCATTGAAAATCGGTCACATAACAAATATTTGATTTTTGAAAAATAAAAAATTGCTTACGGCTACTGTTAAAATTGTGGCTGGAAGAAAAAAAATGACGTTATGACTGATATGTATTTTTACAGATTAAAATGTGTAAAAATAGATATAGCGGAAATTGTGTTTATATAGTGTACGTGTTTAAAATTTATATTCTAAGAATTTAATATTTTATTTTTTAAAAATAAATGTTCCTTTATCGATATAAAACGATTCAATCAATGAATTTTAATTGTTTTAATATTGTAGTAATTTAAACGTATTGATATTTTATTTCAATTCATTTAATTAATTTCAACTTTTATAATAAATATGTAATTAAAAATTAGTTTCTATAAATAATTTATTATTTTTTAAATATTAATAATATATGAAATATAATTAAAATAAATATTGTTTTTCATTATGTAGTTTATTTTTCATAATTCATTAATTAAATTATAATATTTTATTATGTTTGAAGGAGATAAATGATTTTATAATGAAATGATTATTTCTTATATAAATTAATTTTCTGATCGATACAAAATTGGTATTCAAGAATTTATGTTATTGTATATTTTATTATTTATTGTATATATTATTATTATATGTAATGTATATATTATTATTAATTCGTAATGAATTTATATTATATAGATTTTTTCATTTGTGAAAAAATAAATAATATAGTGTATAATACTTTCATTGTTTAATATTTACATACATATACACATATTTATACAGAGAGTTATCCAAATGTGACGCCTAGATTTGTTTTTTATTAAAAAGAAATTACATATGTTTTTTTTAATAAAACATAAATCTAGGCGTCACATTTGGATGACCCTATATATATATATATATATATATATATATATATACATATAAATAAGTGAGTGTATGTACGTATTTTTGTGTCTGTGTATAATGTATTTATTTAGTTTACTTAATATTTGTGATCGTTTTCCGCTATTTAAAGGACGAACGAATGGATCACAGATGTACAAGATTAATCTTAGAATATAACTTATAGCAAAAAACATAGCTCCCTTGAAGACCTTACATATATAAAATGAGATGGTTATCCTGCAAGCATAACGGTTTATTCCCATGTATCCGACCCTTTGGAGAGCTTTGATTTAAATGTATTAATTGGGGTAAAATGTGACGTTGATTTTGGATTGGGCAATTTGTAAGTATGGTCATTTTGTTTAATTGCTAAATTAATTTGTATGTAATTTTATTATTTTAAATATTGGAATGTATTTTCTAAAAAAAATTAAGATTTTAGATAGGAAAAGTAAAAAATATATTTAATATTTTTGAGTAATATATGTAGATATTTTAGAATTAGAGTAATATATGTACATATTTTAGAATTAGAGTATTATATTTGAGGAATAATATTGCATAAGTTGTTATGAAAATTTATTATTAAATGATATTAGTTGTACATTTTTTATTTCTTTGTTATTTAATTTTTTTTTTACATAATTATTTACAATTAACTTTATTTGACGAAAAGTAATACCTTCAAATTTATATGATGCATTTTTACAGCAATTAACATTCTATTCTATTGTATACATGCATACATACATACATATATATATATATATATATATATATATATATATATATATATATATATATATATCACATCATCATAAAGTCCATATCAATCCACTATTGGTCGAAAGCCTCAATGAATGCTACCAATCACTGGTATTTTGGTCATATTTACCACGCTGACCAGGCGGATTAGTGAAGATTTTTTATTCGAGGATTATTCCTTTAACTATTCGACAGTTATTTTTTTGCAAGATGAGGTTGTCGGCCTTCATACTCAATCCTCGAAAATGAGGGACTCTCCGACTTGGAATCGAACGCAATCTTCCGCATGATACGCGGTGATGTAAACCCCTGTGCTATACAGTCATATATATCAATTTATATATATGATGTAAATCACTGTGCTACACAGTATATATATATATCATATTTATATATATATATATATATATATATATATATATATATATATATATATATATATATATAGTGTGTGTCAAAAAAGAAATCGAACTTTTATTTTTCCACAGAAACTTATAGTGCCATTTAAGATTTAGGTTTTTATGCTTATCTACCTCTTTTATCAATTATCTAAATTTGGTCAAAATGTGATAAGTGGTTTCTGAAATATGGTGGTTGTAATAGTAGTACCATTTTTTATATTGTCATGCAAACAATGGAATAATGCATAAAAATTGCTTTGTTTTAAGCTTAGTAAAATATTCACAAACACTTGATGCTCTAAGTTTACAATAATGATTGTTTGTTACGTACGTCATTTAACGAAAGTGATAAAAATGTGTTTTTAGAAGTTGCAAATGAAGATATTGTTCATTTATTTTTACGTTCCACAAGACATCATTTATTCCAAATTTGTTTTTAAAGGTAGAACTGTTACTCCTAAGTAAAAACTAACATTGGATTATATTTAGGTGTTACGGAGTTTTTGTGATTGGAAATAATAAAAATTAGGGCACAATCTGAGAACCAGAAAGCTCGTACTTATTATACGACAATGCATTACCCCACAAGGTGTTGCTGTGTACGATTTTTGATCAAATAACAAGTGTATGTAATCAAATATCCGCCATATTTAGTCGATTTGTTACTATGTGATTATTTTTTCCCCAAAATAAAAATGGCTATGAAAGAAACATGTGCAATGACGTTAAACCATACACGAGAATCATCGGGGCATTTCAAAAACAGATTTATTAAAATTTATCCATGCGTTGTTTCAACGATTTCAGTGTTGTATTGATATAGAAGGGAGATATTTCGAATAAATATTTGGAATTTTTGACAAAACATAAAAATTTTTTTCATTGTTCGGGTTATTTTTACACATATTGTATATGCATACATACATATACATATATATATATATATATATATATATATATATGTATATATTGGTTGTATTATAAATAATATTATTTAATGATTCATGAGTTGATTGAAACGTGTTATATTGTGAAAAAATGTAGAAAACATTTTCTAACATTTTTTATATCTAAAAAAAGTAATTTTGTTAATAAATGAATTGAAAATAAGTCAATTTGTGGGAGTTAAAGTTTTGAAAACTTTCTTTATTGATTTTATTGTTTACACTTTCCTTATATACATATATTTACTCACACACTTTTATTTATATATATATATATATATATATATATATATATATATATAGAGAGAGAGAGAGAGAGAGAGGGAGAGAGAGAGACATTTGTATATATAAGTATGTGCATAAATTTGTTTTTAATATAATAAAAATATCTATAGAAAAGTATATATCAAAACAGCAATCTAAATGAAATAAATTATATTTTGCGATGTTGATGCAGTGAAACTAACTCTGATTCATGAGTAAATAGCGAACTCTATAGTAAATTGCAATGCGTTATACACTACACCGAAACTAAAGTGCTATTATAACCTCAAAACGGCACCTATAATGGTATGAAATGCGATTAACTCAAATTTATTGTGGCATATTCAGATCGGAACATATTTGTGGCGGCTGTATTGGCACTATATTGGTAAGGTAAGGGGTCAGGTCACTCAGCAGCTGTGCAGTGGATCGTTTATTTTTTTTACGTCAAATGAATGGGATGGTGGTGGTGTTCTAACATGAAGTTATGTGAGGTATAAAAATGATATATGATGTTTCAATAAAAAAAATACAAATATATATTATTCGATTTGCATAGGAGTATTATATGAGGTGTTGGTCATTTGAAATATTGATGCGAATTTCAATAAAAATATTTGCACGTGATTTGGAAATCATTTTATTAATCAATTTATGTAGATATGACGATATAATTTCAACTGAATTATAGTTATTTTTGTTGAAAAATTACGATTTGTAATTTAATTTTCTATTCAAAAATTGGAGATGGAAAATGCGTTACATAAATATATATTTTAAGGTTATCGTAATTCAAATTTTGATTTACATACGTATTACAAAAATAAAAACATTGAATGCATGTTAAGTAAAAACTATTTTGTATGTCGTATTTTTCATAAAATAAAATACATTTCCACAAAACATCTCAGTATTTACAAAAAAAGCAAAATTATCTGCTCTTTAATTATAAGGTCCGTTTTAATCAATAAGTTATGAATTGCTGCTAGTAAATATTAAAAAAATACTATGTAGAAAAAAATCTTATTAAAAATATATTTATAATAAACTGAACGTTGAAATTAATTAGTATAATTTTCTTTAAATGAATATAAAACGTTTTATATATTTATTTTTATAATAAAATTTCTCTCTCTATATATATATATATATATATATATATATATATATATATATATATATATATATATATATATATATACGAGGGTCGTTTCATAATTATGGTAAAAAAGTAAGAAAAACTAAGTTGAAAAAAATATTTAAATTAATTAATTAAATTAAACAATAAACAAATTTACCAAACTTATCACACGACTCTCATATATATATATATATATATATATATATATATATATATATATATATATATATATATATATGTATATAAAACATATACTAAAATAAAAATACATGAATATGCAATAATGTACAAATATACAAAATATAATAAATGTTAAAAAGTTAAAAATGAATAGCAAAATATGAAAAAGGAATGATTTTAAAATCCATAATATAAGATATATATTTTAAAAATAACAATATAGTCCTGTAAGTTTATAAAAGTTACGTTGATAGATACATCTACTTTCATTTTCTACAGAAATTTCAAAAATAATAAAGGAACATTTTAAACTTTATTAATAGTATAAATTTTCATTTTATATTAAAATATTTCAGTGAAGTTCACATTTGAATCTAACATAAAATTCCATGAATATATATATATATATATATAATATATATAAATAAATAAATAAAAGATTATTACATCAAGTAAAAAATGTAATTCCTAAAGTACTAGAAAATTATTGCATTTTGTTTGTAGTATAATAATATGTATATTGATATGGATTTGTCTACAAAGTGTGTTAATTATTTATTTAATAAGTAATAATATTTTAATTAATTAATGGTCATTGATATGCATTTGGAATAAAATTCAATAAATAATATAAAATCTGTAAATGAATAAATTATTTTATAAGATTTTTTATCTTAATACAGAAGAAAATATTCCAGTAAATAAGTTAAGTTAATATATATATATATATATATATATATATATATATATATATATATATATATATATATATACAAATACAGTGTGTATGTTTGTTAAGTATCCAATATGTCGTATGTAATAAAAATATTTGATTTATTTCACAAGACGAATAAATAAAATAATATAACAATAAGATTGTTAACAATTGTTTTATACTAATGGTCTGTACACCCCAGATAGCGTTTACGAATGAAAACCGTTGATGGATATATTTATGATAAATAAAAGAACTATTCTTGATGTTGCATTAATACACTTCAGCAGTAATCAGTAAATCCCCTCGCATATTCCAGAACCGACAACTATTACCTTCTTCCCGTTCATTGACTACAAAAGCTTACATCATCCATAACATTGAATAGACGCGCACTGATAGCTCATCGTAATGTCAGTGCATAGTGATATGTGAATAAAGGTATGTATACACACATACATACACACATGTATATATATATATATATATATATATATATATATATATATATATATATATATATATATATTCAGTCTACAGGAGACGAATGTACGGAAACAGATATCTGTTTATTGACTTTTTTGAATTGAAAAAAATGTTGTTTTCAAACCATATTTCATGTACGAAAAATTTGTAAGATTTTCAAGCATTATAATTTGAGAATTTTTTATTGAGAAGATTGATTTATTGTTGATAGTATAAAATATTTATACGTTTTTTATTTTACTAATATAAATATATATATATATATATATATATATATATATATATATATATATATATGTAAATGTGTGTGTAAAAATTCACAGATACCTATTTTGAATCGAATATAAATTTCAATAAAAATGAAAAATAAATTTATGTATTGACTTCAGTAAGTTAAATTTTATATATTCTATGAAAAAGTTTTTCAATTATATTTTTATAAGTTCATTATCAATTAAAAAGTTATATTAAAAATATGTCTTAAACTGAATTATAAATATGAAAAAATAAATATCTAAAATATGTTCTAAAATCTTAAAATTATAAATTAAAACAGAGAACATTTAAAATAATTTTTATTCTCATAAAATAGAAATTCATATGAAGTACTTCATGTGTAAAAAATATTATTGGGTCAAAAAAGTAAAGCAATTTTTAATAAGAAAAGAGAATATACAGTATGAAAAATATTAACAAGGTGTTTAAAAATTATTAGTACTTTATTTTCAAAAAATGTTTAGTAATTATGTATTATTCATTATTTTGTGAACGTTGATTTTGATAGAAATATTATTATTTTCGGAGTGTGAGATTTTAATATTTTCTAGTAAAAAACTCAAAAGATGACGGCCATATATATAAATGTATAGTAGAAAAAATATTTTAGAATACCTTTTGATATTAATTTTAGTAATTAATTAATTTAAAACATTTTGGTGATTAATTAATTTTAAACATTTTAGTGATTAAAAATTTTAACTTAAGTATGAATTTTAATAAATTTAAAATTCAATGTAGAATTGTATTTTAAAATTAGTGTGTTAAATATTTCTTGTAATAAGACGTTTAGAGTACTTATGATCCTGTATACTTTTTTTTTTATTGACACTGGCAGAATCTAAGTTTATTAAAACATTTTTTCAATAGTCTGTTCTAGTTGATTGATTTTAAGGCCATGTATTGTTTATGAAAAATGATACCTACTACAAACCCATTTAGATTCTTTGAATTTCATTTTATCAAAAGGTACAATATAATTTCGTCATTCTCGAGGATTTTGAAGAAATAAATACTTGTGAATCGCAAAAGAATCCTAAAATGAATTCACAAGTAAAAGCATTTTTGATGGTTAATTATGCTTTGATGGAAATACAATTTTACGAACAATTAAAATAACTGTTAAATATTTCAAAAGCAGGATGATATATATATATATATATATATATATGAATATATGTGTATGTATTTGATATTACTAACATATGATTTATAATTGAGTATTGAATTGAGTGCATGAATTTCGAAACTAATACTTGCAAAGTCATTTACTATGACAAAGACAGATGCACATTAAAAGAGAAACTGTCTTTGAATTTCTCGATAACTTTAGTTGTCTAGATAACTGTCCATTGATAACATCTTTGCAGCCAACAGCGCGTATTCATTGGACTTTATAATACTGAAATGCATCTTTATATGGAAATGTCCAGCGGTGAATCGCAGTTTTTATATTGAGGCTAAAATTATTGTATCTAGAATTTCAGTGGAAATGCAATGCTAATTGGGTATAAACAAAGCAAAACGTATTATCGTTTGCAGACATGCTGCTGTGCTTATTACTTTTTTTTTATTTTATTTAAAACGGATATGAAATTATTTTACAGAAATCAGTGCACTCTTTATATACATACATACATACACAATATATACATACATACATACACACGTATATGTATACATATGTCATAGAAAAGAAGCTTTTAATTAATTTCACGTTTCAGACATAAAAAAGTATATTTAAAGTAATTATTGTGAAAAATAAGTATTATTTATATACAGTGTGATTTTTTTTTTAAAAAACATCACAGAAAAATAAACTAATTGTGTAAGAATTACTTCTTATTTAAATCATTCATTGCTTTAAAATAAAAAAGTGAATTGATAAATTTTAAATTTATATTTTATCTACACTTTCATAATTTTTTATTCGTTATATAAATGACATTAGTAAAGTTTAAAGACAAATATTCTCTATGAATTATTAATTATTTTTTTTAAAAATAAATAATATTGGTAATTTTGTTTTTATAATATAGTTTTAAAATATTGTTAAATATTTGTTTATATTGAATTAATTTGTAATATTTATTCAGATAAAAGAGCATTATTTCAAAATTATTCACTTTTTGATTCATCTTATATGATATAATTAATTATAATATTTAAGTATATATTTCTCTTTCTCTCTCTCTCTTTATATACATATATATATATATATATATATATATATATATATATATATATATATATATATATATATACATACATACATACATATATATATATATATATATATATATATATATATATATATATATATATATATATATATATATATATATATATATATATATATATAAGGGGTATGTTAAAGTTTCTGTCGTTAATATTTAAATGGTATTACAAATTATATTAATATTTTTTTATTTGTGTGCTTTATCAATGTTGATAAACACAAATAAAAATTAATGCATGACATCATTATTGTTGACATCAACACATTCTTAGTTAATGTAAAATGTAAGTTAATAAGACATACATTTGCCACTATTCTATTTTTATCTAATCAACGTAAAACCGCTACAGAAACTACTAAAATCATTTGTCAAACTTATAGTAATGACGCTGTAGCTGAAAGTTCATGCTGTGAGTGGTTATGGAAATTTTAAATCAATTACTCCGACCTGAATAATAAAAAGTATTCTGTGCGACCGCAGGAGATGAAATCAGATGATTTTTAAGTACTGTTGCGGTAAGGTAGACACAATAATAGACATTTTTTAAAAAGACTAAATGTTTAACCATTGTATGAAATGGAAGAAGTAATAATGTTAACCGAATTACATTTTATACTGAAGAGTAACCAAATATTAAAAAATGGATATAAACATTTTTAAGTCGTAATGAAAACTTTATTTTTACATCACAATATAATACCATGGACACAATGTACTTCTATGTATCTTGTGGAATATGTATGAATATGTTTATTGTGTGTTGTTATAATCGGGTTAGATATCCAGAGCAGACTAATACAATCAGCTGAGGCGAATTCACGAAGCATTAATTAAAAAATGAATATATTTGTCGAAATATTATATAAATATTATCTTTATATATATATATATATATATATATATATATATATATATACACCCGTCACTCAATTTATGCGGGACCTAATATATATTTTTTACGCGATATATATTTTTACGCGGTAAATTATACCTCTATTTATGCGAGTATTTTTTTTTTACTTTTACGAGATTTTTTTATTATTGATTTACGCGGCACTTTTTATACGCGATCAGATAGATTTCATATTATATAATTTTTCATGGAATTTATTATATATCAGAGTGACGCAAATTCTTACTTGAACGTATAAAAGCACGAAATAAATATATAAAAGGTTGATTGTTTTGAATTACAGTAGCGATAGTGACAACGAATAAAATTTATCTACTTTTGTTTTCTAAAACGTCATTATTTTTTTGTTAAGCTATGTGAAATAAATATGTGTTTCTACAACTTTACTAGCTTTTATTTCCAATATTTTTTCTATTGTACTGACAGATTCAATTTACGCGATTTTCATTCGCGTAAAACAAATCCACGTGGAACGGGTACTCCTCGTAAATTGAGGGTCGGGTGTATATATATTGTATATATAATTGTGCTTAAAATGCAATAAAAATATTTTTGTATGATTATTTATGATAGAATTTACTAAAAAAAATATATAAATTATAAATATGTAATTTATAATAAAATTACATGACTGATATGTTATTGTAAGAGTTTTATGCAAAGAAAATAAAACTAATTAATAGAAACTCAGAAATTGTCTGTATTGAATTGAATTTAATTATAATTAAATTTATTTGTCTTTATTATAAATTACTTTTTATTCATTGAATCAAAGCAAACACTATTTTTATTTGTAATCAATATTGAATGAAATAATAAAGAAGATTGAAACGTTAAATCATTTTAAATGAAAAATCTACAATTTGTATTCGGTATATATATACCAATCACTTAGCAATTGATCGATTTTTATTGAAAAGTACATGTTATTTTATTATTTACATTTAGGAATACTCGTGAGTTACAGATAAATATTAGAGTTAAAAAAAGCTATACTCAATCTATTTCATGAATCGTGGTAAAAATTACCTTGAGCATATTATTACTTTTTTTAATAGCTATTGTGTTATATATTCTCATGGAATCAATAGATGAAAAACAGCTGTGCTCTTTTTATCTTAATATATTTTCAGTTATAATCTCAGTTGTCGATTAGTAAAATATTCTCTTGTTATTTAATGAATCAAATTAGCATTTTTTATGAATCAAATTAATATTAATTAGATTTCATCTAATATATATATATATATATATATATGTGTGTGTGTGTGTGTTTCTATTAAATTAGATAATAGTACATTTCAATTTTGCAATAAAATATATGACTAAGTTATCTATTTTAAGAAAAAATCTCATTTTAGGTTCTAGAAATATGATTGAAATTATAGATATAAATATAAAATTAATTTTTATGAATACACTAAACTCAAGGTTGTGTATTCGGCTTACCTTTTTATGTAATAATATTTTAATTATCTGTTTTTAAATATTGTAGAATAATTAAAAAGATGTTATTTTTTTGTTAAAAAAACATTTTCATTCTTATTGCTATTTTCAATTATATTCTTTGATAACCTTAATTATAGATTAATTAACTTTTCGGTTAAATTAATACTAAGAAATTTTAAATATTTTTCTTTTAGTTTTGTATATCGGATTGATAGGTGTTTTCGGTGTAGTTCGCATCAAGTAAAATTAATAGATATAATACATTTTATATTTGAATATTAGTCATAAAATGAGTATCGTATTGTGCTTAGTCACCATTAGTAGAATATTTAATATTTTCTGATTTATGAAATACAGTATTAGTTTAACTCTTGTAGAGAAGAGACATGGTGTCTGACAAAATGTATTTTTGGTTTATTATTTTATGAGTTTAAAAAAGGCGTATGAGTACATTATTATTGCATTGTGATTTATCAATAGGACATTTTGAATTCGCATTCTAGTATTTTATTTAAAGTTATATTTGTAAGATTCTGTTGGTTATAATAAACTATTTTAAATTAGAAAAATTATGACATTTGAAATGATTATAACATTTTATAAAATTGGAATAGGTTTTAATTTGTTTTTATTATTATTTTCGTAGCATTAATTTCACTTTTTGTAATTAATATATATTTCTTATAATATTTATGGTAGATTAATGTAATATGAGAATATAAAAAAATCTAAATATAAAATTTATAAACTAGAATATTAACACTTAAAAGTGATTAAAGTTATAAATCATATACAAATTTTAGTAAGAATGTGTGAATGTTTGATGTAGATAAAAAACATTTTTTTTTAATAAAAGTAACCAAATAGTTTTCTGCTTGAAATATAAATAATAAAGATAAAAAGGACGTTATAAATCCTTAAAAATATATAACATTTTTATCATGTGTGTATATATATGTATAATATGTAGAGTTATATACATGTTGATGTTCCTGAAATATAGAGAAATATATGATGTGTCAGCTGCGATGATTTTCAATAACTTTTCTGTATGAACAAAAATGGTAAGTGTTGACGCGGAAGAGAAACGTACTTATCGAAATGGTCCGAGCTATTTCCGTTCAATACACTAAACCCTCGATGTCACGTGCCTGTAAAGAGATTCTCTTGATTTATAACATGCAAGATAATTTTCACCGATATTGTGGCCGAGCGTTTTGCTTGTATCAGCACTCGGCTGTTAAAAAATCATTTTGTTTATGTAAGCGAAAGGTGACGTCGAAAGATGTATTCAATTTATGAAATCATAAAATATCTGGTGACTTTTTTTCG
Source organism: Neoneuromus ignobilis (assembly GCA_029203775.1). Lineage (NCBI taxonomy): Eukaryota > Metazoa > Arthropoda > Insecta > Megaloptera > Corydalidae > Neoneuromus > Neoneuromus ignobilis. The sequence continues at coordinate 31,267,277 of CP092090.1, forward strand.
TAAGTGCTTATTGCTTTTATTCAGAATGTTTATTGCAACTTTTTATTATTTTTTTTACTTATATTTATATGAATATTTGATGAAAACAACAGTTGTACCTTTGAGTGATATCCATATTTGTTTATTGAATTTTTATTTTATTTATAGATATTTTAATAATCGCCTCTGTATTATGAGGATTAAGTTTTCTTTTTTATTTTTCATATTTGCATAGCAAGATATATAAATTTTACATAGACGTTATATAAATATTTCATAAGATTCTCGTATAGAGCTTATTAATATAAATAACATACCTTGCTCACCTCTCGTACGATATTTTATTTTGTCTTTTTTGTGATGTAGTTTTTATGAGTTTTTCTGATGACAAATATACGTGTCTGTGCTTAGTTATGACGTATAAACATGCTTATTATGCAAAAAATAGTGCATTGCAGTTTTCTTTTTTTAATAAACCATGATATGGGAACACATTACAAAACATACGTACATATAAACATATATATATATATATATATTTATATATGTTTATCTACTCTCAGGTTTTCATAAATATACCATGCACAAAAAATCTACTAAAAATGTTGACTTTTCCTGAACGTAATGGAAAAAAAATGTTTACGTAGTGTTATAATTGTTGACAAACCCTTCTGTAGACATTAGTTCTAAAACAACCCTTACAACATGACCTATCTCAGTAATACGTTTGTCACCCTCTTTCAATTCACCTAGTTGTATGTAGACTACATTACGTGTGGACGTGAATGCAGTGAATTATTTTAAAGGCACGTGTGTGTAATTTTGTGCATGGATGACTTTTATAGTTATTGTCGACCACGTGTCTTAGTGTAACTGATTTTAAGACGACATGCAAACATTTTATTATGTTTTTAATATTATTTATAAATATTCGGAACTTTTCGTATTTATGTTTAAATGCAGGAGAACTTTCATTCATTTCATTCTTATTTTTCTTCAACCCTTATATATGTACACACACACACACACACACACACACACACACACACACACACATATATATATATATATATATATATATATATATATATATAAAAGATCCCCTTATAATTTAAATTTGATGTTATATTCGTATTCATATTCTTTTACCCTATTTAAGAAACCAATTTATTAAAATAAATGGTTTAAATGAAATTTACAACGAAAATTATTTTTTTTGGGAATTGAATATAAATTACATTATTTTATTTCATAAAATAAAATAAACGTTTATTTTTTGATTACAATATCACAAGATTTATATATAAATAATTACTTATTCATTTGCTTTGCTTACAAGTTGAAGCGCATTTTGATAGCTACGCTATCATCGTCAGATATTATATTGCAGTGCTCGGATGGTAATAGTATAGCTATTGAAATGAATCATCTTTTAAGTAAACAAAGTAAGCAATAAGTAATTATTGAACACTTTTATGAAATTTCGTGACGAGTGATTTATTTGTATCAAATTTCTAACTGCAGTTGTCTTTTTAAAATTATCATTTTTTGAGTTGTCCAGAAAATGGATTAATTATATAAAGAACAGAATAATCACAACATATTAAAAAAATTATACTCTTTAGTTATGAAATTACATTAAAAATTATAATAATTTATTATTGAAATTTTGATATGGTATGTATTTTTTTTAGCTTTTATTAAACTATTAATGAGATCATAATGCGTATAATACATAAAATTGAATTGTATTGTTTAAATGATTGTTAAAAAAATATTTATATTTTATTTTTATATTGGTGTAGAAAAAAAATTAGTATTCAAAATAAATAAGCAAAATATCGTACATAATGTTTCAAAAAAGGTACAAGTATAAAATATAACAGTCTGTACGAAATCTTAACATGATATAAACTTTATCTTCTTTCTATATCTAACATAATTAACAAAATATTGAAATTAAAATAAGGTCTTTGAACGTTATTAGCAATGGAATGATAAATTGGTATTGGGTCAATAGTGAATACCGCACATATATTATTAGCATTCTAGAAATACAACGTTACAAAATTAGTGATGTTACTAAGCGCACCATTCAATTCACACCATATATATTATTACTACGGATATTATAACAGGCTATTATGAATGCTGCAAAATTGATTTATCGCTATTGATAAAAGTATTATATGGTGGAAAAGTCACACGAATGGAAACGTTTGTGAATATGAAGCAAGAATTATACTCTGTTATTTAAACTTGGTTATTATTCATTTAACAGCAAAGGAAATATTTTTAAAAAATAAAAAAACAACTGAAACAATATGGAAAGAACGACATTTTTATCTAACGGAAATAAAAGTAGTTGAATAATTTTTAAGGAAATTTTCAAGTTAATTTTCTAAGATATTAAGATCGAATCTAAATTGCTATAATCATTTGCATATTGATTTGCTACACGGCCAATAAATTCGTACGTGAATTTGTGTTATATTATTCATGTAAATTGTATTAATGTATGATTATCGATTTGAATAACAACTAGTGAAATGGGAACTAAGATATTTGTGTAAAATTAATTAAAACTGTATTAATTATAAATTTATATCATATTTTTCTCGATTTATTTTAGTCCAAATTTCAAAAATACTTTCAATATTTATTTATTTAAATTTGTATATTTTATATAGCCAGCCGTATAATTATTGACAAAATATTTCAAATAAAAAAGTAATTTTTGCTTAAATTATTAAAATTTTCTTATTATATACAAAATTAGTCATTAATAAAAACATAGGAATATAAAAGCCTTTAAATTATTTTAACATAAAATATGAATAATAAAACATTAACTCTGAATTTGTTATACAAAATTAGCATAAAGAAATATTTATGAAATTTGATAATTTCTTGTTTCCGTATTAGTTTTTGCTGTTTATATAAACATTTCAATACATAGTAGAATTTTAAACATTTAACTGAATATCACGTAGTGAAAAATATTTATTCTTTTGAATTCAAATAAAAGTATTAGCCAGAATGGGAAGAAGGAGGAAAAAATATTTTAGAACATTCGACGACTTGCAGTAATCTATTGAAAAGACGAGAAAATATATCGGGAGGTCGAAAATATTTCAGACTATGAGATTTAATAACAAAAATGTCATAAATCGTAACAAGAAAGAAAATAGAATCAAAATAAAAAATTGTGGTTGAATAAAATAATTTAACAATAACGATGAACCGGTTGTACCAAGAAAAATATAGAAAATTCCAAAATTAGGTTCTTCGAAGTTTAATAAAAAGCTAGAAGGCATTTTAGATAAGATTTTTAGGTTGAAAATTGTTAAAATAATGTTTAGGAACAGAGGATATATTGGTCGATTTTTTAGGAAAAATCTCTACGTTAATGCAGCAAACAGGAATAGACATGTAAAGTTCGCTAAAGATTACGAAAATAAGACTATTGAGTTCTAGAGGAACGTTATTTTTACAGACAAAAGAAAATATAACATTTAGGGTTATGATGGACTCTGTGATGACTAAATGTAAATTATTTAGTCTCAACTGTAAAATATGGAGGCGGAAATGTCATGATATGGGGTTATTATGAAATGGTCAATTTAGTGTTTATAAATGAACATATTATAAGGAGTTTTTATTTGGATATTTTATTTAAAGGTAAATGTGAAAAAAATTGATTTACGATTCAAAATATAAAGGTTACATTGTTGAGAAATGGTCATTATAAAATTCCCTAAATGGTTTGGGGATGCATTCTATGTCCCTGAACATCAACGTAATTAAGCAAATAAACTAAAAGTAAGGATCAGAAAACATTCGATTAACAAAATAGAATTTACCACCAAGTTTAAAAAAGAATGGAGTAAAATCGAACATTTTTTATAGATTTATTATTTCAATGTCAAAAAGACCATCTGATGACATTAAAAAATGTACATGTTACAAAATATTGTATTATCAATGAATTACAAGTAAAATTTAAACTTAATCTTTTTTTTATTTGTACCAATAATTTTGTGAAACTAAATTCGCAGTTAATATTATATTTTGTCACAGTCTACATCTTATGTTTAAGTAATTTAAACATGTTTCTATTTTTTATTAATAAAATATGGCAATTTCATGTGTGAAAGATAAAATTGAATAAATTTTAGAACGAGTTGTATTTTTAAACTCATATTTTATTTGAAATATTCGTGTCAATAATTATCTGGATGACTATATATAATCTTACATTTATTAAATTACAAAACAATTAAAAAAGTATTATACACATACACACGCATATTTTTCTGCCCAAATATACATATGCGTATTTAAATAAATTACATGCCGTATATGATTTTTTTAATTAAAGTAATAATTCTTTAAAAAGCGACCAACACTGAAATCTAATTACATACAAGTCGATCGAAACAGCAAATGAACGTCAGTAAAATTATACAGTTATATTATTAGCGTGTGACTTCTTTTTCTGCTTGTGTCGTTCCCATTGTAACTATTTAAAAGATCTTATCGAATATTAAACATAACTGAAGTAAAAGAGTAATAATGAATAGAGGATGACTTGAAAACGAATATTTCTCCATTCTACGATTCGACTCTTAACGATCACTCCGTTTCTATTCAATTCGCTGCAGTGTTCTGCCGGCACGCTTGTAATCTGCGCAGATCGTAAAATTAGTTTAGTTAAGCTTGATTAATTGACTCGAGTTCATATCCCGCCACGTGATCACAGCATCGGGTCATATACACACATTGGATTTAATGTTATTTCTGTTTGTAACTGTATACTATATAGTATATGCTACAAGCTTCAGTGTTTATGTTAAATAAGTTTATCACTTCTTGTTAGATTAATATTAAGGAAAGTAACGTGACCCAATTGTACTATAATTGTAATTATACGAATCGATAACAGTATTGCCATAGTGAAGTATAGAATGCAATACAATTACACACAATTAAATTAAAAAAAATGCAGAAACTTGTACATTTAAAAACATGCCATGTTGTTTTTCTTTTCCGAATGTAAAAATGATATAATCAAACATCGATTACGAAATATTTAAATACGAATGAAATGTGTCCTCTAACATGTTTCTTTTTGAAATATTTTGAATTGATACCAATTTATAAAACGAGAATTTAAATAGTGGATACGTATATTAAAACACAACCAAAAACTGATTGTATAAATTGTTGAGTTACTGTTTTCATAATATCGTCGTGAAAAATATTAAGAGGAAATTCAGAGTAAAACTCTAGCTATAAATCAAGAAAAACTTGTAAGACAATTATTAAAAAAATGTAAATTTACACTGAAAGTAATGTTTACGTCGTTTTTACAGATGGATAAGCGTTAAGTTTTTTCATTTTTATGTAAAAATGTTTTTCGTTGAACTTTGTACATTTATTTAATCGAGGGAATATGAATTGTGCTCGATAATAAATCATTAGAAACACAAAAATAACTTTATTAAAATCTGTGATATATAAATAAGTTATGAATGAATTTAAAATTGAAATATTTTTTATAAAAAAAGTACGACGGTCGTTTGATAAGTATGATAAAAAAGTAAGAAAAACTAAATTGAAAAATTTAATTAAATTAAAAAATAAATAAATTTACCAAACTTATCAAACAACCCTCGTAGTAGTTAATATTAAATATTTAACACAAATGAATTTTAACCCCAACACCATAATAGTTTAAAGTATTCAATAATCATTTATTGTCACTTATTAATTATAATTATATAGTATATAATTATATCGGCTAATGCATTTCGATGGCGACGCCGTCATCATCAGAGCCTTTCTGTTAAAATCTTAACAAAAAAGAATTTTAACAGAAAGGCTTTGATAATGATGGCGTCGCCATCGAAATGCATTAATCGATATAATTATATACTATATAATTATAAATAATAAGTGAACAATAAGTGATTATTGAACATTTTAAACTATTGTGGTGTTGGGGTTAAAATTCATTTGTGTTAAAGTGAATCAGCCACAGTTCCATAACAACAAATAATTAAATATTTGTTACAATATTATTATTTAATATTATGAATAACTTTTGTATTAACGTAAAAAAGATTCATTTATTTATTAATAACTAATAAAAATAATATAATAAAAATTTTCCACTGTCATGACCAATGTTCATTTAAATATTTTATGATGCAAACATTTATATGGTGTTTAGTTAGTGTAGAAATTTTGAACAAAATATTAAATTTTAAATTTGATTAAAATGAATATTTTTGTATAAGATAATTAAAATCGCTTAAAATGTTACATATATTTTATGGAGTCTTACGAATATACACGTACGTAACGTATGATTGTAACATGTTTAGTTAACCTATGGCTCGCGGGCCGGATGTGTCTAGTAAACGTGGTACATATGGTAATAAGAAAATAGTAACTACGATAGGCACTGCAGGGTACATTGTCACTGACAGCATCATACTGCAATGAGTTGTTGCTTATTTTAGATATTCATGTTTCATATGCTAGGAGTTTCGTTAAAATATCATCTCATGAATAAATATTAAGTTGCGATCTGTAAATATTTTTTGAAATGTTTTTAAAGAATTTTTATTCATCAAAGATTTTCATACATACATACTCGTACATATATATATATATATATATATATATATATATATATATATATACATACATACATACATACATACATACATACATATATATATATATATATATATATATATATATATATATATATATATATATGTATAATAATTCACTGTATGTTCAAATTCATGCCTTTTGTGTAAATGTTGCTTTTTATTTTAAAAATGTTTTGTGATAAAATAAACATGGGCTTATTCGTATTTCGCTCACGCACGCATAAATATATAATATTTATACAGAATAAATACACGGTTTTTCAAAATATTTGAACTTTGATTAAAAAACAAATTTTCAATATATTTATGATTTTATTACTGATTATTCAATATATTTTTTCCTCTGGAGAAATAAAATCTTCGCAGTTATTATATAACTTTTGAAAATATATGTCGAACTTTTCTTTTAAAATAGCAATATTAACATTGGTGAAAAACTTTAGAATTTTTGAGATGTTGTTAAATCGTATTTTTCTTTCAGTTTCATATTAAGTTTTGGAAATAGAAAATAGTTGCAGGATGTCAAAACAGGTGAATAAGGTGAATGAATAAGTACTATGATACTTTTGGTGCTAAAAAGTTGTTTACAATGATGGATCAGTGGAAAAAACAAACGTACGCAGACTTCTTTCTTTTGTAAATCTTTAGTCAAAATGAGATAAATGTGTGATTCATTAATACTATTATTATTCTCAATTAACTTGATCGATAAATAATGGTCAATTTCAATTAATTTATTCCTTGTTTTCTTCTCTTTAACCGATTAAATAAGGTCCGTTGTGTTCCTTATTTTGTGACAGTTTTCTAACTTTTTTGTTCCATATGTAAATTGTTGTACTTAATAAAGTTTCTTTTCCATAAGTTTCATTGAACATTTGAAGCATTTCCGTAAATGCTTTCTTTAATTTTAACATAGCTATACATGAAGTGTTAACGAAAGGAAACACTATTTCAAAAGACATCACTACTAATACCGTCGGCGTAATCAAAGTTCGGATACTTTTACTACAGACCATGCATGCATATGTATATACGAGGGTCGTTTGATAAGTATGGTAAATTTATTTAATGTTTAATTTAAATAATTAATTTAATTTAATTTAGTTTTTCTTATTTTTTTACCATACTTATCAAACGACTCTCGTATATATATGTATGTATGTATATATGTATAAATGTATGTATGCATGTATGTATGTATGTATGTATGTACATATGTACGAGGGTCGTTTGATAAGTATGGTAAAAAATTAGAAAAACTAAATTAAAAAATTAAATCAACTTAATTAATTAATTAAATTAAACAATAAATAAATTTACCATACTTATCAAACGACCCTCGTATGTATGTATGAATGTATGTATATAAAAAAATATGTAGTTGTAAAAGAAGAAAAGGTTATGATTATAAAATAACAATAATATTTGCTATATACACATATTATTATAAAAGTTTTGCTTAAAATTATGGGGAAATAAAAAATAGCGACATATGTATAAAAAGTTCAGTAAATCAATATGTGAATAGTATCAATGATTATGAGATTATTTTTTATTTGTAATGATAATTTATGTAATATTAAAATTAGATTAAAAATAAATGAAAATTTTAAGTAAAATTGAAAAATTCCCGGTAAAAAAATATTTTTTTTACTTCCACTCCATACTTGCTTTGCTCGCCGACCGAACTTATTTAAATTATTTGAGAGAAATATATTAATTATAATTAAACATTTTTATAGTATCGATGTGTTTTTATAGCAATTATTTCTCTCTCTTTCTCTTTGTATATATATATATATATATATATATATATATATATATATATATATAAATGATACTGACGGTTTTAGACATATATTTATTTTCTCATTAATCTTTAGTATCCTTGAGTCTATGGACTACCCTGTACAGGCATATAAGTTGTAAAGACATTAACGTTCAGTGTTAAATAACATAAATTGAAATATTAACTAAGTGTATTAAAATACTAGTTGGACAAGTATATAAATATTTAATTGTCGGATATTATATTGAATATAAATTGAAGTAAATTATTGAAGTGTTGTCAGAAACGAATGACAGTTGTATTAGTAACATTGTAAAATATTATTGTGGATTATTGTTCATTTTCAAATTAATCATTTATTTATATTCAGATCATCAGTTGTAATTGTTGGATATTTTGCTAGTTAATTAAAATTGTACAATAAGCCTGTGAATTATTATATGTATTTAATCAATTTATTTCCACAGTTATTATTTTCAATCAATTTTCCTGTTAAACTTTAACTAAATTTTAATTTGTATCTTTAATGTAAATGAGCATTAACAAATGTAATCATAATTTTATGAATAGCAATATATAGTTTAATTTAAATAAATTTTCATTCCAATGTCATTTAAAAGTGTACAATAATTACCTATTGTTCATTTTATAAGCTGATTGTTTTTCCATCATCCTCAAATCTAGTTACAAGGAATTTGTTAATATAAAATAATGAATATTGTTTTGAGCTCTCTAAATAAAATTAGTATTTTTAATTTAAAAGGTGTTTACACTGAATTTTATTTTTTATTTAGTTAAATCATAATATTTTTTTATTCCATTTTTGATTTTATGTTGATTTTTATATTTAGATAATGTAATAATTGAGAATATATAATAAACATTAAAATATTTTAAATAAAATAATTTTATTAAAACGAAATACTATAGAATTAAATTCTAAAATAATTTTTGTTATAATTTATTAACTAAAATTGCCAATAAATTATATACATAAACATTTATCACACAGCCCATATCAATCCACCTATTGGACGAAAACCTCAATGAATGTACCATTCACTGATATTTAGTCATATTCACCACGCGGATTGGTGAAAATTTTTATTCGGGGTTTACTCCCTTATATTTTCGACACTTATTATTTTTACTAGATGAGGTTGTCGGCCTTCATGCTCAACCGTCGAAAATGAGGAAACTCTCTGACTGGGAATCGAACTCAATTTCCCCGCATGACACGCGGAGATGCAAACCACTGTGCTACCCAGTCGGTTTTATGGTTTGTGTGTGTACTAAAATAGAATTGTGTTTTATTTTTAATCCAGTTTTTGATAAAAAAAATATGTTGTAGAAACTATTTATACATTTATTCAATAAATATATTTTTTATTATTTAACTTATCAATTATTTTGAAAATTATTGTATATTGTTTATTTATAAATAAATGTACTTTTAAAATAAATTTTTGTGATAGAAGATATATTTCATTTCAAAATTAATGCACACACACTCATACACACACGCATACATACACACACACCCACACACACACACACACACATATATATATATATATATACATATATATATATATATATATATATAAGTATATATCTATTGTGTGTGTTTTCGAATATATGAATAATATAAAATTTTCACGCTCGTTAAGAAACTTAATTTTATTCAATTTATATAGAAGTTCTAAAAAGTACTTAAAACTAGAGATTTATGTTATATATAAATGTAATATTATGAACCCATACTGGTCAAGCGTAACAAGTTCTGTTAACCCCTCGTAATAGTTTCTTTATATATATATATTTATATATATATATATATATATATATATATATATATATATATATATTTATATATATTATTATCACCAATGCCTTTCTCTTCCATTCTACACTTAAGTATTTTTTTCATGTCATTATCACATTTATCCATGGGTCTCTTTTGGGTTTTTTTAATATATCTGGGATCTTTATCAATAATTTTTCTTGTTTATCAGTGGTCTCTTGCTTTATGACCTTACTTCTTGCATTTAAAATTTTTCATTTTTGTTTTAAAGTTCAAGTTTTTGTTTTCATTTGAATTCATTTCTTTCTATCTACAAACATCTTTGTACTGTTTAGAGTCGCTGAATTATTAAAGAATTTGAAACCCGTCGTTCACTACTATAAGTAAAATCAAGTAATAAAAAGCTTTTTCCAAACGAAGAGGATAATTTGATTTTAAATTATAAGAATTTCTTCAAAACTGATATTCCATTTTTATTCTCCTGTTAACTTCATCTATAAACATTTTTTTTTGTGTTAATGAGTACCTCTATATAATTTTTAATTTCTGTCTACAGTCTTTTTAATTTCATTTACTTATATTTTACAATTTCGCCCATTATTCTTTCTTTCGGATTTCTAGTTAAGTACCTTAAAAATTTCTAATCACGCTGTAAATAGATTTAAGGATATACGAGGTCGTTTGATAAGTATGGTAAAAAAGTAAGATAAACTAAATTGAAAAATTTAATTTAATTAATTAATTAAATTAAACAAGAAATAAATTTACCATATTTATAAAACGACCTTCGTAGTATCGGCTTGTCTCATTCGTTTCATAATTCTAAACTTTTCTGTTTCTTTGTGAACTTATAAGAGAATTATAGCATTTATATTATATATGTATATATATATATATATATATATATATATATATATATATATATATATATTATAATCAAATATCTCCCATCCGCCTTTTTGTCTTTTGAATTTCTATGTACTAGATACTTGACAACATAATATATATATAAATTATAATCATAATATCAGCTTATATAAGTCTATTACTAGACCAAAGGCTCAATGAATGTTATCAATTTTTGATACATTGATCAAACTCTTCACGCTGACCAGGTAGATTGGTAGGATTTTTATTCAAGGTTTACTCTTTTAAGCAAGTTGCCTTCATTAAAGTTAAAGCTGCCTGCTCTATCTCTGATCTGGATTGAACGCAATTTCCCCTTATGATATGCGGTGATACTAATATATATATATATATATATATATATATATATCATACACACATCAACTATATCATAATTATATAGTATGTATCGTAGTGAAAATATCAAAATTTAAAACTATGTTAAAAAAAGTCGTTACTTGTTATAAAATATTTTCATCTATATTTTTTTATTTAAAATTACAATTTTGTAGATGTGAATATAAAAATAATTGTAATTGTAAATATACCAGTATAATTGAATTATTATGGTAAAAAAAATTAAGAAAAAAATTTTGTTGGTCCTATTTTTATGTTTTTGTAGTTGATTGTTTTATTTTTTTAATAATTTATTTTTAGAATAGAAGGTGATACATTAATTTAAGCCATATTAAATATATTTTTAATTTATGCAGAGAACAGTATTTTTGAATAAAAAGTAATAATTATTTGTTTTAAATGATTATTTGTAATAATAAAATATTTGATAATAGTATTTGATTTTTTTTAAAAAATAGGTTTTGTATGAAATTAAAACAAAGTGATATTTTTATAAATAATTAGCATGTATTTTAAACAATGGGTTATAATTTTCTATTTGAATTTTTATCTTTAGAATAAAATGTGATACATTAATTTAAGCCATATTAAATATATTTTTAATTTATGCAGAGAACAGTATTTTTTAATAAAAAGTAATAATTATTTATTTTAAATGATTATTTGTAATAATAAAAAAATACATTGATAATAGTATTTGATTTTTTTAAAAATAGGTTTTGTATAAAATTAAAACAAAGTGATATTTTTATAAATAATTAGCAAGTATTTTAAACAATGCGTTATGATTTTCAATTTGAATTTTTATCTACTTTTTTATTAAAAAAGCAAATACCTTTATGAAAAATGTTAAATGGCTTTTGATCTTGACAGCAATGTCAAGAACTTAAATAAAAAAGAAAATACGTTGTGAATACAAAGGGATACTTTCATTAATCAAAAGTATATGTATATGTGACATAAAATTAAATACAATTACGATTGTAAAAAGGATACATACATACGTATATACATTATATATATATATATACTCGTATATACATGCTGTTGTTATTTTTACACGTTGAAAAAACAATAAATATTTCATAAAAACATAATATCTGCATGAGATTTTGTTTGAGTTTAAATAACAACAAACATTACAATAGTGAGTATGTTCATGTTGAACATAAAATATCAAATTGAGTAAATATTCCGAACAGTAATGAGCATGTGGTGAATGCAGTTGAATCTGTCAAATCATTGTGGGAAACTGAAAACCTTATAAAATTGGTGCAGGGTTTGACGGTTGTTGGCACGTGACTCTTGTATTTGTTCATGCATTTAACAACCCTTGAGGGTGTTATACTTTTCAAATATTCTTTTGTATAATTTATACTTACTGTGCGTTCATTGATTATTATATATCATTTGTATTTTGGAAAAGAGTAAATAAACATATTTTTGTTCTCGACAGATGAAGTTAATGTATGTTTTTAGAAATGATTAGTCATCTACATCGTTTGTCATTATTAGTTAACGTTATGGCATGCGATCCAATTTTAAAATAATAGTGTGAATTTATTTTATGTTCGTTATATTAATTGATCATTTAAATTAACAATATAATTTTGCATTATTTTTATCTTAGTATAAGTATAGTGTAAAATGTTTTTATATTATATTAACAGATTTATTTTAAAGGCATAATACAAACCACAATACTTTTTAAGTAATAATAAAATTAACATAAATGGAAATTTCGATGGTTTTGAGAAATAGAATGAAAAAGGTTTTTATAGAAAGTATATCTTTTGCTAATTACAATTTATTTTGTATTGATATTAAAAAAGTAATGAGTATTCAATTACGTGTTTATTAATTAAATTATTTATAATTTATTTTTATAAAAAAATAATTATTGAACTATTAAAATGCACAGATTTATTACAAAGTGAAAATAGTACATATTAGTAAATGTATATTATTTCATTAATTTAAAGTATTTAATAAAATATAGGATTTAAATTTATTTGAAATTATTTATATATTTTTATTTTAATAAAATTAGATGTTACTTTTTTGTCTACTGATAGATGTTTTGCATGTTTGAATTCACTTGATTTAGATTATATCTAGGCGTTTATATTTTTTCGAGGTAAATTGAAATCTTTAGGATACATAAAAATATTTCCACTTTTTGAAAGTTAATACAAATTTGTACAAAAGTAAAGTACATATTGGTAATTATTATTATCATTATATAAAAATAATATATTAAAGTTAAACAAACAAATAATAGGTAAATAAGTGTACTTATTTCTTTTGCAAATATAAAAATTAATTTAAAGTAATTCTATCATTTTTGTTGTTACTTGCTTTGGAACTGTGGCGAATTCATTTTAACACAAATTAATTTTCACTCCCAACATCACAATCTGTTATAAACTGTTCAACAATCACTTATTGTTCACTTGGTTGTTTATAACAATAATCGGCTAATGCACATTTCTATGGCGATGCCATCATCGTCAGAACCTTTTTACTATAAAAGATGTTTAACAGTAAAAAGGATCTGACGATGATTGCATCATCATCGAAATGTGCATTAGCCGATTATTTTTATAAACAATATAGTGAACAATAAGTAATTATTGAACACTTTAAAACATATTATGGTGTAGGGGGTGAAAATTCATTTCTATTATTTTTGTTTATATTTAGTTATATATTTTTTTAATTATAATATAATGAAACATTGGTTATAAACATTGTACATATATATATATATATATATATATATATATATATATATATATATATATATATATATATATATATATATATATATATATATAATTAAATTAAATAATAAATAAATTTACTATACTTATCAAACGACCCTTGTACATAAATAACCAGCCTCTTTCTATCCATTGATGTATGAAGGTTTCTCTTAAAACTTTCAATTTTTATCAATTCAATGATTTTCTCTTCTACTTTGCATTGACAATTTTTTATATCTTTATGCCGTCTATCTTTAAGTCTCTTTTTGTATTTTTTTATATTTCTTGGTTCACAGTAAAAAAATTATGTGGTCTATTGGTAGTCCTTTCTATCTCTGTCTTTCTTTGTCCCCATCCTCTCTCTGTGTATATACGTGTACGTATGTATATATATATATATATATATATATATATATATATATATATAACCATCATCTGCATTAGAATCATCATCATCATTATATCAGCTTATGTCAGTCTACTGCTAGACAAAAGCTTCTTTGAATATAATTGAAACTTAATATGAATACAATAATTAGTATTTAGTAATTGGGAATTAGTCATACTCATCACGTTGACCAGATGTGTTGATAAGGATTTTTCATTTAGGAACTACTTCCTTAGGTAAGTTGTCTTCACCTCTCATATTTATTAATATATATATATATATATATATATATATATATATATATATATACACACCCGTCCCTCAATTTACGCGGAGTATCCGTTCCACGTGGATTTGTTTTACGCGAATGAAAATCGCGTTAATTGAGTCTGTCAGTACAAAAGAAAAAATATTGGAAATAAAAGCTAGTAAAGTTATAGAAACACATATTTATTTCACATAGCTTAACAAAAAAAATAATGTCGTTTTGGAAAACAAAAGTAGATAAATTTTATTCGGTGCACTATCACTACTGTAATTTAAAACAATCAATCTTTTATATATTTATATCGTATTTTTATACATTCAAGTAAGAATTTCCGTCACTCTGATGTATAATAAATTCCATGAAAAATTATATAAAATGAAATCTATCTGACCGCGTATAAAAAGTCGCGCGTAAATCAATACCACGTAAAAAAAGTTCCGCGTAAATAGAGGTATAATTTGCCATGTAAAAAAAACTCACGTAAAAAAAGTCCCGCTTAAATCATGGAACGGGTGTATATATATATATATATATATATATATATATATATATATATATATATATATATATATATATATATATATATATATATATATATATATATATATATATATATATATATATATATATATATATATATATATATATATATATATATATATATATATATATATATATATATATATATATATATATATATATATATATATATATATATATATATATATATATATATATATATATATATACATATATATATTAATATATATATACATATATATACGCATAATATATATATATATACAATCGTATACGTATACATATAAGCAACACATATACACATTAATACATACAAACGCATAATGAGAGGAAAAGTTATCAAAAAATATGTCAGTTTTATTGATATATCTTTTTGTAAATAGTTCATTGTTATAAATCGTACTAAATGTTTGAAAACATAATAGTTTGATAATAATAAATTAAAATGTACTAATTTGTAAATTCATAAACGAAAGATATAAATTTTTCAATTGAGAAACGTACTGTAATTAATTTTTGTAGTACTATCAAATGTAGTGTTATTAATTAACCTGAAAACCGTATATAAAAAATGATCTTATACAAAGTAAATGACATTTAGAAGATATAATACGAAGGTATGATAATTTATTTTATACTTACAAAAACGGTTCCTGCACCTAATGTAAATATAGTAATAGAAGTTAATTTAATTACAAATATATGTGTACGTGTTGTTATAAATTTTTTATGCTCAACGTTACGTTACGTAATGCACTCAAGCCATACAAGAATGCATACCTAGTAGAAATATAGGTGTGCTCAAGGGATATCATGACAAAACCCGATAAATAATATTTTATTAGACGTTTCTGTATGCCATCAGGGGGTGTGAGTGTTACGATTATAACACAATCAAAAATAATATACATACATACTGCTTACGAAACATATTTAAACATAAATTTATTAAACTATTGTACTTGATTTCTAGGAATATACGAACTGGAAAATTACGGAATTTATGTATTTTAACTTGGATAGAATTTTAGGTTTACTTATATTTGTTAACAATATAAAGTTGAGTTGTTGTTTATTAGAATTTCAGATTCAAATAAAATTTTATATATATATATATAGGTATGAAGGGTAGAAAGATATAGGATAGTAAGGAAGTAAAAATAAAATTATATATATATATATATATATATATATATATATATATATATATATAGGTGGCCCAAATTAGGCTGAAGGGTAGTATAGGATAGTAAGGAAGTAAAAATCAGTCTAAACCCCTCATTCTCGCTATTATATATATATATATATATATATATATATATATATATATATATATATATATATATATATATATATATATATATACGAGTGTCGTTTGATAAGTATGGTAAAAAAGTAAGAAAAACTAAATTAAAAAAATTAATTAAATTAAACAATAAATAAATTTACCATACTTATCAAACGACCCTCATATATGTATTTAATGTCTGTATGTGTTCAGTAATTTTTTGGTTTTGTTTTTAATTTTACACATTAAATATGAGGTAATTTTTGTTGTTGAATTCTTGCCTTTTCTGTTTGTTTTACTCCCGAATGGACGGCTATTTTTTTACAAGATGAGATGAGATTATCAGCCTTCATGCTCAACCCTCGAAAACATGAGGGACTCTCCGACTAGGACTCGAACGCATTCTCCCGCATGACACGCGGTGATGCAAACCACTGTGCTACCCAGTTGGTATATTGACTTTTATTTTTTAACTAAATCATAATTGTCATCTTTGTGTCTTGAACTAATTCTTCTTCCAATTGTTTCACTCAGTAGAAAAAAACAAAAAAATATTTTGTGTTAATTTACTTCTAAATCGTCTTTTAATTCTTAATTATTTGTTAAAGTTGCGATTTGCTCTTCTAGTACTTAATTTTTTCTTGCAAATTTACTTGCATAATTTTAGATTTTTGTATGATGTTTTTGATTTTGTTTCTATTTTTTTCATTATTTGTGTCTAATTTATCATTATCAATTTTCTGTTATTTTTTGATTACTTCCTGAATTTTCAAGTTAAATCTGTAATATTGTGTCTACAGAAGAATTATAGTGTTATCTATATAGAACTCTTTCTCTCTCTCTCTCTCTATATATATATATAAATATTTATATATATATATATATATATATATATATATATATATATATATTAGGTTGGCAACTATCTCCCTTCCGCCTTCTGGTCTTTTGAATATAACCTAATATATAATAA
This sequence comes from Neoneuromus ignobilis, assembly GCA_029203775.1. Lineage (NCBI taxonomy): Eukaryota > Metazoa > Arthropoda > Insecta > Megaloptera > Corydalidae > Neoneuromus > Neoneuromus ignobilis. Next base: position 31,285,020 of record CP092090.1, read on the forward strand.
AAAATTTGAAAACAACAACAAATACATATAAATAGAAACGAACAATTTTAAATGAATTTATTTCATTTTTAGATAGATTAAAAAAATATTACCTTCTAAGTATTTTAAGTGTTTTATAATAGTTTTTGAATATTGATATTTTTAAATCATTTTTTGATTCTTTCAATTTATTTTTACATACCTAATAATATTTCTATTTTCTATATATAAATGTTATCATTTAAAATGCGTTTTATATGTGCCTGAGGGATGTATTATTCAAAAATAATAAGGGAGAGATGGAACAGACGGTGTAAGGTAAAGTAAAACTGTCCCTTTTCTAAAAGGTGGTATTAATATTTTGCCTAAGGGTAATGCAACACAAGGATAACTTTGCATGTAGGACTATATATTTAATAAAATACTTTCATGTTTTTTGCTAGCTATTTTATTATTTGTTATGCAAATAATGCCTTGTGTATTAAATAAAATACAACTCTATCAGTATTAAATATAATAATCAATAGATTATTTAATTTTTTTTTAAATTTATATTTATACATGTATGTGTGTGTGTAAATATAATCGTTTCTTTACTCATGTACAAAAATATTATTGAGTAAATAGGATAATTATAGGAATAAATATGTTTTTATTTATTTCTTTTTCTAGAATTGTTTAATTATGGAAGTTTAAAGTACAAACTTGGCTATAAAAGAATCTTTTGTTCTAGGTTTTTATAAAATATATTATTAAAATATCACAGTTTTATCAGAAATAAATATAATTATAATTTGTGTATTTCATATAAAATTTATTATTTTATATTTGTGTTATTTTTAATTAATATTAAAGTTCATACATATAAGTTAAGAGAATAAGTTACTTTTATTAATAGACATTTTAAATTGGATATTTAATTTTTTTTTATATATCATTAATTATTAATTAAATGTGATAGCTTCTTTCTTTCAATGTTTTATGGTACATTACACGTTAAGTATGAGTTTACTTTTTGATGTATTTTATATGTATTTTTTTTTTGATGACCTTTACGAAATTAACAATGTCTTCTGTAGAAGAAATAATTGTTTTTAGATGAAAAAAATATATTAAATTTAAAGAGAAATGTAAATTAAAATTCATTGATAAAATATAGGGTCATCCAAATTGTAACGTCTATATTTTAGTTTTATTAAAAAAATATGTGTATAGTTTCTCTTGTTTGTTTTTAATAAAACACAAATCTGGGCGTTACATTTGGATGACTGTTTTTATTATTGTAATATTGATATAATATATTAGAATAAATTATTTCTATTAAAAATTAGAGTTATATTTTATATATGATTTTTTTCATTTTTTTCATTTTATTTAATATATCACCCAGTTATATCAACAAATATTCTAATATGAAAATATCCAACATTTTGTATATATTATTTGTGTTATGTATAATTTTTGTTTTTAATACAATATATTTATTTCCCTTATAAAAATACATTAATTATTAAGCTAAAATTAAATTATTAAGCTGAAATCAAAATTAATGTTTACGGAAAAGGATCTAATAATATATATATATATATATATATATATATATATATATATATATATATTAGTTTTGTATTGCGTATCTATATTTTCTTAAATGAAATAAGTGAAAAATAATATTTAAATTACTGCTACTGAATAACTAAATATAATTTTGGTTTAATAATTTTGAAAAATAAAGTTTCGATTGGTTGCTATAAATTAGTTAATACTCGTATAATAATTTAATATTACTACATCAAGTATATTCTTGCAAAATTAATTAATTATTTACTATGAACAAGATAAATAACGTAAAAAATCTAAAACACATTTCATATAAAATTTTATTTCATATTACTGTATTCAAATTTTTGTCATTAGGCTAATATAAGACAACCAATAATGTAATATTTTCAATTATTTATCCTATATTTACAATGACAACAGTACGTTATATATACAAATATTTAAATCCACTGCATAAATATAGGTTTTTAAATTACAAACACATATACAAATATGTATATATATATATAATTTCCGTAATTTGTTTTAAATTAATATTTCCAGTTAATAATTTATTTTATTTGAAACTAAAATTATAAAATACAACCTATTTTCTGGATAATTTAATGTATTTTTAACTTATTCATATTGTATTATAAATAATTCAATAACAAATCAAAATTCAATTAGAGAACGAAATTTGAACTGTTTATTTTTGTAGAATGTATGTATATAAAATTATATAAAACAACATGTTTTGATTATGCAATACAAACAATAGATAATTATATTAAAATATTCATTAAATATTCAACCTAATTATTTTATTATTGTCGTCAGTCATTAATAACGATTTCTAGTTCTGTTTCGTTTAATTTAAAATATTTTGAATAAAATTATTAATATTTGTATTTCATAAATATGTATGGGTGTGTGTGTGTAAGAGTGCGTGCGTGTTTACTTGCTTGAGTGTTGTGTTTATAATATAGATCATAATAAAGCTATAAATGAATCTTAATTTGAAAAAGACTAAAATGTGGAAAATCGGAAAATAAATAAAAAAAGAAATGTATAGTATTTGAAATATATTTCTTCCTATAACTTTTTCTCATTTTATTTTTATATTCTGAAAAAAATATAATACTGTTCTAGATTTGTTTTTTTTATTTATTCGATTTAAAATACGACGAAGCTTTTTGTGTAATGAACAAAATTTAATTTAATGATAATACAAAGTTTTTTTTATAGTTTAATTGATTTTATTTTATATTTTTTAAAAAAACATCACTTATTAATGTAAAATTTGAAATCATTTTTTATATCATAACATTCTTAAACAAAAGTCAAATATAATTTTTTTTGTTTCCTTAATTGAACAATTAACATATCTTGACTCCGAAGAATATGTAAACCTCAAATGGTTTTACAGAATTTTTATAAAATTTTTAAGAGAAAAAATAAATTCACTTGCTTAAAAATTATCAGCAGTATTTTTTTATTATCTTGTGGAGATGTTTATTTATTGAAAAAAATAATTAAACTCGTCCATGATTTTATATAGCAATTCTTATTAAATAATTAAAATATATTTTATTTTTAAACAACTGAGTTAATTCTATGAATAGTGAATGTAATTCTTATATATATATATATATATATATATATATATATATATATATATATATATATAATGTGTGTGTTTATCTAATTGGCATAAAAAATATTGAATAGAGATGAACCATGAAATGACGATTTACCAATGACCCTTAACGTCGATAAACATAAAATACAATTGTATTCATTGATACACAACTGTAAAATTGTATACCTCAAGAATATTTGACGTATGTCTAAATAGTTTTAAAACGATTCAAGTGTTCATTTAAGATTACGTTATAAAATGTCTATTACTTAAATTTACACCCGCACTACAAATATGTAAGAGAATAAGTATATACATGTGGAATGCGTACACGCAGTTACACCTCTCTATTGTAATCGAATCATATCTCATGTCAGTATATGTAAATTATTTTTTATTTTATTCATAATGGAGAAGTGATCCTTTGTATATATTTATATCAGAATATATAAAAAAAATCTTCAAATTCATATTATATATAGCTTATATAGTATCAATCATTCACGTGAAAATGTTGTAAAAAATAATCTTAAAAATAAACATCGTTGTAAATAATAATATACTGTTTCAGATTTATAACTGTATTTTTTTATTAGAAATGAATTAAAGAATAATAAATGCGTCTTTTTAAAAAATAATTATAAACAGGAAGTTTTTAGTATTAAAATATTTTTTTGCTTAAGATAATTATATTATTTCAATTACAAATATTTAACTTACGTAATCTATAATATGACATAATGAATAGTAAATTATTATGTATTGTCGGTTTGTAATGTCTTTCAATTAATGGTTGATTATAGATGAATTCGATATTTAAACTACAAAATTCCTTTGAAGACGAATATAAATGATTTGGAATTAAACGGTTTGGTAGTTTGGGAGAAAAGGATGGATTGTACAATAGAATAAGATCGAATTTAATTACAATTGAAAACATTTATAAATTATAGTGTGTTAGCAAATAAATATTTAATTATTTATTATTTAGAAACTAATTTTATATTTCTATACTTTTTATACATTTTGAAAGTTATATCCTTCAGTCTCATTTGGGTCATATTATATGTATAAAAGGAAATTAAAAGTGGTAGTAAATTTTAAATATTTTTTAATGTTTTTTTTAAAAAAATATAAAATTAAGGAATATATATTTTAATTATATGCAAAAATATATATAAAAATTATTGATTAATTATTATTTAAATGCATTTTAACTTTGATATATATTTTTCATAAAAGTGAATTTTTATGTTAAAATTAATTTTATTTACAAGTTAAAACATTTTTCAATTTACTGAAAAATCAAATTAAAATTCTTAATTCATTATCCGGGTTAAAATATTTGTAAACGTATATATTCTATTATATTTATATTTCCTTAAATGTTATATTCAAAAATTAATTAATAAAACAAATTTAATTTGACGCAACACTGAAAATGTGTTTAATAGTTCCTAAACAACCGACATTTACTGTTCTCTCTACAGAATACAACGGATTTGTGCGGGTCAAATTTTACACTAGCTTAAATCGTCTATAATTAAGACTATGGGCAATATGATACTCTCGTGAGGACAATAAATTGCATTTAAGCTCTTGCAAGAGACTATTTCTTAAAACATTCATTTGATTCAGACATTTTAATTAGATAAAATCAAATAAGATGCAAGAGATGAAAATTAAATGTAATTTTATTAAAAAAATAATCAATGTATAACACAGATAATTTCTCTTTGTTGTGAATAATTTTTTTATAATATTTTCTACCTTTTGTTGAAATTAAAATATCATTTAAAATATTTTTATATTTAATACTTACTTCTTACGTTCTGCTTTTAAATATTTTTTACTTTAAAATTATTATCTTATAAAACTTAGAAAAACTTATAGGTTATTACTATAAAAACATCTTCATATATAAAATTTTCGAAAGCTAGATGAAAGCTCGAAAAAATAGTTGATGATAGAGCTATACGTGTCAACTGTTAAATATGTGAAAATGACAAGAATGACATCAACCGGATATTGTAGAGATAGCGTGACTTCTTGGTAAGAAGAACTTCCTCTACTTGACTTTTAGTTCAGCTATAAATTTTTCACATTTGTACAAGTTAATAACAACATAGAGCTTACAATGTTGTTGGCAACCTTCAAGGAAATAAGAAAAAACACAGTTTAATCTTTTTTACTTGAACTACTTTTGTTTATCACGTTATTTTTCTCTAGTAACATTTTTATGTTAGTAACATAAAACAACAAATAAAAATGCATAAAAATATAATATTTTTAAACTATTATAATTGTAATATTTTAAATGTAAACATTAAAAAATATTTTTATTTATTGATTTTTAAATGCCAATTAAACTAACAACAATTAATATATCGACAATATTTTTAATTAATAACAACATTTATTTATTATAATTCAATATTTCTTTCGAAGTTGAGATAAATAATAGCCCATTTGTATTTAATTTTATGTTATAAAATATAAATAAATATAATAAACCAGTAAATAAATAAATGGCATTTTACAGGTGACTCAAATCAGTCTAAAAGATAGAAAATGATAGTAAGCAAGTAAATGTATATTTAAACCCTTCAGTCTCATTTGGGTTATCTATATAATTGTTATAAGAAAGCATACAGTAAAATATTTTCTAAATTCTTTTAAAATTTTGAGAAAGTTCAAGTAATTTAATTGTTAATTATGAATATTATTTGATTTTGATAATAAAGTTATTTGATTAATACGTGTATTAACCAAATAAAAATCAAAAGATTAAATACCTTGTTAGAAAAAAATATCAATGATTTCATGAATATTTCAAAGTTGGTAATTGGTTATCTTCAGTTTATCACTTTTATAATTGATTTTTAAGATGAAATAACAAATTAAAAAAAAATACTTTTTCCAATGACTACTTTTTTATAATAAAATTTTATCAGTCTGGCTCCCAACATTTAAGAAATGATACAAACAAAATTAATAATTAGACAAAGAATAAATGATTGAAATTGAATTTCTCGAAAAGTTTAATTTATTAACAAAAAACATTTTATATATTCATCCTACTTTATCAGTAAAATAGAAATTAGAGCATTAGACATACATAAATATTTCAAGATCATATTAATATCTTTGTTATGGAATGAACACAGCTCAAGTATTGTAAGAAAAACTCATAAAAATCTAACTTTTGTATAAAAATACAATTAAGAGACGTAGTAGAGTTGTTAAAGAAAAAACATACTTGACATTGGTGAGACTTTCGTTTGAATACTGTGCAAATGTAAAGGATTTGTATACAGTAACAAACACTTTTGTTTGTATTCTTAAAGCTTTTATGAAATATCTGGATTTGAAGGATTTGAATCAAAGCATTAATCATAGTTTTTCCTTATTTTAATGGAAAAAATGATCACACATTAAAAATTAAATCAGGAAATTGTGAAAAAGTTCAGGAAAGTTTAATATTTTTTAGAAGTGTTAGAGTATAAAATGTTCTTTATTCTAATATTTTCTGAGCACAACCATTCTCATTTAATGTTTTTTTAAAAATTAAATAAAAAAAAATAGAAATGTATTAATATACAGATAATTCCAAAATTGAAATACCTGCCGCCGAATTTGTAATTCTAAGCAGCCGTATTTTTATTTTCATTTTCTTTGATATCATATGTTACCATAATTAAAAAAGGAAAAAGAAAACATAATCTTTATGAAATTTTTGTTAAAATTTTGATCATCATACAGTTTAACACATTACCGCCCATTCACGCCTAAACGCGTATTTCGTATTGGACTATTGTAAATCTGTTAACGCGTTAACGCGTGTTTCGTTGTATGAACTTTTGACGCCAAAAAAAAATATATACAAGCTATATTTTTTTTATAATTCCATCAAAAGATAGTGGTGTATATATTCAAAATATTGGTAAATTATAAAAATTACGAAAAATATTTCAAATATTTTAAATAAAGTAATCTCTATTCCTAGCAAAGTTCTGTTTTTTTTGGAATAAAATCTAAATTGGTTCTCTTATTTTTTTTCTAACAACTTCTGTATATAAAATATATGCTTTACGTATTTTATCATATTTTTATCCCTTCTAGATGTTTTTTTTATAATAAACTATGTTTATTATAAAGCATCTCTTTTTTGTACTTTATCACGCTGTTACACTCATTACAGTTTAAAAACTACTATTATATTTACATATATCTATGCATCAAACCATTTTATAAGCAGATATAATATTTCATTTCAAAATGTTCATTGGTTTAAGAATTTCATCGATTTTATGAAAAAGTTATTTTTATGCATTTTTTACGAAATTCGCCGGACTCTAGATGAAGTCTAGCGCGAAATACTGCGGACCGTAATGTGTTCATATGAATTAATCTCTCATCCAAATATTATATATTTTAGAAAAGTATTTAATAATCACTTATTGTGTATTTTATTCTATGACTAACATTTCTATGGACGGACATACCATCACTATCAATGCTATATACTCGTAATAAATTAAATTTTATAATTTTGGAATCTTACGATGATTGTATGAATATTGAAATTCATATGGTAAATAATTTTTATTAAAGAAATGTTATTAATGTGAAAATTAATAATTTATTTATAAATAATTGATTGTTAAATCATATTTAAAATTTTCATAGAACTACATAAGTTTTTTCATAATACTTATAATAAACCGTTTTTAGTTCATATGCCAAAAAAAAAAATAAGAAAATTCCTATTCAATAAATATGTATCATTTACTCGCAACGATATATTTTTTTTATAAAATTGATAAATAATTACATTTTGTGTATTTTATTCGCTGATGCGTACTTCGATGGCCATGTTATCATTTTTCAGAACATTGTATTGTAAAATTCGACACTGTGAAAATGATGTCAATACTATCTAACCGTGCATTATTGAATAAGTGATTATTGAACATTTATAAAATTTTATGGTGTTGAAGATGAATGGTTTATTTTTGTTAAAGTGGATTTACCACAGTATCAAAATAAATAATAGCGTGTTATATGAAAATACAAATGAATTATATAAGTGTCGTTCTAATATTTCATATTAGTTTTTTTTTTACAATACCAAATTAGAAGAACTAATATGAATAGTTCAGATTTTAATCCATAAATATTAATATACAAATATTTAAATAAATGATTTAGAATTCATCCACATGCCATAAAATTTCACTTGCGTGTTACTTTTATGCGAGAACTGATTGGTTTGCCTATCTTAACTTATGTTTATAAATTGAAATTTGAATTTTTAACTCATATTTCAATAATATATGGTAATATTTTATAGCGTTTTAAAATAAGGAAGTAATATAAAAATATTTTTTTATTGTTTATGTAATTATTTATAGTTAACCTATAAAATGACATCTTTATAAAAATATATACACACACAAATGTGTACACCCATTTATATATATATATATATATATATAATTTCCGTGAAAAATTATAGTATCAAGAAGACATTTTGCACTTTATGCTATTTTTTATTCATTTAAAACGGACTGATATTTTTGTATTAAAGAAAATTAACAAATGTAACACAGTATATATCATTTTTAACAATTAAATAATTGAAATTTTTCTTATTGTTTTAATTTATAAGGAAACATTTAAAAATCTGTGAATAAATATAATTTTATTTCTCTAAACAAGCAAATTAAATTCAATAACTAATAAAAACTTCCTTCTCAATGACTTCAATCATCGTTTTTTAAATACTATTAACTAAATGCAATAATGTGCTATTTTTAATAAGGTTCCACGAACGCAATATCTTTTCTTTAAATTCAGTGGTGGTTTTTATTTTTGGATTTTCTAGATTATAAACATTTCTTGCTAAAATGCTCAAAAAATTTTCAATTGGATTTAAATCTGAAATTAAAGATGGCTAATTGAGAATTTTGATTCCGAAGTCACGAAAAGATTTTTTTTGTAGATTGTGCCACGTGAATGGAGGAATTGTCTTGTTGAAAAACAATTTCATTATCTTCCAAAATTATAACAAACAGTAAAATAAAATCGGTCTAAAATTGATTTTTATTTATTTTTCTTGAAATAAATAAAATATTTTACTGTTGATAATTTTTGAATGTCCTTATCATCACTCCGCCTCTGTTATGACCGTAACGTGATATTATACATTTTTATTGCCTCAAGTCATGTCATTAGTACTTTAGACATCTAGGTCATTTAAATTAAATGACATATGACCACAGTTTACTTCTCAGCACATTTTTTTCGGTGAAAAATCATTTTTTAAATGAAATTTAGTAATGAATGATTTTTGGAGAATCCTTGGTAAATCTTTTTGATTTAAAAATACGCTTTCTTATTAGATTAGAATTACAAGAAATGTTAAACCGACACAATATCTGAAATGAAGAAGTTCTAGTGGGAGAAAATTCTCATAAAATAATTTTGTTTTGTGGTATTTGAAAATTTCGTCGTTCGATTTTGCCTTTTTGAGAAAAAAAATACTACATTTTGAGAACGGTTGAGTTTCTAAGGTATTCTTCTCTGAGACATTTTTCCTTGTTAAAAGACCAAAATACTTTTTTCCTTGATTTCGATTAATTCTTAGAGAGTTACAAAATGTAATGAAATGTATTAAATCGGTTAACTTTTAAGTTGAAAAACAATGAATGACGATAGCAATGAATAACAGACGGATAACAGCAACTGGAATGTCTTAAATCTCATCTGAACCTAAATTTATTCACAATGTAAACATGGAATTTCAATAACATTAGTTGTTTACATAATGGCCTAAGATTTAGTGTAATTTTTATTTTTTAATACAACTATGTATTATATGAACACATTTAATTTAATATTTAAAACATAATTGCAAAATGAAAATAAAATATTCATTTAAATCTATAATTTTTCATAGTAGTTTGTATACATATATATATATATATATATATATATATATATATATATATATATATATATATATATATAATATTTATTTTTTATATAAAATATAAGAAATCATTTTTTCCATGTTTTAATGTATTATTTGTTATTTTATGATAATAATGGGATATATTCTATACAGGTGTTTATAAAAAAATAATATAATGTGTACACATGTTGCACTTAAACTATTAAATAAAAAAGTAAAGTGTTGATTTATGGACTTTATATGAGTAACTAAAAAGTATTTCTGAATAAAAAATGTATACGCACATTATAGAACGAGTTACAACCATTAGTAAAGTGTTTACCTACGAAAGGATACTTGAAATATTTATGCATTGAAATAATATTTCTTTAATCCCCTGTAATATAACTCGACTTTAATAAAAATCTTGAATATAAAAAAAAATGTACATAAAATACATAATATTTTTACAACGTTTCTATTAAAGGGATGCTCCAATTTACAGAAATATAAGTATAAATATATATCTTGATGATAACAATAGCAAATAGGTTGTCAAGGAGCAGTCAATTTATGAAATATTATATAGATAACGTGTATTCTTGGCAAATAATATTGTTTATTCTTAGATGTATTCCGTCAAGAATCATCTCTATTTCCTGAGAAATGTATTTATTTTGCATCCAAAATAAATAGTCGAACTTCGTGGGTTTCGATATCATTTGAACATGTAGCACGATATTTTGACATGAAGTGTTTTGCTTCGGAATTTGTATTTTTCTCGATTGGTTTGTTTTCTTCATGATAATTATATTAATAACGAGAATTTTTCAAGCATTGTACGTTTTTTAAAAAAATATATTAAGATATTTATCAAAAGCCTAGAAATATATGTGAATTTGAATAAAATTTTAAATATTTTTAAGGAACATGATTTTATTGATTTTTAATTTAATTACTTACGAGTATTAATTAGATCAAAAATGAATGTTTATTTTTATTTTAAGTAATATTGAATATTATATTTTAAATTATTCTTTTTTACATGCAATTATTTAAAATATATATGTGTTATTATTACAAAACATTAAGTTTATTTTAATTAAAGAGAAATATATTTTTAAAATTACAAACATAGGATGACCCAATGATGAGACTGAAGGTTTTAAACATATATTAACTTTCTTATTATAATTTACTATTCTTTGATTTTATTTGGACCACCATATAAATATATTTTATTAAAAATACAAATTAGAGTTTTTAAAAAAATAATGCTTTGAATTGAATTAAAAAATCAATCAAAACATGAACTTATGATATTCAACATATATTTTTTTATAAAAAATACTTATTATCTTAGAAAATCTTTATTTTTTGTTTTTTTTTTTTCTCATTCTCTGTATATATAATAGGAAAATAATTTAATAAAATGCAATTAATGATAATAAAATTTTAACAGTTAATTAATATAATTAATTGTTAGCCACAATTTAATTATCATAAAATTGTTTTCTTTGTCAAAATGCTATTGTATTGATAAAAGAGTTTAAGTACTGAAAAAATAAAAATGATAAAATATTAGAATTTAAATAAAACGAATGTAAATTATGAAATAAGTAATTATTTATGTAAATTAAATTCAAATGAAAATATTGATCTTCTCCAATTTATTTGATTCAGTAACGTGACATTTATTATTTAAATATTTTTGATATGAAATAAATAATAAAAAAAGCTGAATGGAATACGAGAATATGATTAAAAGTTAGTTTAACTCAAAAATAAAAAAATAATATCAAAATACCATAGAATATTTTATAAACTTTAGATAAACTTTTATAAATATATGTGCAATGTTGAGCTTATATTAAATAAGTTTCGCGGATAAACTTTTAAAGTCATTCGCAGATACGTTTTAACACGTTTTATATAAAACTAAGAAGAAAACATATTTAAAGTATATTTTTATATTTTTTAAATCCTGGCTGTATTAAAGTTATAAAAAACATAAATAGAATTTTAATTCTAATTTATTAATGTGTTATTAATGTAATTTAACAATTACGAAAAATGAACAACTCTCTCTCTCTCTCTCTCTCTCTCTCTATATATATATATACATTTTTATTTAAAATGTATTTTTAATGATATAAAATATTCTTAAAGTAAATAATGGCACATATTGTACTTATTTGAAATGGTCTCTTTGTATACTTAATTTGTAGCTAATATTATAAGACAAAAAGAATAACATGCACAAATGTTCGAAATTCACATACGTTTAAATGCGAGTTAAACAACAAAACTACAAAACAACACTTAAATGTTCCAAAGACTGAATGATATTGGAATCATTTATTCTTTTTTTATTGACTATAAATGGAAACTTGGTCTACTTCGTTGACAGTTCGGATTTATGGTCCGGTGAATAGTATGCCAATTCTAGTCTTTTTGATTTTAAAAAAATTCAGTAGATATGTCCGACGCTGGAATGTCGAAACTAAACAAACATATTTTTTGTTACTTTACCATATTGTATAATTGGATTAGACATTGTCAAAAAAATGTATTTGACGTCGAAAAAGTTCATTATAAAATGTTTTGCCAGTACATATGTTCAGTTATGTTTGTGCGGTTTTTTTAAAAATTATTTTTAATTTATTTATTTTAACTTATTTAAAGTCTATTTATTTAATATACATAATATATTTTCAATCATATATATATGCATATTCATATAACTGTATTTCTATTAATATTCAAAACTGTCATATTGAATTAGGTTTGATAATGCAGTTGTTTTATTTGAATTAATTAATGAAAAATATTTTTATATTATGAAGATTATTAAATAGAAAAAGAAATAATATATTATGAACTATAAATTCTTAAAACGTTTTTGCTTCTATATAATAATCATTAATAATGATCAGTGCACAAACATGGCTACATACTCATCTATAAATTTATATTAGATGACGCATAAAACCCTTTCGTGTATAGTGAAAGAATGTATACTGAAAAATTGAGAATATTTAAAAAATAATGATAGTATGCCACATAGATGACTTTATTACTTTCTGGAGAAAAGAACAAGACCTAATTTCATTTCGAGTAATTTCAGTAATAAATTATCAAAATAATTGAGTAATTGATTTTTTTATTATTAATTTTATATTTCACATTTTTTTCTAAAAAATATATATTACATTAAACTTTGAATAATATAAACATCCAATATTAAATACCTGTATTTCACGAACAGCATTGTACGTGATGGATTAACCATTAATTTGTGCGAAATGCAATTCATAGAATTATATATATAATAGGCAGATGGTCGTATTTACACTACATAAGTCTCTCGACTGACATCAGGGAAATAAAGACCGTACTCAATCACTCATCCATCCCTGATAGTCAAATATAATAATAGATGCCTCAGGGGTTGGTGGTGTTGGCCAAAGCATGAAAAATGCATGTACCAATATGTAATTTACACATACTACAATGCAAAACCATTCTCCGTGCACTTTTTTTTCAAAAGAGGGATTAAACTGTATGCTCTAACGAATAAAACAGAACAGATTTAGGCTGTGCAATTCATGAAATACAGTTTTATATACTGTCATTCGATTTTATAAATTATATATGTAGAAAGCTTTTTTATTACATTGTGTTTTTGAAAATATATGATTTTTTTAGAAAATTGACATTTATTTTATTCTATAAACATGTGTTATTATTGAAAAAATAACTAACAGTTTTTTAATAATACTTAATTGCTTATATATATATATATATATATATATATATATATATATATAATTATTGTAAGTTTAAATTATGCAAGAAGTGAGACAGGGCATTGTGCTATACCAAAATTATTTACATCTGGTTTATATGAAGTATTTAGGAGAATAAACTAAAAATTGAAAAGAATGAAAATAAATATAGGATTCCTCGTTACTTAATATTTACTGATGATATTATTATTGTTTCAAATAGTCCAGATGAACTCGAAAAAATAGAAGAATTGGATAAAAAATGGTCTTATGATAAACCTCAGCAAGATAAAAATAATGTTGAATGAATTTTCAGATCAAAGAAGAATTGAATTAAAAGAAAGAAGAATAGGAGAAGTTAAAAACTGTGTATATCTGGGACAACTCATTAATATTAAAAACAAAAAAAAATATAGATGAAGTAAACATGAGGGTAAAATGAGATGGTGTCACTTGGGAAAAAGTTGTATATTAGAAGTTGGACATTTCTAAATGTTTAAAACGAAAAATTTTTGATCAGTGTATTTTATTTGTTCTTAAATATGGGTTTTGAATGTCAAAATAATCTAGTGGATCCAGACAATATACTCGTAAAGAAGCATGGAAATATGCTTGTTATGTATAACACATAGAGATAGATAAAAAGAGAACCGAGTAAATCAAAAAGAAAATAAAAGTTACAGATGTCATGGCAAAAGTAAGAAGTTTGAAATGGAAATGGGTCATTTATATAGTAAGAAGAGATCACCGATGGATAAGTGAAATTATTGACTTGGAATTTTGATACATAAAAAGGCTTAGGAAAAGAACTTGAGGATAAAATAAATAGAGGCATAAGAAAATTCGTTGAAAAGAATTAGAACAGAATGACATTAGATCGATTGAAGTGAAAAATTTTAAAAAGAGCTTTATTCAGTAGTGAATAGAAATAGGTTGATGATCCAATGATAATAAAGATGATATTATTATTATCATCAGCAACAGCATTATTTTTTTATCTGCTGATAAACGAATGCTCCTCCTCAAAACAAACTTCAAGCAATTTATTAGATTTCTCTTGTATTTCAACCCGATGAATTTTATTATCATCTATTCGTGTTCCTTTTTGAACCCTTTTATATCTTTGGGTTACCAATGAATAGTTTTTCTTCCTTATTGCGGTTTTCTCTTCTTGCCATATGACTAATTCTTTTCCATTTTAAACTTATTACTTTAGTTTTTCTTTTTGTCTCTTTGTCCGTATTCTTAATATAGATTTTTGTGTTATGTGGAGTCGCTGAATTAATTTATATATATATATATATATATAACATTAACAATTCAGCAGAAAATTTTAAAACCACATAACATATTCATTTCTTTTAATTAATTCATTGAAGAGATTATTTGCCTTAAATTTAAGAAATATGATCAAATATATGAATTCGAATGAAGCGAGTCGACGTTGAAATCAGTCTGATAATTATCGCACGTTGCTACAGAATGCAAACGTTGTCTTTGCATAAAATTCGAATATTGTTATGAAAACAGAGTGAATTGCAAATAAGACATTAGAAGAGTTTATTTGAAATTCTGAAAGTTTTTGTTGCGGTTGTTGATTCGTTTGTGGCATAATAATCGCTTATCTATATTTTATTCATTTATTTGTTGTATTGGTAGGAACGTAGAAATACTTTACAAAATATTTCTATATATATATATATATATATATATATATATATATATATATATATATATATACATACGTTATTATAATTAATGTTAATTTTTTGTATGTATTTACTATTTTTTTCTCTATATTAAATATTTCTTGTAAGAATTATATTCATTTTCATATTAGAAATATATTTCATCTTTATTTCTTTTTTAATAAAAGTAATTAAATATATTAAACAAAAAATTACTTTGTGACGAAATTCTCTTTTCTTAATTTGTGTTTTAAAAAATATAATTAAAATGTAATTTTTATTTCAACGTTTTATTATTTTTACGGTGGACGAAGAAGTAATTTATTTGTAAAATAACTTGGAAATATTTTTGACAAGTACGTTTGAATATTTTTTTTATATGTTTGTTTCTTGCACAATATTAAATCAATATTAGTAACTTTGTGCAAATTGAATTAAGTTTATAAGATAATTGATATAGATTTCTACTCAAGTATATTGTAATATCTGTTATTCGTTGTTAATTATTTGTTTTGAAGTAAAATGTTAAATATCTTTCATATTTTATAGAACATAAATTTTAATTTGTTATAGTAACATTTTATTATTATATTTAAATGTGACGCCTAGATTTGTATTTCGTTAAAAAGAAACATGTGTATAGTTTTTTTTGTTTGTTTTTAATAAAACACAAACCTCGACGTCACATTTGGATGACCCTATATATACAGGAATACCTCGCATAGTCCAGCTAATCGGTTCCATTGATTAACCGGACTATTTGAAACCGGACTAATCGAAACATTAACTAAATACAAAAAACGTTAATTGGTTCCAAACAAATTGTTTTTCCTGTTTTTCAGTAAATAAAACGAGGGTAAAATATTCAAGTGTTTGTATGTATCAACAAAAAAAATCATGGGTTATACATTCATTTTAAACATATTTTAAATTCATTTTCAAATGGGTTATTAAAATTTAATTATCAAAAAATCGACTTTATTCTAGAATTGCGAATCGAAAACTAACGGAAAAAGAAAAAAAAGACCACAAAACTAGAACTGCGCATGCGTTACGCAAAATGTGCATATACGATTTAATTTTTTTTTTATTATATTTTTATAATAAAGGGGAAAACTTGAAAATTTGCATATAAAAATAATTTTATGTATTAATTTTTTGGAATTTTTTTTAAGAAAAAATTTTTAGTAGGATTTTTGTCAAGTAAAAATTTTTTTTTTGGAAATTTCAAACCGGACTATAGTGAAACTGGATTAATCAAAGCAGGACTATGCGAGGTATTGTTGTATATATATATATATATATATATATATATATTTGTAATAACATCGATTAATTTTATTGTTTATTACAATTATTATATTTATAACTTGTATTATCAAAACCTTTTTATCTATTGCTAAATGAACGATTCTTTTAAAACTTCACTGTCAATGACTTCATTTTTTTCCAACTCACTGATTAATATTCTTATATCTTAATTTCATTGATATATTCGTTTCTTTTTGAGCTTTTTTATATTTATAGGTTCACAATTAAAAATACCATTCTTTTTTCTTTTCTAAATCTTCTTGTTTCTTTTTCTAAATCTACGAGTTATTTTAACATAAACTGTTCCATGCTTCAGTGTTGTTAATAGTTACTGAATTTTTTGTATTTGGCATTTAAGACCTGTGTTTCACTACCATAAATAAGAACGAATGGAATTAAATGATCAGAAACTTTACTTTTAAAACATAAATTAAATTCGACTTCATAATATGATACAACATTTTTTTATTTTCTATTTTTATTTTCCCGTTCACTTTACTTAAAAGTGTACCTTTTGTATTAATTATCTATTCATTAATAAACTTTTTCTATTTGTACTTGTTTTAATTTGATTTTTTTCTGAACTGCAGTATATTGTTTATTGCTTTACACATCCATATACATATATACATACAAACACACATTATTTATATATATATATATATATATATATATATATATATATAATTTGTATGTATGTATGATTGATTAATTTAAATAGAATTTAAAAAAGGTAAAATATTGACATGAATATTTTAAAAAAAACGTATCAATCTTTTGAACATGTACTGTAAAGAAAAAGTCGAATAAAGGTTTTTCTTATAATTTATATAGCGTAAACAGTTCATTTTATATTAAAATCAGTCGATATAAAATCCAATATTCTCTAAAAGGCGAGTAAAATACACAATACAATAGACTAAATGAAAATTTTTCCCGAGAGCATATAGATTCCAATTTCATATATTCATATAGCAGTAAGTTAGCTACACATTTACATTGTACCTTACTGCCAATCTCTACAAGAGGGTGCGCGCATCTGATGAAAGCAACCCTTGTGCTGCTATATACGTCATGCTGATCATAGTCTCAGTGGACAATGTCAGCAACAATGGCTGTCAGCACGATCTTGTACTGTTTTCTTAATGCTTCAATAGATTTCTTGTCGTGTTTATGTCAGCTCGAAATGTCCATCTAAGGGATATCAAAAAGGGACACTTGGACTTTAAGTAATCCATGATCTTTGGAAATAAAATTTCTTCGAATGAAGTTATTATTATTATATTACGAGAAAAGGTTTTTGATGTTTTGTTCTATTTCATTTACATTTTATCGTAATGAAAGTGAATTCTTGTGAATGAACATGGATTCCTTTTAGAGAAATGAATATACATATATATATATATATATATATATATATATATATATATATATATATATATATACATACATACATATAATATTCACATGATATAAATAAATAGGTAGATATACTTTTTTAAAAAATTAAATATAAATTGCATTATTATTAAGAACAAAAAATACATTTTAATATATCAGACAGTGACATCTACTCATAAATATTTATATTTTAAATCATTGTTAAATTCATTTGTACTATAACTTATTTAAAAGGAAATAAATGTGAATTATTGTATAAAAAAATGTAATATTTTTGAGTGAAATCATGATTTTTTTATTTCATATTAAATAGTTGTTAATTACTATTTCTATGATGATTACTTACAATAATATTAATTCTGTACATATTTGATATAATCTTATTTAATTGATTTATTATAATGTAATTTTTTAACTTTATTTTAATTTATTGATTTATGGATAAACTAGTATCTTAGAGAAAATGATTATTATTTCATAATAGCATTTCTTTATTAAAATAGTTGTTAAAAAAGATTTAGTATTTTTATTGGATATCTTACTTATTTGATTATATTAAGTGATATATTTTGTTAATTAATAGAAGTTAGTGTTTTTAGTAAAATGATTATAATGAATTCAGTAATGGTGAGAAGTATACATAAGTTTAAATGTCATTTAATATATTAATCTGTAATATAATAATTTTTTTAAATTCTATATTTTATTTTAAATTAATAACATTATATATATTCAGTATTGATTATTAAATAATTAAATCTACTCGAATAAATGTTTACAATTAGTTTCAAAAAAAAAATTAAAAATTAAAATTTTGTTGTTCAAATTTTAATATTTTTAAAACTATTACAAAACTTATATAATGTACAATAGATAGTTTTTCGAAATGAATTAATTAAAAAAATTGTATTTCGTTTATAGATTTGTTTTTTTATAAGGAAATTGTGTTAAAATTTGATTCTTGATATTTATAAATTATTATTAACAAAATATTCGATTGAATAGTCTAATTGTATGAATTTGAATTATTTGATGACCATATTTTAGATTGACTACTAATTTATGAAATTTGTAGATTTTTAATGTGAAAGATATGTATGTAAGGAATATATTTATATTTTTATGGAAAAAATTAAAGGATGTGTGAATGATTTGGTATCTTTACCTTTAACCTAATAAAAATTTTAAATTAAAATGTTTTTACTCTACTGTGATTATGAACTAGTATTATCAATGTTTTTAAAGTGATATTTAATTTAGTTGAATGATTAGCACAACTCCAAAAATTAATTGTGTGTATGATGAAATTTAACAAAGCATATATTAGGCATTTCTTGAATTAAAAATGCTGGTGAAGTAGGTCAAATAATAACTGTAACTAAGTTTACAGTTGGAATAAAAAATCCATTTTTCGTCATAGAACAAATTTTGTTTTAATACTATTTAAGGTTTTAACTGTGGAATGAAAGATGCACAAATATTAAGACGTTGTGATTGAAACATGCGAATACACATTTACTTCATTTCCACTTCTTTCCTATTTTATGTAAAAAATCCTTATTGTTTCGATACTTATTTTGAACTTTTCAGCAAACTTGTCTGTAATTCGTCGATATTTTCATTTGATTGTCTATCTGATCTGGCAAAATTTTTAAACCACCTTGGTCGTTCTTAATGTAACTACTCTTTCTTGAAATGTGATACAATTTTTTTTTTTATAATTTCAGTAACATAAGAACAAAGTTCAAATTCATAAACATACATGTATAGTACAAATTTGATAGACATTTTGAAGCATTGGAATTATATTTTAAATTAAAGTTAACACATTGAGATACAATGAACAAATGAAATAAAATATATACTTTGTTATTCAGTTAATATGTCCGGTGTAATAAGTCATACGGTACATAAACAATTCTTAGAATTATAATACACTCAAAAACGACAGAATTTTCTTAAAGTTTACCTAATATTACAAAAATGCATTACAATATAAATATAGTAATTAATAGACAAGGCAAATAACTGAGTAATAAATGCAGAAATAAATAGAACATTTTTATTTAGTATTTGAGTAGTTTTTATAAAATCATATTTTTATTAATTTACAAAATATTATGATAAATAATCTACATTATTTTTTGTGTTTGACATTTTTAAAATATATATATATATATATATATATATATATATATATATAAAATATTTTACTCCATTAGTTTTCAGTTGATTTTTTTAGCATAAACACAAAACGAAAAGTAAATATTGTTGTCTACATAAAAAGGTATTTTTTTACCTGGACCACCTATGTATTTACCACCTATGTTCAATTTGTTGATAAGATACATTAAGAAATCTTTTATATGGGTGTTGAATTTCATACAGATGCTGAAGATGCATTTAAATTCTTGTATTTTCTTATCATCGATGTACTTAAAACTCAAATATATTTAATGACTTGTATATGCTTGACGTATTAATGTCTGTTTGATTAATTTAAATATATTATTGCATATATGAACAATAAATATTTGATTCGATATGTTATATTCATAACTATATATTCTTATTTAATTATTTTAACATTTCCATTTATAAAAAAAGGTTTTTTTGAAAGAAATAACACTTTTGTCGTTTTTTTAATATGTGAAAATATTCATTCACTACTCAAGTATAATGGTATGACTAACATTTCAAAACCAAGAGCTATATTATTATTCTGATATTTTACTTGGAAAATTTGAACAAAACGTAGTGTACGTCTACCATTAAGATGCATTAAATTTACCATCCAAGCAGAATAATTGCGAATAACTCTGAAACGTGGCGGAAATACATTTCTTTAATAAAATGCATTTATTGGTGAGGGAGTTTGTGTAGATTCTTAGTACGGTATGTAAGAATATTACAATCTGCTAATGCACTGTACTCAAAGAATTTTTTTAATCTTTACACTTTTTATATGTAAGTGTGATACATGATTACAGATAGTAATTTTCTTTCGTTAAGATGTCGAAAATGTACTACTCGACGAAAGGTATATACTGAACTGAATGCTTTTATGTATATATGTGATGATGTTTTTAGAGGTAAAAATTGTTTATTATTTTATTTTATATTTTTTTATTATATTAAGACTTTACTTAACATTTATTTTCATTTTATTTTTTAAAAAGTACGTCTAGACTTACTATTTTATTTTTATTATCACATTTTTATTTTTTTTTATTTTAGTCTCTTTTATAACGATTTTGATATAAAACATGATTAGGATTTTTTATCTATTAATTCAATATATTTTTATTAAGAAATACAATAAAAATGAAACTAAATTTATGAGAATTTGTTTACTAATAAACATATTTTCTTTAATTATTTAATCATTTCAAAAAGTAATAACATGTTTGAAGGGAATTATTTTTTTTTTTGAAAATTAATTATAATATTAAATATACTTTGTATTTTTAAACCTTTTTTTACAATCCTTTGATTTATTTTATTACCGATTAATAATGAAAATATTATAGTTTTATTTTAAATTTAACAGGATATTCGAGTTGTTTTTATTAATTCTAAAAACGACTTTGTTCGTTTAGTTATCACAGTTTGCTGTTATATTTTACGATCTGAAATTAATTTTATAGACTTGATTAACTCGATCATTATACCTACTTGTACATTTATAAATAAATATATACATATACATGCAATCATATAAAGAAAAAACATTGTGTAAGTAATTATTACATTTTGTTTAAGTTAAACGTGAGATGTGATAGCTTGGGCAGCTATTATAAAAGAACATATTAAACGAGCTGTGCAAGTTCTTAGCAGCGTAAAAGTAATGCAGTACGTGTGAGCAAGGTACAATACAGAATACATTAACATTTTTTGAGTGCCGTATACCTACATTCCCGTGGTTTTTAGAAATATTCCAGCTTCGTGTAGTATTTTTTTTAATTCCTTTCCTTAGACATTACACGTAGAAAATGTGTATATGCATGTTGTTTTTCATGATATTATATATTCTTTAATGACTTGTGAGTAGGAAATACATTTTATTTCGTAGAAGTTTTTTAACAATTTTTTTAATGCTTGAAACATTTTTAATATGTATTCGCAAATAAAAAAAGTATGTATACATTTACATTATCTTAAAAAATACTAACATATATGTTACACATTACATATATTTTATATGTACACACACACACACACACACACACACACACACACACACACATACACATATATATATATATATATATATATATATATATATATTTATATAAAAGTACGTATAGTATTTTATCTAATTTTAGAAATATATCTATATTATGTAATTAATTAAAAAAAAAAATATGTAACTAGGACATAATAACATAATTTTAAATTAATATGTAATTAATTTTTGAAAACTTTTTAAAAAAAAGTATGTTTGGAAATCCTTACTTAAAACTTTTACATAATTGTGATAATTAATTATAAGAATTATTCAAGAAATTTGAAAAAGTGTTCTTAATCAAACAAATTGTTTTATTATTATTAATATCAGGTATTTGTATTATATAATTTTTAATTTCGACGAATAATGATAAAAATGATTCAAAAAAAAAAATAAAATGTCAGTCAGTTTCAATTGTTAGATATTTCATAGTCATAATATTTAATAACGTATTTAAAGATGATTAATCGACGAGTCTGGACATTTTTAATATTATTTCGTTAGATGAGTTCGTTTTTATTAGCATTCCTTTTTTGGAAAATGCAATCTTTTGTAGGTATGTACGTATATAATAAATCATTTTGAAGAAACAGACAAATAAATTCAAAGAGAATACTTAGTGAAAAACTAAAACTAAGACATTCAATAACGATCTAACTCAAAGGTTGTCTTCGAAGCCGTACAGTAAAACATAGATTGAATTAGGGTGTTCACATCTGCTCCCTTTTCAATACAAGTCACTTCAAATATAAATGTTGTAATAAATATGTTTGTATATATCTTAAAATGTAAATTTATAATAATTTTATTGTCAAGAAAATAATTGATAATAGTACATATGTTTATTTTTTAATTTCTTATTAGTCTTTTCTTTCTTTTTATTATGTAAATAATGGAATATGAAATATATGATATTTATAATAGTGCATCTCTTTTTGAATGATATTGTCAGTTGAGTTTTATGATACAGACTGCACTATAGCGTATTCACTGCTATAGAATTGCTGGCTTTCGAGTGTTGTTATTCATGTAATTGGCTGATTGGTTAGTATTCTGTTAGTCAGTTGCCTAAAGTGTTGATTTTGCCAAGCATTACAATTAGCGATTACAACCCCTTGTGGGTGTACTCTGTTTCACGTATTCATTTATTAACGTATATTGAATTGTTAATTTAACTTTTTATTTCCGATTTGAATAATAATTGTTAAACGAAAAAGCGATTTAAAGAATAATTGTGTTTTTGTTAAAAGTAAATGATTTTGTTTGATTTTTAAAAATATATTTAGTTTTCAATAACTATTCAGTTATAATTGATATAATTTTTTAATAGATAAAAAAATAAAAATAATATGGAAAATGAAATGATTATTTACAAGCCTTTTTAATGAGTACTGAGAAATTAAAATAATGATATTTAAATAAAATTACAATTTATACCATTTTGCAATAGTTATTATTTTTAAATGTGTATTTAAAATTTCTATCAAACTGCAAGAAGGTAGTGATGGAACTATTGAATTTATCAGAAGATTTTATAAATGAGTTAATTTAATTTTTATATTTGTATAATTTTTCAAACATTCCTTTATTAAAATATGAATATACCTTGTCTCGAACATTAGTTAATATTTTTTGTTAGAAAAGTTATTTAAGCAAATCAATAATTCTTAAAAATTAATCAAAGTAGAAAAAATATAGTATAAAATACAAAAGAGATTTAGTTAGAAAAGTATGTGAATTATAAATAATAATTAGGTACAAAATTATAGATTTTTATGTAGTTTGATAATAATCAGAAATATCAATTTTTATTTAATTTTCATTTCATTGTTTTATAAATTGTATCTTGTATTTAGGAAAATTATATAGTAAATTGACTCTTATTAGGAAACTAACTTTTAAAAAATAAAGACATAGATTTATCATATATATATATATATATATATATATATATATATATATATATATATATATAAATATTTATCTTATTATTAAGAAAAATAAAGATTATTTTTGATTACTGCATAGTTCATGTTTACCTTAAAAATATTTTAATTAAAAATTGAAAATAATTGTTTTGTTTTATATTTTTACTTTTTAAATTTGGAAACTATTTATAAAATTATCAAAAATTAGACGCGTTTTCTCTCTCTCTCTCTCTCTCTCTCTCTATATATATATATAGAGAGAGAGAGAGAGAGAATTTAAATAAATATACAATTTTTTTGGATATAAAGCTAAAATTACTTTAACATAAATGAATGTTCTCTTCTTTAACATCATATGATTTTATAAACGTTTAATAATCAGTTATTGTTGATTTTATTCTCTGATGCGCATTTTTAAAGCCATGATATTATTTCAGATCACTTAATTAGCATAAAAATGCGCTTTAGAGAATAAATTGAACAACAGTGGTTATTTAATTTATTTATAAATTCTAGTGATGTTAGAAATGATTTATTATTCAAAATATTTTTTTCGGTCAGTTGACTCAATATTAAGAACTTTTGGTTCTTTCATGTATTTTCTTTAAATTGAAATACGATTATTTCTCATAATTTTTATTTTTATGTTTAACCTTTTATTTTGTTAATTCCATTTTATGTAATTCAATTAATCATAAACCAGTAGATATAATTAGCAAAAGCAAATATAAATACGATGATTTTTCAATTAATAAATAAAATAAAATTCACTGAAAAAAATATAAAAAGAATATTTTATTGAAAAAATATTTTCGGCGAAATAAAAAATTCGACGAAATTAAATAAATATTAAATGATTCTTAAAGTTATGATTAATTTTCAACGAATGACGTTATATTTGTTTGATTATGGAAATAGTCTTAAAAGAATATACATCTTACAAATTGTTGAACATATTATGTTAACATGTTTTGCTTAAGTGTGAAATGGATTTGTTTTAAGTACATTTTTAATGAATTAGTAATTGTTGAAAATAAAAAAGATATAAAACAGTTACTAAATATTATTTATAAAGGAATTTATATATATATATATATATATATATATATATATATATATTTGTATAAATACACATACACATATTTACATGTATGTGCTTATAAAAAAAATATGTTAAAATTGTATAGACATGCTTTATAAATTTATGGTAAACATGCTTTTGGTTAGTTATTTTTACGAGAGAAAGTTAATTAAATGCAGATACAATTTCACACGAAATCATTTTTGTATTTACTTTAAAACGAAATTTTAAACATACATAAATACTACATTTTATGTCTTTATTGACATACGTTGGCGTATCTACATACGAAACGATCTAAATCGAATAAGTGTGGGTTAGTTTTTGTGTAAAAGAATAAATATTGATATTCTTTCATGGTGAAACTGACCGAAAAATGTAATCGCATGTTTGTTTCTTTTTAAGAAAAAAAATGTACATATCTGTGTGTTTCATCTTTTTCAACATATATATTTTCTTTTTGACAGTTGTTTACAACAATATATATATATATATATATATATATATATATATATATATATATATATATATATATATAGGGTATACAATGCACGCATGTTTTTCTATCATTCTATAAGTTGCGTTAAATAGTTGATTAAAAGGCAAATATATACATATTTATTACATTATCTAGATTATTTTGAGAAAAGAGTTGAATGTATTTAATGAAATGATAAATCAGTTGTGCGTAGACCGTAACGTTATTTAGACGTTGATATTAATACAAAGCATGCAAGAGTTTTCGAAACACAATACGTTTGCATATTTATCTGAGATTGTTTAAATTGTTATTATGTACATTGTGTACGATGATCAATGTGTTTTCAAAAAACAAAGGTGTACATAATAATTATATTTAGCTAGTATGATATTTTTATAATTCCGTTATTAATTAAAAAGAGAAACGGAAATAGACAACAATACATTTATACAAGATTTGTATTATATTGTTGCTAGTGGGAGTTCGTATGTCACTTCTGATTCTGTTTGTCGTCATGTCAATGTGTGTAAAGCAATCGAAGCATGTATAACAGAATTGCGAGAGTGAATATGATGCTTGTACTTGGTTTTATTTTGATATCCACTGTTTGTTCTGAATATTTCAGTTAATGCAATAGTGGGTATATATGCATATTTCCATCATAAAATATGTCTACTTTGTTCTAGAGATGAAAGTTACATAGATTCATGATTGTGAATAAATATTTATTCATATCACATATAATTTTAAATGTGTTGTATGTGTTTCTACCTAGAAATACTTTCATATCAATAATTTATATACATATACATATACATATATATATATATATATATATATATATATATATATATATATATATATATATATATATATATAATTTCAAATATGAATCATATACTTTTTGACATATATAGACATCGAATTTTTAATATATACATTGAAGATCTATTGTGTTTTAAAAATAACTCTTATAAATATTTTTATATAATATTTTTAAAAGATATTAGTTGCAGAAAAAATGTTTATTTTAAAACTTGTTTCTCAAAATAAGTTAAAAGCATTTAAAAGTGTTTATTAAATGTTGTAATCAATTATCATTGATTGCCAAATTTTATAATTGTTTAATATTTAAATGTATATTTGTAAAGTTAACTATTACGATTATAATTTTATGATTTTTGTTTGTTTATGTTAGAATTGTATATTTATAGATTATATATATATATATATATATATATATATATATATATATTTAAATTTTTGATTATATTACAGCATTATAAAATAGTATTTTTTTTTTAATATTTTAAATCATTAGTAAAAAGTTGAAGTATAATTTTATGTACTGTTATTACTCGATTTATTTTTAAGATATATAAAATAATTTGATTTATTTATAAAGGATACAAATGTTTAATTTGAACTTTTTTGGAATTATGACTTTTTATTTAAATGGTATATATGTGCATAATATTTATTTGTATTTATTTAATTTTTGAAATATAAGTAAAAAAATTTATAATTATTATTCAATGAAGAAGACATTTTATTAAAATAAAAAATAATATAAAAATTATTCATATTTTTACCTACTCTTGTTTAGTCGAAATTGTAATTAATTCATTAAATTACGACAATGTGTTTTTTAATATTTTGCCAGACAACATTTTGGCAATAATAATATCTAAAGGTAGAATAAATGACACATAAATAATTAAATTTTTCTGTATATAGGATAAGTATTACTATATGAAAATCTTGGCAAAATGTTAAAGAATAAATGACTATTAAGTTAAGACTAATTAAAAAAATTATAAAAAGTCTACGGTTTTTTGTAATGAATTAAAAAAATCTATTTTATGAGAATATGTAAAATATATTGTCTGTTTTAAAAAAGTTTATATATTTTTTTCAGTGTGATTTTTTTAAAAAAGTTGATGTATATAATATAGCATTTTTTTAAATAATACATTGATGTACACATGTATTGAAGTTTATACAATTAAACATGGGAATAATTTTATCGAATTTACAAATTTTATCAAATCGAATTGACTGTAATAAATAAATTAAATTATTCTTCGAAAGACGTAACTTTGGGTCAGTAAAAACGTAAATCGAATTGAATTTTGCAAATTATCCGCTGACAGAATAACGAATCGATTTGAATTGGAGAGATGCAAGTCGATAACCGAATTGACATTAAAAACTATATTATAGTACAACGTAATTTTTGAAATTAAAAAAATTTACTAAATAATTGTTACAGCAATAAATTAAATATTTCTATTTATATATATATATATATATATATATATATATATATATATACACACGTATGTATGTATGTACGCACGTTTGTACATAGAAAGATAATTTTTTAATAATAAAAATATATAAACCTTATTGTTTAGTTTAGCAATATTATTGAGTAATAATTTGTTTTAATAATAAATTTGATTATTTTTAATAATTTAAATATTATAATAACTATAATGTTGAAAATGTAATATTTATGTTTGTTTTCTTTAATTTTGCATTATTTGGTAAAATAGAATATGTATGCACTTTCTTATTTTAAATTATTTTTTAATAATCTTTTCAACAAGTTTTTTCTTAAATATAAACCCATTTTTTCTTCCTCTCTCCCTCTATATATATATATATATATATATATATATATATATATATATATATATATATATATATATATATATATATCACAGACATAATTATTTTCTTTTAACACATTTCTCTAATTAAAATAATAAATAATATTATTATAATATCAAGTAATTTAAAAAAAGTTTTTTTTTACTGGATATAAAGTACTAAATGTTTAATAGTAATTATTTATACATAAATAAAAAAATTAAATGAAAATATAAAAAATTATTTCACGATGTACATTATTTTAGTCTATTAAATAAGTAAAAAAGAAATTCTCAGTACGATGTTGGAAAATCCTTAATTAATTTTCGAAAATTTTATTTTTGTATCAAGTATAATTTAATGAATAAACATTATTTTTTATAAAGTATGATATATGGAATTTGTAATAAAACATTATATTTATTAGAGTGATTAAGAGGTATATAATATAGGATTAAAAAAAATTCAATTTTTCATATAAATAAATTAATTAATACAATGTTGTTTCTAGATTCTTACAAAAAAATTTATGAAATAAAAACTGTTACATTAATTTGGTTTTTAAGAACTTCATTTTACATTCTACAATAATTCTTTTGGTTTTTTAATAGTCTAATTTAAAAATATAAATATTATATTTTAATTTCTATGTAAAAGTATGTTTATATATATATATATATATATATATATATTATATATATATATATATATATGTCATATATATATATATATATATATATATATATATATATATATATATATATATATATATATATATATATATATATATATATATATATATATATATATATATATATATATATATATATGTTTGTATAAAGTACATATTGAAATATTATTAACAATAACAGATCAAATAAAAAAATAATTTGCATCTACACATGTATACAAATAACGACACAGTTCATAAAACATGAAACATTTAAATCTTTGATAGTGTAGCTAAAATTACAGTATCATAGGTGCCGCCTTGGGTGCTTGCTTTTAATCATTGTTCTCAATGATCGTTTCACGCTTCGAGTAGTTTTTAATCAACGCGAAGATGAATGACGCCACATTGGAGATGACACCATCTTTTGCAAATAATGTCTGTGATGTAATGTTTAAAGGCTGCTTGTACAAAAAAGAAATGTATACATATATGTTTATGTTGAAAACATCAATTGTACAATTTAACATTTGTGTTTGTGTGAATTAAAAGACATGAATACAATTGTTTAGCAATTTAAATGCCATATCTTATATGTTGATATAATTTGAATATTGTTCTAAACTGATTATTTTATAGCGGTAATATGAAAAACAGACGTACATAAAGAACAATAATATCATCCATTATTTAAACTTAAGTATATATACATATTTGCTTGTTATTAAACTATATCTTTAATTGAAATATATCCATTACAATATATTTCAATTAAAGATATATTTTAATTTTAAAGTTTTTAATGGATGCATTTTAATTTAAGACTTATTAAAGATAATGTTAAAAAATAATTTTGTTGAAAAAATACTTCTTATATTATTAATGATCTTTATATAATGAAACAATTTTTTAATATTTTTAACACAGTAATCCATGCTATAAGAAATTATTAGGTAATTAGGGATTTTCTGAACAATAAAGTTAATTTATAAAGAAAATAACAATAAACTTTTTTCACTTTTAATCTTTTAAGTTAGGAAAATATTGAGGTTATTTTATAATATTTTTCATAACTTTTTAATTTATTATTAGTAATATTCATTGATTTATAAATTTTTTAAGCTATTTTTTATTTCAAAAGTAATTGAATCTTATAAATGAATAATCTAAAAGTATTTTTATTACATAAAATAGTATTTTAATAAATATTATGTTATTTAGGATAAATATTAATCATTTAAACATATATATTTATATATATATATAATATATTACATTAGGGTGTAGTTGAAAATTTCAAAAATTAACTAGTAAACAAATTTTCACCATTTATATATATATGTATGTGCAAACACACACACAAACATATATATATATATATATATATATATATATATATATATATATATATATATATATATACCTATGAGGTAATATAGGTAATTAAAATATTTAAAAAAGTAGGAAAAATACTTCAAACGAATTAACATTATTTAATAAAAGTAATAGTTAAACATGACTTCCCATGTAATTTATTACATAAAAATATGTGTACACGTCTAATGAAAATATTTACATTAGATTCATTGTACAATATGCGTGGAATGTAGTGCTGTAATGTACAGATCAGAATTAAAATCCAAATCGACATCTACCATGTCACAAAAACTCTTCCCTCTTATTCCACCCTCGTATCCGG
>CP092090.1:31321067-31358567 GCA_029203775.1 Neoneuromus ignobilis
TGTAATTAAACCCAAAAAATCAAAGATTTACTATTATGAGGTTTATTTTCAAAATTCTATTGGTACATCTTTTTCTGTTACTAAAGTAGAACAGGTAACTAGTAATTTGTGTAAATACCTGAGCATTATGTTATAATCGTCAGAGAAAGGACATATTGTCAATATTGTACGAAAGCTTATAGGGGTCTAAATTTCGTAATGAGAATAATTAAGAGTCGTAATCTCTTAGTAAAGAGAATTTTTACATTTTTTAATGAGATCACTAATAGGTTACTTAATAAATGTTACATTTTTACTGAAGTAACTTATTAAATTATATTACGAAATGCGAAATATTATAACTTACAACAAATACGAAAAAAGCTGTTCATTTCTCATCTTAAATTTTAAGTTGGATGGTTCAAGGTGAATTATAAAACTTTGAAGAAGAAGTTTAGAAAAAAAATGCTGTTTTTAGTTCTGTGTATAAATTGTGGTATTTGGTATAAGACCAATTTTATTAAATATTTTTTATGGAAAAGGATCAAATCTAAAATATATATTAAATTAAAAAAATGTTACTGAATTATAAGTGCTTGTGTTTAAAAATATTTTTATTTCTGCATTTTTCTACTTTTATTTTTTTATAATAAGTTTTTAACAATAGATTAATGAACACTTTCAATGAGAATAAAACCTAGTTTCGAATTCTTAATTACAAAATAATTTATATATCACTATCAGTAGTAACAGCAATAGTTCGTTTTTATCCACTGCTGGATGAAGGCCTCACTATCAACTTTTAACTTCCACGATTCAATAATTTATTTTTTTATTTCACGTCGAAGAATTTTATCATATCTATATTCCTTTATCTATGTATTTCTTCTTAGAAACTTATATTTTTGAAGTTATAACAACTATTTCATGCTAACAATAATAAAATAAGGTGACTAAAAGCCGATTAATTTTTATAGTTATGTCAAATGTATGATCTAAAATTTAATTCTTTAATAGTTCTATGCAGACATATAAAATCTGTCCATTCATGTTATTATCTTAATATCTATCTAATTTGATTATTTTCTTTATTTTAATATAAATAACGTTCATGAACTAATGGCTTCAAAAATATACATATAGAACAATGATAAATTAGGGTTATTTAAATAATTATATGAAAACAAACTGTTATAGAAAAATTTAAATATTAAATGAATAATAATATACTCATCCAATACCATCGTATTTTTTTTCGTAGAAAAACAAACATTCCATTCAACGTTCTTGTTATTACATTCTAGAATTTAATATAGAATTCCAAAAAATATTGTTTTTATTTTAATATTGATATTTAATATACCTCGAAATTTTTTTTATTTGTATACAACAGCATTCTTTACTATATAAAGTGCTGCAGATAAACTGTTGCACATTTTCTACAAAGATATCTACTTCTTTTTATTATGTTTTTTAAATAAATGTGTATTGTCTATAGCATTATAAAGAAAATGCTGCAAGTACTGTGCATACGTTTATATAATATGTAAATTTTACCCTTGTTTATCATATTATTTACATAATATGAAAAAATGTGTTTGGTTAATCATGAATTTTAAATATAAATGAATATTAATTTTTTTTCTGTGTCATTGTTCCTTAATTTAGTTTAAGAATACGTTCAAGTATGCTTCGATGGTTATTGTGAAAAATCGTAATGAAAATACCAATTTAAATTTTAAATTTGTTTGATATTCTTATTCAAAAAAGTTGTTATTAATTTTTGTTAAAAAATACAATATAATTTTTGAAAGTAATTTATTCATGTTGGTCTAATATTGTAAAAGATTTAAATTTAAATTTCATTTAATAAAGTTGAATTTTTTTTTACAAAATTAAGTTAAAATGCTTTTATAATGTATATCAAAATAAGTTCCTTAAATTTGTTTGTATTTTACATGAGTGAGTCTGTTTTGCTTAAAAGGCCATCTTTGCGAGAGTATTTAAAAAAAAATAATATATAAATTTGGTATTTATTATTAAAATATAAGCAAGAAGCTATTTTTATAATATGATATTTTTTTTATTGAATAACATAATAATTATTGGTGGACATAGGAAAAATAATTGAATTATATTTATATTAAATTTGTACCAGAAACATATAATAATTAAATATTGATAGTACGTTTTTTTTAAAAAAAAATACATACTGAACAATCTTTTTCAATGTCTTTGATTATGTGAATTTATATTTCACGAAAGAATTTAAACGAATTTGTTATGTTCGTTTATTGAAACAAGACAAAGAAGAAAAAATAACAGTTCTTATATCTCGTTACCGCACGAAAACCCTATGAATGGCATACAATTTACCTTAAAGGCATATCTTCTTGAAGCGTATGTTTAATCCAAACTCGATCTGAATTTTCCAAGAAACGGGATTCAACAGACTGACAGTAGTAAATATGAACGTCGACATACTGTACATATGTCGATATGTCGGCTAGATATTTAAAGAATCTGTTTTTATGTCGCACAAGTTCAAACACTTTCTGTTCACAACGTTATTTTGTTTGTGTGGATAGTGTCGACTATCAATTTGTTCCGTGACTATTTTTATGGATGTTACGGTTGTTAATTTATTAGACACACTAGTTTTTTTATTAATTTATAACGTGTAGAGCTTTTGGTGTTTTAATAAAAACATATATCTTTGTGTCAACAAAAATAACTTAATATTAATATATGTAACCTGAAAATATTTGTATATGATACCAAACATATGAATTCCAAGCCGGGAAGTTTCAATAATTTTATTGTAGTTTGGATTTTGTGTTCAGTATATCATGACTTTTAAATGATATATTATTTTTAACATTAGAATTGACACTAATATATATATATATATATATATATATATATATATATATATATATATATATATACAAATAAATATAAATATTATACGTTATCAAAGATAGTAATGAGATTTAAATCTCACTTCTAGCACAGTATTAAGAATAATAAAAAGAAAGAATCAAAGGAATGCCCCATTTATAATATGAAAAAAAGGCATTTTTTTATGTTAGGTTGTTATAAAATATTAAAGATACGTTATTAGACATTAATTATAAAAATTGTTTAATTTTACATTTTTGCGTTTTTTTTAAAAAAAGATTTTCTTGTTTATTTACATATTATGTTTATTTATATATCAGTATATAATATATTGCGTTTCTTTATGTATTTATGTATTGATTTATTTATTTGGATATTTTATAAAAAAATATTTTTTGTATACTATATATATATATATATATATATATATATATATATATATATATATATATATATAGTAAGGAAGTAAATGTATGTCTAAATCCTTTAGTCTCATTTGGGCAACCCTATATATACATGCATTTATTTTCATCCTTGGTGCTACAATCCCTGGTGAGTTCTTGTCTTTCAAACAACAATTCTCCAGCCATTTATATCCACTACTTTGTTTATTCATCCTCTTACTACTTTGGCCTCCAAATCAACATTCGTATTATTCATCCATCTCATTTTAGACCGTTTTTTTTCTTTCTATTGTGGATCTTTTCTTTTAGTGTTCTTTTTAGTATCCGTGTTTGTGACAAAAAATAAATATTTTTTATGAATGCCAGAGACATGTATCAGTAAATTTATCTTGCCTAGACTATGCTGTTGTTTCACAGCGTAGTGATTTTTTGAGGATTAATATTGGATTTTTTATTTTTTCGAAAAAATGTTGGTCCCATGTAATGGTATGTAAATGATATCATATAACAATATCTCAAGAAAAGAGAATTTGAACGAAATTGTTATCATTTACCATCTTAATGAATAGATTTTATCCTTTCAGATTGACTGATCAGATAAATGTGAAATGATTTTTTTCATTATATGTCTCATTTTATTTATTAAAATGGAGCAAATGAGTTGTGATTAAGTCGTAGAATCAATCGTTCTGTTTAAAGAAAGAATTTCATAATGTGAAGTAGCTCAAAGGCTTTCACGGAATAAAAATGTTATTTGTAGACCTTGGAAACGGTATCAAAGATCTAGTCAAAAACAAAAAATTAGTGCAGAACAGGATCGATGACTTGAGTTGAATGTAATAAGGTATCATAAAAAATCAACTCGATGTTTTTGAAACGATTTCGTTAGTTCAGTCGGAATTTCTGTAACCAATAAAACTATTTGCAACTAGTTTTTTAAAGTGGACTAGGATATTATTTGTCTATAATATGTTTTTCATTTATTATTGTTCATTATGCATGCCGTTTAAAGGTAATATATCAATAAGATAGTGGAAGAGTAGATGACAGTACTCCTCACAGATAAGTTGAAATTGAATATTAGCGACAATTATCGCAGAAAAAGTGCATCAAATTGCAAGGGGAGATCGAATTGTACAATACTGCTGTACATAAATGGAACTATTTGTTGAAAGTTAAGTAATGGTGTAAGAAAATATTTTTTTATACCAAAATGGAGTTAGTATCCTTTCCACAGAATGAATAAATATTATAACGTACGTAATTGATATTTTGGAGTCGTATGTAAAGAATTTCAAATTGAGAATTAGATAAATCTTTTTGGTGATGTACTACAACACTCATTTTATACTATAAATGTGACTATTAATTTTTTCACAATAAGGTATAGCATATATAGATTGATTTGTACGCAGCCCCTATCTCAGTTTCATTGATCACGTCTAGGCCATTTTCGGAAGACACATTATGTTATTACCTAATCGGTCAAAGACAAGGGAAATCTTATAATTATCTTAAAAGACCGATGAAATTGCATTAATCAAATTAAATTATATCTCTGATATCGAGTATGAAAAGAAAATACATATTTGAAAGAGATGTAAATATGTCATACAAAATCCTCATTAAACTAATCAATTAAGTTCAATAAAAAAAATGTAAATTCATAAAATGAGTTTTTCATTTCAATTTGGTATTAATTGGATTCAAATTGATTTTTTCGATATATCGTTATATGAAATTCATCATTTATTCATACAAGATAACCAATCAAGTGTCTAAACATTCAATATTACTAATGTATTATATTCAGTTGTTGATACAATTTCAAAAATTTAAC
Source organism: Neoneuromus ignobilis (assembly GCA_029203775.1). NCBI lineage: Eukaryota > Metazoa > Arthropoda > Insecta > Megaloptera > Corydalidae > Neoneuromus > Neoneuromus ignobilis. Next base: position 31,326,192 of record CP092090.1, read on the forward strand.
AAAAATATGTCGGTGCGTTTTTTTGATATATATATATATATATATATATATATATATATATAAATTAAATAATGAATATCTATAAAAATACCCATTATATACATTATTAAAAAAACTTCTAAAAAATTATTTTTTTTAAATAGAATTTTAAAAAAAATAATTTAATTCGATGAATGTTTCTATTACGGTTTTAAATTCATATTTGAACTAAAATATATTGTTAGCAATATAAGATTTAATAATTATGATAATATTTTTTTCAAAAACAAATTTATTAAGTAAAATATATAACTATTATATTTAATTTTTGAATCACAGTATTGTACTGAATATTTTGTAAGAAATCATAAAGTTTTAAATATTTATTTTACAAAATAAGCTTTTTTGATAGTAAATATCATAAAAGGGTAAAAAAGGTTAATATTAGAATTATTTCACAGAAGACAAATACTTTTAAAATAAATATCTTCTCTAGCATTACAAGAAATATTATTTTAGTATATAAAGTTTCTAAAATACAAGATTATGTGTTTAAAAATATCGATTTGAATTAATATTTATAGAGAATATTTCTATATTAGAACATTTACAACTTATTACAATATTAAAGTATTTGATGTTTATAATTTTTTTGTACAATTCAATTCAATATTATAAACATAAAAAATAAATTGTAAATAAATGTATAATAATATTTATGATAATAATTAAATAAACATTTAATAATACTATTTTATTTTAAATGGAAACATTTAAACAAATTGCAAATATATTTTGAAACATTAGAGAACATTTGCTCAATGAACTTGAAAATTAAAATCACTGAAACACAAATGATTTGGAATGTATTACGGTAGGTAAGAAGATTCACAAATACTTTGACTTTATTTATGTATTCAAGAAGTTACATTTGATTGTGTATATAATACATTAAGTTTTTTTAAATAAAATTTTCCGATGAAATTTTCGTGTAAACAACTAAATTTATTATAAAACTAAAAAAATATATTATTTATTTAATAATAATATATTTAGATTTTAAGACGTAGCACTTTGATGATGATAGCATTGCCATTGAAATGTACATCAGCTAATACACAAATAAAGTGAACAATAAATAATTATTGAACAATTTTTCAATATTTTGTGGTTTGGGATTGATAATTCATTTGTGTGAAAATGAATTCGTCACAGCTTCAAAACAGTAGTTAATATATTTAGTTATAATTAATTTTCTCTTTTTACAAAAAAATGTATAATGTTTTTATTTATCAGATTAAAAAAGTTGAATTTATATTTATAAATTTAATTACGTTTATTTAAATCGAAAATTAATTCATCACTTATGAACACACAATTAATGAAATAAACTATTAAAAAAATAAATTATATGTTATAAAAATTAAAATATTTTCATATGTGAATAAAATATGTTTATTATGTGTTTAAAAAATAATAACAATTAGCCATAAGAGAAAACTCAGAATTGAATATAATCTTATATAAAGGTATTTAAAGAATGTTTTTAATTAAATGTGTTTGTATAAATTGTTTCACAAGTTTGTATTTATTACATGGGAAGAAATATAATATATGTGGTTTTATGAATGATGAGATGAAAATTGTAACTTTATCAAGATCATTTTGAAAATTATCAACTAAAACCTGTTATTAATAAATGAGTACATATCTCATTAAAAAATACCGAAGACATTTGAAATAACTCTTGTACTGCTTTTAAAGTATTCATAAAAAATATATTTTTGTGAGAACATTTTTTAGTTCTTTTATTCAGAATATTTAAATTACAATAATTGTACACAACTACACTGATATTTATTTGAACATAAAGGAAGTAGAATTTACTCATGTGTACGTAACATAATTGTAAATTGTGCATAGAGGATATATCCAAATATCGAGACATGTTAAATGTGTAAATTACAGCGACATCACAGTTGAAATGGAAAAAAAACGTTCACATATTTCACTACTGACAGAACAATATACATTGTCATTAATTAATCCATCAATTGATTGATTGAATCTGAAAGGGAAGCTTAACGAGAGCATGGTATCACATTAATAATTAAAATATGTATCAAACATAGCTACCATTTAGGTATTAATGTAAATGTTCTGTAATACGGAATATATTGATTTATGACAGGTATCAAGTTCATAAATACAGTTAGACGTATCCCGTTTCTGTTAGGGAAAATGTAATATTGAATCTCATACAATCATCTTGACTAATGTTTTCGTTCACAAATGTTCTTCGTTATTTGAAATTTCATAGAAAATATTAATCTGCCTGTTATGACTCGATGACGGGATATATTTGTTATATAAAATATTGTTTCTTAAATTAAATACATTCATTTCAAATATAAATGATCTATTTATTGAATTTTTCATTCCGTTTATAAAATTAAAAGTTTTTTGAATAATATTCTTTAATTAAATATTGAAATAAAGATTGAATACAATTATTAGTGTTTATTATATATACGAGGGTTGTTTGATAATTTATTTATTGTTTAATTTAATTAAATTTTTCAATTTAGTTTTTTTTACTATTTTACCATACTTATCAAACGATCCTCGTGTATATATATATATATATATATATATATATATATATATATATATATATATATATATATGAGCTGTTGTTTTTAAAAGTGGTATAAGTCCATTTATTCATACATTGAGATATTTAAAAGTTTACGTTTCAATTAACTAAAAAATATTGGCAAACGTTAATAAATTCGAGTTATGTTTTTAAAACTATAAACTTGTTAAATTTTATTATATAATAATAATTAATAAAATTGTTGAAGAAAATAACCGATTTTTTAAGCTACAAATGGACTTATACCACTTTCAAAAATAATAATTTATAAAAAATATGAACAGCAGCAATTTTAAATTTATATTTTAATTGGAATTTGCTTTCCTGAAATGTTTTTTCTTAATATAAAAAATAATAATTAATATGAAGACATGTAAGTAATCGAAAAATCGACTTTAGTAAAAATATTTTTAGTTAAATAAAAATTTATAAATAAACAATGAGCCGTTTTTTTAAAAAAAGTGGTATAAGTCCATTTTTGGAGAAAAATGAATTTTAATGATAGTTTTAGTGAGACATAGGTGTACTCTTTTTATATTTATAATATAGTCAATTGTGTAATATTCTCATAAATTAATAAAAAGAAATTTAACTGTAAAATGTTATCGTAAGAATATTTTTTTTTTGAAAGTGGTATAAGTTCATTGGTAGATAAAAAAATCGGTTATTTTCTTTAACAATTTTATTAATTATTATTACGTAACAAAATTAAAAAAGTTTATAGTTTAAAAAACATAATCTGAATTTATTAACGTTTTCCAATATTTTTTAGTTAATTCAAACGCAAACCTTTAAATATCTCAATGTATGAATAAATGGACTTATACCACTTTAAAAAAAATATTTTCGCTATAACATTTTACAGTAAATTTCTTTTGATTAATTTATGAAAATATTGTATACCATTGACTGTGTTATTATAAATATAAAAAGAGGACATCTGTCTGACTAAAACTATAATTAACTCATTTTTTTCCAAAAATGGATTTATACCACTTTTTAAAATAACGGCTCATATGTATAACAATAATTTTATTTGCTAAAATTGTTTTTGAACTAAAATTATATATGCGCTTCCTCTTATACTTAATCCATTTGAGAATATGATGAACAGAAAGTCACGAACAATTACCACTTTGACAGTTAAGTATTCAGCGCACATCTTCTTAGATAGTCATGCACGCTTTCCGTTACTTTGAAGCGATTAATTGCTTTTCACACGGTGGTTCAAACATATTAAATTCTGCAACAAATGATTGATTTGCAACATAATGTTCTCCTTGCATTTAAATTACCAACAAACAACAATTTTTCTTATAATATATTTCTATATACAATATTATAGTCAGTTTTTATAATATATACAATAAACTTTAATTTATTTATAACAATAATATAAACGTAGAATTGTATATTTGAATTCTTGAATATAAAATTTACAATTTGTATGTTGTAGCAATAATGTAAATATCAATCTTATTAAATTTATATAAGTGTATTAATGTAACAACTATACTTTTGTATTCTAACAAATGTTCTTAGTTTTGAAAAGTAACTAAATAAGAGTAATTTAAAACAGTAATTGAGTGAAAAATGGAAATAAGATGTCTTCTTGTTATACATTGTATAGTTTTGCCTGTATTGTATTAGATTTTAAACTTAAATATAACTTTTAAAAGAAGATATAATTTTTCAAGTTAATTCAAGTTATATATATATATATATATATATATATATATAATGCATATATGAATGAAATACTTTGAATACACAGGAAATGCAAGTGCATATTAAAAATTCTCTACAACTATTGTAATCGTGTATTGTTGTATACAAGCAAAAACATTTTTAATTTAAATCCCCTTAAAAGTTTTTCTTGCATTTAAGATGTGAAAATTCTTTACGAACAAAATAACAATTTTATATTTTCCTCTTTCCACTCAAAAGTTTTTTCATCAAAAGTCGTGCTTATGTTTTTTTCTGTTGCTTATCATGTATATTCTAGGTAAATTAACTGTGTGTGGGTGTAATGTGTACTGAAAACTTTTCATTTTAATATGTTTTTAAGAATATGATTTTGCGTGAATATATAAATTTAATACATCATTTTTGTAATTTCAGATATATATATATATATATATATATATATATATATATAGAGAGAGAGAGAGAGAGAGAGAGAGAGAACGACATATTTATATTTGTAACGTGCAATAAAAATGAACACTATTATTTTAACACAACTTCATGTATTTCTACGAGTTGAAAGTGGACAACTTAACAAGGTTTGCAACAATTCTGCATGTTTCAAATCTTGTCATGTTGTTTGACGAGCAATTACTGTTCTGTTTGCATTTATGCTTGCGTGGGTTCAAAGATGAGGGTTTGTACTCTGTACATAATGGTTGTCGCATATAACAACCCTTCTTCCCATTCGAACACACGACTTTATTTAATTGTAGATACTGTATCGAAAATTTGTTTTATTTTATAACATATTTCAAAGCAGATTTTGAATTTATTTTTATACACTTTATTGAATATTATTTATACTTATTTAAGTAAATTATTTTTAACATAAATAACAATTATATATTTTAAAAAGAAATTTTGTTTTAATATTGAAAAGATACATACACACACTCACATCCACACACACACACACACACACACACATATATATATATATATATATAAATATGAATATATATATATCTATATATATATATGTAAATATATAAATATGTATATCTAAGCATTTCAGTTTTATCTCTCCCTCTCTCTCTCTCTCTCTCTCTCTCTCTATATATATATAAATATGTGTGTGTGTATATGTGTGTGTGTATATGTGTGTAGGGCATATATATAATGAAATTATATTATTTTTAAACATCAATTAATTCAATTTTTACTTATTTTTACAACAATTATTTGTTTTTTTTATTATTATTTCGTTAAAATATTTGAGAGTTTTGTAATAATAACAAACACTTGATATATTTGTTAAAATAAAAATTAAATTTATAGTTGTAAAATAATTAATTAAAATACAAGAAGTAAATATTTTTTGTTATTTTTATAATAAAACACCTTATTTTAATACCAATGAATTACTTCTCTAAGCAAAACAAGACTTTGTAAAATTGGTCAGTAATCATTTACTATTAATTTATATTCGCGTATTAAAATATCTAGATTTTACAATGCAGTTCGTTAACGATGATATCATGTCCATTCAATACGTATTATCATGTCATTGAAGTTATTAAACACATAATATTTTATAGTGTGTGGTAATTCATTTATATTAAATAGAATTTCCCATAGTATCTAAACAAATAATGTTAAATTACTTAACATAATTAAAATCAAAAATACTTTTATGCAAAATACATTTATTTATTTGAAAAGTAATTTATAAGTATATGAATTAAAAAAAATAGATATTTAAAATAATATTTCATTTTTCAATAAACTCCAACTTTGTTATTATATCGAATTATAAATAAATATAGGATGGCTATTTATTTATAAGAAATATAAATAAATATAACTATAGTAAAGAAATAAATGTCTAAGTTCTTCAATCTCATTTGGATTATTCTATATAGTAGAAAATTAATTTTAAAAATGTATACATGCTAATAAAAAATAGTTTCAGAAAAAAATTAATAATTTTTAATTGTGCATTATATATATATATATATATATATATATATATATATATATATATATATATATATATATATATATACATAACTCTCAATTAATAATTAAAAATAAATACATGTTTATTGTAAAAGTTGTTATAGTTCTATTATACAAAATTATTATTTCATATAATAAATACACAAAATAAATAACAAAATATTATAATACTAAGAGTTATATAAAATATAATTTAAGGAAATAAAGAAAAGATATTGAGAATACTTCACTTAAATAAACCTCTTAAAAAGCTTTTTTTTATAAATTATATGAATAAAAAATCAACGAGTTCTGTATAAACACATTATTAAAAAAGCCATACACTAATCTTATGCTCTCAATACATAAGCTCATTTCAGATTCGACGTATATTTTTAAAATCCCTTGTTATGATTTACTGAAATGAAGATTTTTGATGATTAAATTAGGAAAAAATATTCCATTTTAACAATGTATTCGTTTATTTTCAAAATAATTGAAATGAGTAACGAATACAAATAAGATGAAATATTTGATATCATATTAAATTTCTTTTTCAATTCATTTTTTAATATATATATATATATATATATATATATATATATATATATATATATATATATATATATCTGTATTCTTTATTTTTACATTTTATTAAATTAAATTGTACGTATTTAATATATATATATATATATATATATATATATATATATATATATATATATATATAACATAAAATAAAATATATTTATATATTTTTACAATAAAGAAAAATATTTTAACACAATTAAAGAAATTTGTTCCTTGTTTTATATCTCAATTCATTTATTTCCACATTTATTTTAATTAAAGAAAAATATATTCTTTTCTATACTGAATATAGATTCTTTTTTATTCCTATATTTTTATAGCTTTGGGCTATGAGAATGTTATACTCGTATGTAATAATTGTCATTAAGATGAAGATGGGGGAGTAAGATATACAATAAAATTTATTATTTAAATTCGGAAAAAAATGTTCATTTATTCTTTATTTTAATTAATATCATTATTACTTTAGGGAATAGTATTATATATTGTTGTTTAGTATATATATATATATATATATATATATATATATATATATATATATATATATATATATAAAGTACATAAGTAATGTATTAAAAAAAATATTTTTTTTAGTAAATACTCGGGTAATATTCATAACAAATTCCTTAATAGTTCATTGCTAATAACATACTCATAAAACAATGGTATCATATTATAATAGTATACCTACGTAATATCTATTTTTAAAAATATGTAAAGTCCTTATAGTCTCTCACTGTTATGAATTTTTGGTATATTATTTACTTCAAAAAATACTTAGGTTTTATATTTAATTAAAATGATTTTAATTGTATAATATATAACATTTATGATAATGTTTGTTTATACTCTGTCATATAAATAATGTGAATTAATTATGTATGTATATATATTTATATATATATATATATATATATATATATATAATATTTTAATGTAAATTAAGTAGAAAACTGTAGAGAATGTTGGCAGAGTTTTTATAACCAAAAAAAGTTTTTACAAAATTTTGTTTCATATAAAATATAGTTAAATTAAAAATGTCATTAAATTCAATAAAGGTTTAGTTCATAACAAAAATATCAATTTTAGATTATACTGATTTGATTATTTTGATTATACTATATGATTCTATGTAAATATACTATTTGATTGAAATTGAATTGTAATTTTATTAAAATTTTAACTGATTGTGCATATGTTTGTAAATTTAGAATTCGTTTTTGTTGAAAAGTATTTTGTAATTAAATAAAGTTATGGATTAACTTTATTTGAATAAAATCTGTTCGATATTTAATATTTGTTTAATAACCTTTGTTTTTTTAAAAAACTTATAAAGTTTTTTATGTTAATATTTTTTTCATATCAAAAATGATTTAAAAACTAGTATAAGGAATATGTTTTATGAAATTTTCGAATTTAAAATTAATTTTATTAAGTTCATTTCCATTGGATGTAAAATCAAAAATTTATTTAAGAAGTTTCACTAGAAACAAAACATTAGCTTTTCTTTTTGTGTGTGTATATATATGGTCATCTAAATATGATAATTAGATTTGTGTTTTATTAAAAAGAAACATGTGTATAGGGTGGTATATAGAGAACATGTGTATAATTTCAAAGAAAGTTTAATTATTCATAAAGATAATTCGAGCTTTGAATGATTTTCAATTTAATATTTTCAAACCATTATCTTTATAAGTGAGAATTTTTAAAAATTAAGATTTTAATAGAAAGGCTCTGGCAATGATGGCGTCGCCATCGAAATGCATCAGCCGATATATTTATAAATAATAAGTGAACAATAAGTAATTATTGAACACTTTAAACCATTGTGGTGTTGGGGTTAAAATTCATTTGTGTTAAAGTGCATCACCCACAGTTCCAAAACAACAAATATCAAATTAAAAAAGATGTAATATTTAATTAAGTTAAACTTCTAGAATTCGAACCTCGACCATTGGATTTGAAATCTTGTGAAACTTAGTGTATTATTATTGTTATTATACAGTAAATTATTAAGTTTGTTTTGAAAATATTTGGAAATTATATTGTTTGAATGGTTTTAATTTTATATTACTTTTTCTAAATAAAAAAGTGAATTAATGTTGGCAAAACATGACGATTCATATCTTTTTATATATATTTTATCGGTGGTGGTAGTAGCAACAGCCTCTTTATGTACATTGTTGGATGAAGCCTTCTTTTAAAATTTTCCATTTTGATCGATTCGATGTCCCTTTATTTTAATCCATTCCTACGAATTTTCTTATATCTCTACTACATATATCTTTAATTATTTCCCTGAACTTGTTTGTATAGTCATCCAAATGTAACGCCTAGATTTGTATTTTATTAAAAAGGAACAAAAGAAACTATACACATGTTTCTTTTTAGCAAAACACAAATTTAGGAGAAACATTTGGATGGCCCTATTTATCATATCTAACTTCCTAATCAATAGCTTCCCTTAATCATCAGTAGTCTCCTCTTTTCGGTATATGACTGTCACATTTTCATTTTTAAGTTCTCACTTTGGCATATATATATATATATATATATATATATATATATATATATATATATATATATATATATATATACACACACATATATATATATATATATATATATATATATAATAAAAATATATAAAATTGTATATTTTAAATCCAGGATTTAGCGCGTTGAAAAATCTTTTTCATCATTCAGATCGTTTACGTTTTTACATTTAAAATTATTTATTCGTCGAATACTGTGAATGTTACATAAATATTTACATTTTTTTCTGCTCTATAAACCATACTCAAAAAAGAAATGTGTTGTAATAGATCATTTCTGTTTCGCCGCCTTCAATGATAAATATTGTCGATTTTTTCGCCAGTCACTTCAAATAATCAAAAATATGTATATAAATATTTTGAATGAGTGGCCACCTGCAGCTTGTTTACACTCTATCCAACTATATTGTTCAAAATAAATGGCATACAGCAGTGGTCACTGATTTCATAATAGTCGAGCTGATTACTGATTAGTACATGTCATATTTATTGTGTGGTTTCGTGTACATACATCGGGCCGCGGGTGAGTTGTTTGCATTAACTAAGCTGTGACGTTGATTGAGTAGTATCCGTTGACCTAACAAATGACCAAACGGTAGCCTACTCATTCGTTGGCCTTAGATGTAGATAATTTTCAATAGTGATTCGGTATACTGCATAATTTTTAATTTTTGAACTATTTTCATTTATAATTGTTTAGCTAGTTTATTTTCAGTCAACATTGCTTTTAACTTATACTTATTTAATAGATTAATGTAATCATTTATTTCATTATTAAACTTGGGAAATAAATAATCATTATATCAATAAAAAAATTGTTATTTGCTCTTTAAATAGATTTGATATTTATTTATATAATTTTTTGATAAAACATGACTTATTTTATTTATTTTGGTGTTTTATTATTTATTTAAAAGTTAATTTTAATAAAAAATATGATGCAATAAAAATACATTTTAATTGAATGGAAAATTTTAATTAAACATATAATTAGTGTACTATTCAATAAAAAATAAATGAAGATATTTCTATTCTCTATTCAATAAAAATAATTCAAAAATTTTTTTTTTAAGTTAATTCACAGTTAATTATAATTAATTTCAAAAAATAAAATTACCATTAGAATGATTTGTATTTTAATAAAAAAATATTCTATTTTAAAATGTATATATATATATATATATATATATATATATATATATATTTAACAAAATCTTTTTTTTAAATAATATTCAATCGGTAATATCAAAAAATCAGAATGCTTAAATTTTTAAAATAATGTATATAAACAGCAAATTTACACATATAGAAGTATTTGTAATGATATAATTTACATATTTGATAACACTAAATTAATGACCATTAGAAAAAAATTCATGAATACTTTTATTTATTTATGGACTATTAATTTTTTAAATAAATTCAATTTCTTAAAATTTTTAATTCATGTTTATTTTGATTATAACATTTTAATTATATTTAACACAATCAGTTTTTTAAACAACTTTCTGCAAATAAAATTCTTTTATACTAAAATATAATAGAAGATAATATAAAATAATTACAATTATTTTCTGAATGGAATATTGATATATTATTTTTATTATATTATGTATTTATTTTAAAAGAGACATTTTATATATATATATATATATATAAATCCATTTAAAAATATGAAAAGAAAATACATAAATATTGTTAAATAATTTTAGTTTAGACTATATATTTTTATATTTATACTAAAATATACATTCATTAATCAACAGTACTTTGTAAATATTTTTATTTTGAAAGTATCTATTGTTTATTAAATTTTTTGTTCTTTTAAAATGAAAATATTTATTCACAATACTATTATTTCATCAATAAGTTTTCTATTGAAAATTGAATTTGATATTAATTTTATCGTTGAAATAATTTTTCAACCATGTAATAAAACGCTTGTTTTATTTAAATGTCAAGGAATAAAAAAAATATTCCGTGATATTTAAAACTGTATAAATTTAATTCACATTATTATTTCAAATTATTTTTTTAAATTGTATTTAAAATATTTTATTTTATGTAAAGAGATATTTTTATTGATTAAAAATACTCTAATGTACAAAAGTTATTTCTATTGGATATTATATTTAAGTTGGATATTGTATTTTGTTAAACAAATATATTAATAATCTAATTACAAAAATAAGTAATGAATAATTAACACATACAATTGATTTGTTTAAATAATAAGTAAATTGTTATTAGTTAAATTTATTATATTAAATAATGATATTTTTATATGAATAAATAATTATTATCATTTTTTTTATTCAAGTTATTTCAAAATGGAATCCGCAGTTCGTTCACATAGACAACGTGGAGGAATGGCAGTTCTGGGTTCAAATCCAGTAAAAAGAAGAGCAACACCAATTCCAGTTCTACCACCAAGAATTCCAACGCCGATGCCGACCATAAATAATAATAATCATCAAACAAGGTAAAGTATTTTTTTATAAATATTAATCAGGGGAAAATTCGTTTATTATAATAAAATTATTTATTTTTAAAAAATATCAACATACTAATATTTGTCATTTATTAATTTTTATCGAAATAAAGAAATTATTATATATTTTTTTTATTTACTTTTTTACTTAATATATATATATATATATATATATATATATATATATATATATAATTATGTTGAATGAATTTATTCATTTCCACAAAAGCTAAATACTTCATCATTATACAATATAACATAAAGAAGCTTTATTTAATTATGTACTTTCTAATATTAAACTGATATATTATTATAAAAGATAAATTGAAACAATTCATGTATAATTCATTGAAAGAAATATTTTATTGAAGTTATGTTTAACATAATCTCTTGACAATATTCTGGAAGGGTTGAAACTTTTGTCGACCAGGCTCTTTTCGTACATTTCTCGGATAATTAGTCACTATACAAATCCCTTTCTTCATAAGAACCCCTCATTAAACCAACAAAAAGTTTTTATAGAATGGTTTTGCGATATAGTAACTTAACTTGAATTGTTTCGTTTATGTTCTAATTTATTGTCGTTTAATTATATTCTATAATTTAAATATAAATATTTATAAATGTAAGTAAATAATTTAGATGAAAGTTAATGATCATTATGTTTTAGTTTAAAAGGTAAACATTTTTATATTTGCTAGGTTAAGAATTTCAAGTTAGATTTAATTGATTTTTAATAAGTTTACATTGATAAAAATTGTTTAAAATAAATTTATAATTAACATTTTATTTGATATTCTCACGAAAATATCTTACAATAATATGATTAAAATGTTTGTTTAATGTAAATATAATATTTAATTTGATAGCAAATAAATATATAAAAGTTAAAAACGTTTACTTGATATCATATTTTTGAACAATAGAATATTTTACGTGGGAAAATTCTAAACTTATATATATGAATTAATCATACAAAAATAAATTCTTTATAAATAATTATATGAATAAGAGAATTTTTTGTCAAATGAATATATTTGTAATTGAATTTAAATCAGTGATTTTTCAAATCCGTACAAAATACTAAATTTATACCACAGAGACTTTTATTTCAATTAAAAACTTTGATTTTATTTGACCTGTAATATTAAAAATCTCAACTATGATTTTTCTATTTGATATGCAAATACAAACACAGAACTTTTATTTATGTTCACATTTTCATGCAGTTTGTTTCGACTACATGCACGTAATGTTCACAATATGCATGCACAACTTTAACACGTTGTATAGCTTACTGAATGTTTAGTCTGGGTTAGTTTTTACATCTCATAGCAGGAAACCAACAAGCAATCCATGCAGAAATAATGCATCATTTCTTAAGTAGCTATTTGATGGTAGTAATTTTTCAAGCACTCAAGTAATAAACACTCTGAACATATTTTTTTTAAATAGGAGGGAAGAAATTTTAAGCTTTTATATAAATTATATATATATATATATATATATATATATATATATATATATATGTGTGTGTGTGTGTGTATTATACTTATTATAAATAATATATAGTAATTTTTATATTACTATAGTTGATAAAATATGTTGATGTAAAAAAATAATTAATTTCCTCTAAGTTACCAAAATTAATTATTAACCGAAGAATATTAGAATTTCCTATAACCATATATACAGATATTTACTATTATGAGTTTTATTGAAAAAAATAATGAAATAACATTACTTAATTTTTTATATAAAATAATTTTGAAATAATAGATTCGATTTTATAACATTGACTTTTATGAAATGCAATTCACCTCATTGCATTTATATATAAAATACGGTCTTTATAACAAAAATTCACCCTATTTAAAGTCTTCAATTAATTTCATTTAGATGGTCTCTTACCCCTTCTTTATAATTGAAATGAATACTGTCAACTAAAGAGTATGATAAAATACCTTCTTCAGTTCTCAAAGTGAAAGGAAATTCTTGTGAAAAGCGTTTGATTTACGATATTATAATTATTCAATTCTTTTTTATTAACGTGTACACAAATGAGTATCAAATAAATATGCGTTTTCAATAAATTGTATATTCTTGATGTTTTTTTTTCATTATTATTTTTATTAGAATTTCTGAACATTATTGAGACAAAACTAAAATTTCTATTTTTTTTTTAATAAAAACGCATTTATATATATATATATATATATATATATATATATATATATATATATATCAATATGTATGTATGTGTGTATGTATGTATACATACAATATATCAAAAGGAATTAATGTAAGTGGCTACATGCACGAAATTCAAATTTTGAGAGTGTTATCAAGGAAAATATTTTTTTAAATATATTTTTAAGAAAGTAAACAAATATTTTCATTTTTTCAACATCACCTATCGACAAAATTTAAGTAACTAAAATTTAATCAATTATCTAACTTAATGTTATTAATATTTAGTAGCGTATCCTTTGCTTTTAATTAGAGCAATGTATCGTTTAGGCGTAAATCATATAAATTTATTAATTATATTAAAAGATATTTGCTGGTATATTTTTGAGAGCGTTGAGCATAACTTTTTAAGTTGAATATAAATTAGTTCTCTTTTTTGGCTATTTTCCAGAGATTCTCTGTTGGATTAATATTTGACGACTATGTTGACCAAAGAAATAATGCAGTTTTATTTTGTTATATTATATTTTAATAATTTTTATTGCACGTTTTAGATAATAAAACATTCTGAAATATATTATTTTTTTAAACGATCTTTTATACTTTTTAATTGGTGTGATAATCCTAAGCTATGTGCAAAAAATAGCTCTATTTAATGAATCTTGCTATTTAGTTTCTCGATTATTTTAAAATATTTTCGATTCAATCTTTTGCCTGGAAAACTTTTTACATGATTTATATTATCTGATTTGGCAGAATTAAATTTCAGTTCAACATTAAACAAAATACTTCCATTTTTTTAAAGTCCAGTGCATATTTTCGTGAAAAAAAATCAGTTGTTTATTTTATCCTTTCTACTATCCAAGGATTCTTCGTAGATTTTTTTTCTTAAGTTAACGTTATATTGTACAAAAAAAAAACCACCTAAATTTAAGTTACTTTTTTTGTAACAGGTAAAAGAAATTTCGATTCTGTATTTAAGGAGTGTTAAGTTTGAACAATTCTTTATTTATAATCTTTTGTTAAAGTAACCTAAATAGTATAAAAACATTAAATCATATTCTTCAATAAAAACTATGACGTAAATATGAAACGGTTTAACAATCTTAAAATAAAAAAGTATATGCAAGGGTTATACTAAAAACACATTTCGTCCTAACAAGCATTGATATGACTCATTACAACAGTTTATATGCGTCGTTTCATAAACGTCTGCGGATGTGTGCACTTCAAAAACCCCGCTCACACGTATGCTCAACATTTTCAAAGAGATTTGCGAAGAATTCTATTTTTAGATACATATATTCAAACGTTGTTCTGAATAATAACTAGTATTTATTTGTACAGTTCAATATGATGAAAGATCTCACCGCATATTTTTCATGTTTCGTAACTTAAACGAAGCTCAGAAAAAAACGGTTATTTAAATGAATGAAATAACATGAATGAATAGTCGAATAAGTCAATGATATTTGACTTTTAGAAAGTATAAGTTTCATTTTGATATTCATATTAATATACATTATTTATGATTATATATATAAATATATATATATATATATATATATATATATATATATATATATATATATATATCAATGTAATAAGTTACATTTTTTGGAATAAAATTAATGGTGTATAAAATAAAATGTTAAAGAAAAAATAGAATACACATTTTTTTATTTATTCAACATTCACATACACACACAAATATATATATATATATATATATATATATGTGTGTGTGTGTGTGTGTGTATGTGTATGTGTGTATGTATACCTACTGATGTTTTTGATATTAACTAGTACTATACTGACAAAATTTCATTAAAAATTAATTTTCTTACAGTACATGGATCGTTAGTCAAACTACAATTGTAGAATGTCAACGTTACATTAACTTTTTCGTTTATGTTACTAATTTAGTGCCCTTTTAAATTTAAGTTACATTCATACATAAATATGTATATTAATATATATATATATATATATATATATATATATATATATATATATACTCAGGAAAAGTTAACATTTTTAATTTTAATATATGTTATTTATTTGATTTTACATAAAAAGTTATTAATTTTTGTATCTAAATTATATCTGTTTCAATTCTTGAAATTTGTTTATTTCGTTTTATATAAAGTTGTTAAATTATTTTTATATAACTCGTTAATAATAAAAAAATATTGTTATAATATGTACCTTTAAATAATTTATCAAGAATACAAAATTTTATAAGTATTCATCAATAATTTTATGATATTACATTTTCTTTTTTTAGTATTTGGGTTTAGATTTCATCCACACTATTTGTTCCAAAATTATGTTTATTACAATCTTTATAAAGTTTTCAATTTAGCTTAGATGTAATGGATAGGGAAAATATTTAAAAACATTTTTTATAAAATATTTAATATTTTAATAAATATGACATAAAGTAAATTGTAAATAAAAATCATTGATTGATAAATAACCCAATTATCTTAAAAATAGTATTCTAATGTTGGAGTAATACCGGCTTAAATGACCTTTTTCATAAATTTCTCTATTACTTAATTGTTTATAATAACTATTTATTTAATTGAAAAAATGTAATTCACCAACTGTCACATACAGAAATTTTCTTACTATTCAATAAATACATTCATCATTACAACATTTTCATTTCGTATATTATTAGTGGTTGTTGTCTTTAAGTAATTAGATTGAATTTATTCATTAAAAAGTATATACTTCTAATGTGTATTGTTACAATTTTGATTTTATTCGTACCTCTGAATTTTCATTTATGCTTGAATTAATGATTTCAATAAATAAAATTAGAGAAAAAAATATTTTTATTTTATTAAATAAATTATTCATATTTCATAAACATATAAAATATTTTATTTTATAAAAAGGTACGTCAAAAATACACAAATTATTATTTAAAAAAATGTTAAATAATTAGTAAAAATGTTTGTGGACATTAGGTACAAATTAAATTATATGCGTAATTAACTTTTTATGTAATTTAATATGTTACATGATACGTTGTATGATGTTAATAGTATGTATGTTGTATTTTTTATAATATATTGCGTTAATAATTATTAATCTTAGTAATTAATTAAGAAATAATTAAAATGTTAGTAAAAACTAATTCAATGCAGTTTCAAGTCAACATACTAATTGTTTAATAAAGTAAAAAAGAAGTTATTGAAATTGCAAAGAAAAAAATGGAATTATTAGTATTATTTCATTATTTTTTTTAAAAAAAATTAATATCTAATGCTAATTTGTTAATATAATAAATTGATAATTAAACTTTTATTACTTGTTTCTCATTAAAATAATAAAACATAACTAAAGAAGAATCAATTTTTTCGATACTAAATTTTCAAAATATTCTAAAATAAATATATTTATAAAAAATAGGGGAGTCTATATATATATATATATATATATATATATTAAATTTATTTTGTTTATAAATAACTGTTTTGTCCTATTTACAAAAGTAATATCTTTCAAGAAAATTGAATTTATTTTCATGTTTATAAATTTTCAACAAGATTAAACTCGCCTGAAGAAAATATATGAACAGATAATTTTGTTATTTTTACGGTTTCGGGAATAAAATTGTGATTTAAATTTATTGCTTATCCTCAATCGGATATTTACATATACACTTTATTAATTGATATATTGACGTTTGACTGGATTTTATTGAAATTTATATGCTCTCTCCACAACTTTATAAATTTATTCAGTTGTGTAAAGTGTTTACTTATATATATATATATATATATATATATATATATATATATATATATATATATCTGTAAGGAATATTTTTCAATTTTAAATTGTTGCTATTCAAAACACAATAAAGTAAAATAAAATCCAATCATAGCATTTTATCAAATTCTATTCAAAATTATAGATTTTAAATTAAAAAAAAATAATTATTTTTAATTTATCTTATAAAAAAGTGTATTTGCGGTTTATACATTATTGTATTTAATAACAATTTTTAATAATAGCTTTTTTAAAATAATTTCAAACATAATAATCACTAAACTATAGTACAAAGTTTATTTGTTGTTTAGAAAAGTTTATTAATTTTTTTTAAGATAAATCTTTTTTTATAAGTAATTTAATTTTTATATTCATATTATAGAATATAATTTGTAGTAAAATGAGATATCTTCTTGATATTTTTTTTAAAAAATTATAATACATATGTTTGAATTTTTTTTAACAAATTTTGGAAGATTACAATAAATTCTCTGTTTTTTCCAGTTTACAAAAAAAATCTTTCTAGGAATTAATATACTGAAAAATTAAATTGTTTGTTTTGTGCACACATATACACACACATACATCAATTTTTTTATTCGTTGTCACACATTTTTACACCTATTCAATGTCATTCTCCTTCAATCCATTCTGATGATTTTTTTCTCTTGCATTTCTCTTTTTCTTTATCTCTTTATATATATATATATATATATATATCATCATATATATATATATATCATATACTGGACGAAAGCCACAATGAATGCTAACATTCATTGGTATTTGGTCATATCACCACGCTGACCAGGCGGATTTGAAGATTTTTTATTCGGGGTGACAGTTATTTTTTTACAAGATGATATATTAATTTCTGATATTATAATCTCCCGCATGACACGCGGTGATATAACCATTTACCCAGTAATATATATATATGAATGTCGAAAAATTGACATACATTTATTTGCTTACTATCATTTACTATTCTTTCATTATCATCTGAACCACTTTATGTAAATTTACTGAGAAAACGATGGTAATTCGGAACAGGACACAATCCTACACCGTAAAGTACTTTATGATAATATATGTAATTATATTTTCTGTCTATCATAAAATTCGTTAAAAATATTTGTTTATATTAAAGAATAGCAGATAATATTTTAAATAGTTATTATATTATTGATTATAAATAAACTTCAATAGAAATAAAATTTAAATAAATTTATTATACAGATATACAATCTTTTTTTAAATCAATGAATATATTTAATTATTTGAGAAATAGATCTAATGATATTGAACTGAGAAATAACACATAATTATATGATTGAGGTATTAAGTAAAAAAAATTAATAATTATTATATGAATTGTAAAGTAAAGTAATAAATATGAACATTTTTACAATATATTAATTTCTCAGTTATTAAATATGATGTATGTTAATTTATTAATATTATTTTATATCAAATAATTTGTTGTATACATCAAAGCAAAAGATCTTTGAAAAATAATTGGAATTGCTTAATTTGTGTTTTACTTATAATTGTACTGAAACCAAAAAAATAGTTATTAATCTTTTTCAGTTAATTAAAAAATAAAACTTATATAGATTGTTTCGAAAAATCTAATGTAATTATCGATTGTGATCATTGAGATAAAAAAAGACGAAGGCTCGGGAAAAGGGTTATAGAATTAAAAAGATTGGAATCTATACGATTCAGGAAATCATTAAGAAATTTAAAAAATCGTACTTTTTTACATTATTTATTTGATTAGTTAGTATCTACTTCCTTAAAATAAATTATTAACACAATAAATTATAGTATATCGGGTTAAAGTAATTCACCTTTATTTTCTTTATAATATCTAAAAAAGTGACTATATATTATGGTTTGTAATTTAACATTGTAACGAATAAATGTGATAAATGTACTTGAAGGAAATTAGATTTTTTTAAATGCTTAAATATTATTTTGAAGCATGTCTCAAACTGATTTCGTATGAAATTATATGTACCACGATACGATTTTACTAATTAATTTAATTTAATGAAACGAGCTAGCCATTTCCATATCTGTGGTAAAATCTAAGCTATTATTTTTCTTGTGTCGAGACAAGTCAGTGATAACCAATACACTAATTCGAATGTAGCGTGTCTGAATCTGAATCAACCGTATTTGTTTTTTAAATTGCAAGCAATAACATCGACAAGCTTCAATTTAATAACTTTTCGTCAGTATAAAGTACTTTATAGAACCGAAAATTGGTTTATCGATTTTTTATGATTACCTTTTAAATTTATAAATTCTGTTTTTAGTTCATACACAAACTGAATTTAGATATAAATAAAAAAATTAATTAATAAGAATATTTCATAATTAATTATTGTCGTTATTTGTAAAATATTATTTATTTATAATACTAATAATAATAAAAATTATACAGGTATAATATTTTACGTCTGAACAAAATATAATTTCATATTAAAGTTATTTTTAAACTTGAACATTTCTGTCAAAAACAGACGTTTTATATTTATTAGCTAATTTTCAATGAAATACTTTTCATATATTTTAAACTGTATGAATTATTACTGCTATTTGAACTCTGATGTTTTCATCAAAAATAATAATTTATTTTTCAATTTATATCTATATTAGTAATTCTTTGAAAATTTCAATTTAATTACACTAATTCTTAATTTTTATTGTTGTTTTCAATTTTTATGTCAAGATTTTTTCTCAGTTTCATAAATAATATATATCATTATATATATATATATATATATATATATATATATATATATATATATATATAAATTGAAAATAACAACAAAGAAAGAGAGAATGAAAAAATAATTTTAATTTAATTCTTTCTGAAATTTATTGTACAATTAGAATTTATAATAAATTTCGATTTTGTATTCTTATTTGTTTTCACCTTAAAATATTTAAGGTATATTGTTTTCAATTAAAATTTAAAAGTTATTGTTTGGTAAAGTTTAGTATTTTAATAAATTGAATTTATAAAATTTTAATTTTTTTAAGTTTATAAGATAATAGAAAATCAGTTAAATTTCTTTTATTCAAATCAAGAGATGAACTTTTAATGAAAATAATATAATAATTTATTTATTTATTTTTTCTCTGTATTTCAATTATAATTGATTTATTGATTTTGATTATTTATAAAAAGATAATAGATAATAAAAATTGATCAAATTAAAAAAAAATATTTTGAAATAATTGACTTAAATTTTTTATAAGGAAATAAAAGATGAAAATATTTTTTTTATATATTTAGATGACATTTAATTGCATGTTTTAAAAATTTTATTTTCATAATATTTGAATTTGAAATGAAATGTTTGTGTAATATAAAAGATTGAATAAAAAATCTATACTATGACTTTTAGATATACAATAAATATAGTATATATTAATATATACATATATATATATATATATATATATATATATATATAACATTCATATGAATGTGTATAAGTGTCTCTCATATATATCAGCGTAAACAAGTAAGGTGCATACATGTTACTTGAGTTGTATCCAATGTTCGTTATTTGAATATTTCTTTCTGAAAATTCTGTACTAGTAGAATTCAAAGAGATTTTCCCCTTTGTAGGATGATACCACTTCTATTTCTCAATGAGCTTATGTGTTAATGATGCGGGTTTGTTTTACTTTTAGTATGTGTCTAATTTAAATGTCTGTTGACAGCAGATTGTCCTATGACCAAGATTTGTGGTCTCGTCGTATTTATGCGATTACGAACTGTTCTTTTCATTTTAATGAAGCATGTCTCGTGTTGTTGTAACAAAAGTAAACGAGAAAACATTTTTTTGTCAAAGGATTCGGATTTACTAAATGTTTTGCAGTTATTTGAAAGTAACAGATTTATGTGCTGTTAGTAGCAATAATTTATAAATAATTTGTATCTATTTAGTATAAATTTTTGAACTTAATATTTTGAAGTGAGTAATGTTTATTATTAAAAATGATCGATAAAAGTATTTTCTATACTTGAATAAATATAACTCATTCATATATATATATATATATATATATGTGTATTTAAAATGTATATTAGAAAAATATATGAATATTTATTACTTAATAACTTCAAGTATCTTAAGTACGTTTGAAATAAAATATTTTAATTGAAATACTTGACTAAAATTACAATTTCTTATCACATATTACTAATATACTATTTTTAAATATATAAGTTACAGTAAGCTAATTTAAAAATGCATTTTATAGTTGTTATTTTATAGGATTTATACGACTCATATCTACTTTAATTATATCATTATTTTTAAAGACGCTAGAATAATTAGACATACTTTTTTGCAATTCAGTATTCAGTTGATGTGTCGTAAAATATACGAGATTAAAGAACAGACCAGCAGTTCCCTTAATGAAAAATATTAAAGCTTTAAATAGATTTAGGCACGACACTACTGGTCGTTAAATCAACGAACTAATTACAGGATTTCGTAAAATAAACTATAAGCAGTATAAATAACATTGCCGAAAATTCATTCATTTTAATTTTTGTTGTATAATTTGTTAAAATGAACTGAATTTAAATTGAAAATTTAAAAATATGTAAAGTAATTAAATTGATTTACTTTATGTACATATTCATTCTCAAATGTATACAAAAAACTCGTCTACATACATAAATATATATATATATATATATGTATGTATGTGTGTACGTACATGTGTATGTGAGTATACACAAATATTTATATATATATATATATATATATATATATATAAAATAAAAAATGTATCTAAAATTTAAACTGTTATTACTTTCTTCATAATGATTAAAAATATTTTGAAAAAAATATTGGTTGTATATTAAGTCATTAACAATATTTTTATTATATGTGGCATAATTAATTTTTTGGATGTGAATAAAAAATGATATTTACAATAAGTCTATATTTACTGTAACTTATTTTATTTAAAGGCATAATCAAAAGATGTTATTACATAAAGTAAAAATATTTCAATAATTTTATTAAAATTATACAAATACATTTACACACACACACATATCTATCTATATTTCTTCCCCTCTTCCTCTCGCTGTTTAAATAATTATGTAAATTTAATAAAATAATAAACCTTCAACAGTTGAACTCTTCTTAAAATTCAAGAGTTACTAATGAAAATATATTTTCTTCAAATATATATGAATAATATCTTTCTTTCTAATATTAAATCATCATTTATGAAGTTAAATTATTGTATTAATTATGTTATTATTATTTCAGGTGTTGTATGAAATTGTGATTTTAAAATTTATTTCAATTCAAATTTAAATTTCAATACAGGGCGTACAAGAATATTTAAATATACTCATCCATATATTATATTAGAGTTAAATGTTATGAAATTAAAACAAGATATTTTATTATGGTTTCATGTTAAAACACATATTTCTAATATGAATTTAAATCAAAAGAGATATTATATTTACTATATATATATATATATATATATATATATATATATATATATATATATATATATATAAAAAATAAATTTAGATATATTTTATTTGGTTATAGTAGTACAGTTTCTTATAATAGTTCTTATATGCTTTTAATTATGTTTATATTAATTTTGAACATATTTGGAATGCATATTATATATATATATATATATATATATATATATATATATATATATATCCATCCACATGTATCGCATAAAAGACATCGTCGCTTATATAAAATGTAAATAATTTACCCAGATCGTACAGAACGAAAGGAAACGTGTTTCGCCAAGAATGTTTCAATGCCAGATAAAAACGCACGGTGTAATGGATGTTTAAATAAACCAACAAAACAAAATCAAATGAGTCGAGTATCCTAATGTATCCTGTATAACAAGAACCTTGTGTCCTGAATGTGTTTGTAAGTTAGCTGTGGGCTTATAAAGTTTGGGGAAGTCATTAGGTAAATGCCAGGTAATTTGTCGACAAAACGCCGTGTTGCTGGAAAACTGTAACGGAATGCAACTATGCGTGTTTATTATTAATTTGGTATGTGATCAATTTTAACTTGTTTATTGATCAAATTTATATGTACTTAAAAACATTAATACAACTCACGCATAAATACGGACACAAACTTTTATACCTATATTCACACACACACACACATGTATATATATATATATATATATATATATACATTAATTCTAGTTAAAATTGAAATTTGTGAGTATTTTTCAGTGTCAGAATTATTGAAATTGGTTAGAATGTAATATTGAAAATTAAGAAACAAATGATGTGTAAATAATAAATCTGAAATGAAAAAAATATAATGACTTCAATAGTTAAATGGAAATATTTTTAAAAAATGGTTTAAATCAATGTACAGAAGAGTTTTTTTTAAAAAAAATGTATATAGAATTACCACAATTGTACGAAAAAAAGCATTATATCATCTTAAGAAAATTTATTTAAGTCTAAGATTAAAATATAGAAAGAAGAAATAGACAAATAGCGGAATGAGATGGTGTCATTTTCTGCTTTGTAATAAAGTTGTGACCCGTTTGAATTTATCATTTTATTTTAGAATAAAATCTCTCGAAGAAAAAGTAGATCGAGGATTTGATTTGATATTTTTAGTGAAATAAAACATAATTTACTCCATAAATTGAAATTTCTGATCTGTTTGTTTGGTTATTAATTACAACAAATTTTATTTGTACCCCATTAGTTGATTAAAATTTTCTTTAAATAAAGAAAAGGAATGCAAAATACTGATAAGAAAAACAATGACAAAATGGTATGATATAAATTATATAAAAATGGCGGTATTAGTAAGTTTTATTTTTCACTTCGTTTCATGTTTCATATATTTAAACAATTTTTGAAGACATATTTTTTAAAAATTAATATGAAACATGGATGTGTAATTTTTTTCTGTTGATATATATAAAACTATCGCATTGAGCACATTGCTTAGATTTTCTAAAAGATAAAAAAGACAGTTACTGATTTATTTCATGAAACAATACAAACTTAAAGCTCTAATCTTAAACTCGAAAGTCTTAACTTCTTGTAGAAATATGAAAACATATCTATAAATCAGTCGGCTTTGTTTTAAAAAAACCCTTCTAATGAATGAACTATTTGACACGGTTTCACTTCAGCCGTAAGCAATTTAACAAACAAACGACGGGGCATTAATAAAACTTTATTCAAAAGCAAAAACTTTTGTATAATTCATGTAGGTAGTATCAACATTCCAATAGTGATCGTGTTTTGCCGTGTTGTAAAGCATTAGTAAAAACAACATTCATTCCCTCAGTATCACCAAAAACTCATCTAATTTGTAGTCATCAAAACAACATAGGCCTTTAGTGTTTCTATACTTGTTTGACCTCATTTATTTTGAATGAAAAACAAGGCTGTAAAATGTATTCGTGTCGATAGCCAATAAATATGAAACGAAATATTTTATTAAATTACCCGCCATTTACTTCTGATGCTTTCATTATTACATTGACTTCTGTGTATTATAATATTTGGATATAATTTCACTTTTGTACATGATTGATTCGTATTTTGTTAATAATGATATACGAATGAAAATTACAACAAATGTAATAAAATTAGCTGTCACAAACATATGTAGTAAAATATTTAGTTCATTATTTATCTACTCGTCGTATATTTATATAATTTATTAAACTGTATAATAAATATTTAACTATTCACTTGTTCATAATATATATATATATATATATATATATATATATATATATATATATATATATATATATATATTATTTACAATGAAATATTGATGTATGTATAAATGATGTTGAAGTATTTTTGAAATTAAAAAAAAAATCTTTTTTGTATTTAAATAATCCAGACGATTAATTTTAGCTGCATTTCTTGTAAAATAATTTATTACTATTCAAAAATATCATTCTTTATTAAAAGTAATTTCATTTTTATAACACAAAAATAATGGAATTTTATATTTTTATTTAAAAAATATTTTTTTTAGATAGCTATTAATAAACAGTAATATTAAATAATTTTAATCATTTTATTCATCAAAGTTTATAAAATGTCTAAACTAGTTATAGCACAATATAACATAAATTACTATATAGTTATTATCTAGAAAAAAAAATAAAACATATAGTATGATATTAGGATTTCAAAATAAAAAGAATTTAGTATAAAAAGGTCTTGGAAGTAAATTTATAAAATATTGGTGAAATCCATATCATTACTGTTATTTATCATCAAAACTTTTATAAAATAACACACTTTTTGATCAATATTTATTGACTAAAATTGTTTGTAATAGGTTGTACATAAATATTTTAGAAATACTGACTATTGTATATAAATAAAATTACATACTTTCACTTAGGTAATTTTATCCCATATTTTATTGTTTCATTTTGTACTTATGGTACACAAAGTACTATAATTTTCAATATATCTTGAATACACACACACACACACACACACACACACATATATATATATATATATATATATATATATATATATATATATATATATAACCGATAGTATAGTAGAAGTAGTATAGTTGTTTGCATCACTTTTTGTCATGCGGGAGAAATATATTCGATTCCCGGTCGGATATAAAGGACAAGCGGATTTCTTTGGGCGAAATAAGGGCATTTTACCTAAGGGAGAATTGTGAATAAAAAATATCCTCGTCAACCCGCTTAATTAGCGTGGTTAAGTATGACCAAATACCAGTTGGTCATTCATTGAAATTTTCGTTCAGCAATGGACTTATATAAGCTGGATACAATGATGATGATGATAATATATATATATATATATATATATATATATATATATATATATATATATATATATATATATATATATATATATATATATATATATGTATGAAGGTGGTTTGATAAGTATAGTAAATTTATTTATTGTTTAATTAAATTAATTAATTATTTTAATTATTTTTTTTAATTGTGTTTTTCTTTCTTTTTTACCATGCTTATCAAATACCCCGCATAAATATACTATTAGATATATATATATATATATATATATATATATATATATATATATATATATATATATATATATATATACATATCACCATATATACATAATATCTCTCTCTCTCTCTCTCTCTCTCTCTCTATATATATATATATATATATATATATATATATATATATATATATATATATATAAACTTGTGTAGAAATATAACTCTAGTTTTATTTTATAAAGTGCGCTCATTTAACACATTGTACATGTCTTGTGCACGTATGTGTGTGTATCTTGTCTTAACATCACAAGAAAAATATTAATGCATGCTTTGTATCTTCTTAACGACTGTAATTGTGAGTGAAAATAAATGGCACGTCGTCGTAAACGGCTCGAACGATATTTTATTTAGTTCGCGGACAATTATTAATTTATAAATATCAGTAGCTTTTGTATAAAGAAATAGAAACAAATTATATAATATTTATTAAAATATTTTTAAATATAAATATTTAGTTATAAAAAGTAAAATATAAATTTTATGTTCTTTTTCTGATGAATTTATTTTTTATAATATATTATATCGAGACCAATTTGAAATGAGTAATATTATATATGTATATATATAGTATATATATATATATATATATATATATATATATATATATATATATATATATAGGTGTATATGTGGGTCATTTGAATCTAGGCGTCACACTTTGATGATCCTGTATAATATTTATATGTGTGTGTATTAACATATATATAAAAGATAAAATGTTTTATTACTTTTATATTTCAAAAAGTATTTTTATTACTTTGTGTTAAAAGTAGTTTTTAGAAATAAATCTTCAAATAAGTTAATAAAAGTGATTAAATTTCTGTTTATATAAAACTGAAATTAATTTAATATTTGAACTTTGATCGTTTTTGTAATATTGACTAGTTTATATTTTAAACAACCGGTTTAAGAGAACTCGTGAGAATCAATTAAATGACACAGTTGTTTATCAAATAAACAAATCTAAAATTGACACATTTTACATGTATAACATGGCTATAAAAAGTCAACGCTTAAAAATTCTTTTTCAGTCAACTAATAAAAATAATTAGTAATTAATTTAGGATGTTGTATATAAGCGTATATATTTACAGATTTATTTAAATTAATTTATTTTTATACTAAAACAGACGATATTATTAAATTTTTGACAGGTAATATTTTGATTCAGGTAATTTTATATTAATTTTTATATAAAAATAAATAACATTATGATGATTTTGAATAATGAAACATGTAAATTCATCTAATAAGTAATATGTAATTAAATTAACTTTAAAACATATGTAATATATATATATATATATATATATATATATATATATATATATATATATATTAATTTATATATATTAAAATAAATTTATATTTATAAATATATACATTAATTTAACATATCAATTACGATTATATAATGCTTTTTAATGGAAAATAAACATAATGTAAAATCAAAAATATTGAGAGGTTATATGTATATATATATATATATATATATATATATATATATATATATATGTGTGTGTGTGTGTATGTTATTTTAAGGTTTTTGAGTTATATTAATAATTGTATCTTTTTTAAATTGTAATTATATTTAATTGAAAATTATTATTAAATAAAAACAATAAATTAATAAAATGTAGAATTGAATATAAAATAACTAATATGTTATACACAATAAATTCGCTAAAAATAAAATTACCTAAAGTAAATAGAATATTTTTTACCACATATTTATATATTTGTTATATTTTTAATAAAAATTTTACAGTATCATATGTACAGTATAATTACAACAATTTTTGAAACGGAAATGTAAACCTTAAGAAAAAATATATAAAAAATATTATTAGGTATTTTTCATTATTCGTAAAATGATAAGGTATTTTTTAAGAAAAAATCTTATACAAATATTTTTGTTGTTTCGCTTTTTATAAATTAATATCAAATTTGTATCTAAAATGTATTAAGTATTTAAACAAATTAAAGAAATAGATCATCTCTCTATTTTCAAACAATTTAGATTTAAAATTAAAATATTTTTTTCATACGGGGTGTAGTTATCAGTATAAAAAGAATGAAGAGAGGTAATGTGGGTTTCTCGGATTAGTCACAAAAATAAAATATTTTAGAAGATACATAAATTATTAGAGATCTTAAAAATATATCATTACTTGATTTAATTGAAATATAAATAAAATATGAAAAGTTTTCTAATAGTAAAAATGTAATAGATTTAATTAATAATTATTCAATATATAATAACATGTAATATATAGTAATTAAATATATTCATTTATATACTCATACATTAATGTACTATAATGTGGCATCAGAAATATTTCTTTTCTTTCCCAAATATTTCTTTGTTTGAATTGTATATTTGATGATATTTGTATAGACATTATTTTAGTTATTTCTGTTTTAAAATGAATAAATTAAAAAGGAAATACAAGAAACACTTCTAAACACTTTATAAAAAGATTTTCATATTGAGTTCAAATATATACATCTGGTATTTTAATAATTTTTTTAGGTACCGTGGTATAAAAATTAATAAAATACAATATTAAGATTGTATTAATTTAACATGAAAATATTCAGAATTATTCTCTTGCCAATTTCTTCTTAAATTTGTTAATTTTATTTCTATAATTAAATTAACTAGAAAATATCACTATTTGTTTTTGAACTCCGACGAATTCACTTTCATACAAATGAACTATTACCTCAAAACAGAAAGATATTGAAAAAATGTAAATAATCATTTATTACTTATTTATTTTATTTACAATCTTGCGTGTATTTCGACAGTAATCCAATCACCATCACAGCGCTACGTTATAAAATATATTTTTTTAACACAAAGCTCTAATGATGCTGAAATTACCATTGAAGTGCGTATCAGCCTATAAAAAAGAAAATAAACTGCAAATAATAATTTAAAACGCTTTCAATATCTTGTGGGGTTAGGAAAATATATGTAGTTCATTTATGTGAAAAACTGTCCATGAAATATTTTATGTTTTAGTTATAAAAATCTCATTTTTAAAAATCGAATTTTAATTTATTCTGATTGAATTTATTTTATTTTTTACATTTTATATAACAGTAGTAGTGTTAAGAGTCATTTATTAAAATATAAAAGATTAAAAATGAAATTATACTGTGCAAAGTAGATTACGAGATTGTTCAATATTGGTTATTAAATATCAACAAGTTTTTAAAATAAACTTAATAAATTTATTCAATAAATTTACAAATGTAGAAGCCTGAAAAGATAAATTTTATAATCACTGCATTCAATTTTGTTAATATTATTATAATATTATAATTTTTATTATTGTTTCATATCATGATTTTATAAGTATGTAAAATAGAATTTAAAATTAATTGTGTTTATTTATAATTTGTAATTGAATCCCCACCTTCAGTTCAAATATATAATAATAAAAATAGAGAAGAGAAGATTAGTTAATAATTATTACCTAAGGACCTAAAAATAACTAAATGGTATTAATCCTTTATTCAAGATAATAGAGTACTTTTTTAGTACCTGTTGTAAAAAAAGATAATTTTATAAACAAATAAATAATTTAAAATTTTATTTTTAAATATCATTGAATTTAGGTATTTGTATGAATTTTCTAAAATTTCGATTTTATATACAATATTAGTTACATAAATATACTGAAATGAATTTATGTTTTTATGTAATTTTTTACTTAATCTCCATAACCTATTTAGTTGACATTTTATAAATCGTTTATATATATACACACACATGTTGTTATGTCTGCTAATTTCATTACCTACTGTATTGAGAGTATTTTGCTAATGTTCTCGATTTTGTATAAAATAAACAGTGTTATGTAGTGGTCGTAATATACGAGACACAAGTACCACATGAAGATGAATAACATGTGCATGGACATGATTTTAAATGCATTTCAAATGTTCTTGTAACTGTAAATGGAATTTACTTAAGTTTTATATAAAACTTAAATAACAATTTATTTATTATATTCTAAGAAATTTATTATTTTGTTATATTTTCAGTACAGTTATAATTAGCAAACTGTTGATAGTTAGTACTACTCAAATTACTTACTAAAAATATAAATATTTCTTTACAAATATTATAAAACGTATGTTTGTATTATATATATATATATATATATATATATATATATATATATATATATATATATATATAAAATAAAAAATACAAGAAAGCATATATTAAATAAAAAGTGTTTTATAAAGTTTGATAAATTCACTTTAAAATTAATTATACTTGAATATAAAAAAATAATATCTTTCATCTGCATTACTTTAAACTAAAATCAATAAAAATGTCATCATTCTTTCTGGATAAAATTTATTTGATTTTAAAACATAAAAAATATACTGAAAAGTTTCTATGCGAACGAAAATAAATTTGGAAAGAAGAAACTTTTAGAATGCAAACATATTTTTTACGTATATGAATATTTTAGAGTTATGTTTTGTGTCTAAAATGATTTCAGAAGTATTTCTCATAAATATTGTTGACTATATTTTTAAATTATTTCTTGAAACTAATTATCTATTATTCAAATTTTTTTCAATAAAATGGAACTGAAAATCAATCGTTAAATAGTGAATTCGTTAACATTACGCTCACAGAATTATAAACTCATTATAAATCTTTTAAAAAAATATTTATTTGATATTAAAATCAAATAATAATAATTACAAATTATAATTGAATTTATTTAAATAATAAAATATACAGTTCAAAGTTATTATTTATTTTATAAATTAGTAAATGTTTGTTAGTGATATTACAAAATAAGAATATTTCAATTAATTTGTAATTATAATATTTTTTAGTTACATAATTGCATTGTATGCTTATAAATAAAAATAATAATTTTAATTACTAATCTAATGAAATTCATTAAAAAATGTATATCGGAATTTGTCGCACAGCATGCCATCTACGTGACACACTGGAAACTAATCCAAGCGTCGCGACGACGTTACAAGCGTCAACGTCTGATAACCAAGCTTTTTAGAACGTTGGAAGTTCGCACTTTTAACGTTAGACTGCGCTGTATCATCGTATTTTTGTTTTCATAATATTTATTTTACTTTTCAATTCTCATTTTATTTCTTTAATTTCATCTATTATGTACCATGTTTTATTTTACAGTAAAATTGTTATTGTTTACATTCTGATACTAATGCAATTAAAAATTACATTTTATACAGTTAATAGTCTCATGTCTATGCACAAACACACACACACACACATACATATATATATAT
>CP092090.1:31363567-31386067 GCA_029203775.1 Neoneuromus ignobilis
TTAAAATATAATAGTCTATAGATGATAGAATTGCAATCGTAATGCTTATAAACACATATATTTAACAGTTATTATCAAATATTTATTGTTTTTTTTTTTTTTAATAAAATATTATCTATAAAAACGTGTATTACGTTTAATTTAATAAATTTTAATAGTACAGTTATTATTAAATAATTTCAATCAAAACAAAAATAATTATATTGAGTTTTCTATGACAAACAATATTAAAGAAGACATAGAAATTGTTAGCTGGTTAGTTAGAAAAGCGAAGTTAGTCAAGGAAACCTGGTAGTAAAATGTTGAGATTATGTCTTTGAGGGAGTAGAAGGATTAGAAAAGAGGTATTGAATAATAGAGACCTTTAGAAACTGTAAGCGACAAAGCGTCAAAGAACACTGTGAAGTTAATATTCAGATACTGTGATATATATATATATATATATATATATATATATTTGTCAGCAATGAAAACGAATTTCAAGCAGTGCAATTAAATGTAATTGCTATAGTCATTTTATGCATAACAATTAAGTAAAGTAAATATGAACGTTATTCGAAACAAAGGCAAAACTCTAAACTGTTTCAAACATTAAAAAAATATTCAAAGATTGTAAATTTATGGTAAATATTTATTCGAATGAATAGGATTAGTGCAATGATTAAACATAAACTCGATTAATCGTTGGTATTTTTTTTGATTGATGTTTTTTCAAATGGTATATCATCTTAGTTAGTTGAAATAAATTCATATTTTTTTATGGATACTCCTTTTTATCTATCTCTATACATTTTTAATTTTTAATTTATTAGTAGTTTTTTTGGTATCTGATTATGTATTTCAAATACAAATAATAACTTTTTATATTCCTAATATGTAATTTTGTTTACCACTCTTGTATATTTTTACAAAAAAAATATAATTTTTATTTTTGATTTATTTTGTTTTAACAAATATTGTCAGAAACAAACTATTTTCATTTTATATTTTAAATCTGATATTTTTATATGAAATCATCTAATATATTTGTACATTTTTATAAAACAATTTTTAGAGTAATAATTGTTTTTAAATATAATAAAATTATTCATAAAGAGAAATTTATAGCAAAAATTTAGTTTTTTTTGCTTTTTAGTCACAGTTCAGTTTCTGATTTTTTTCGCTAAAAACTTATAAAATTGTCTATATTAACGATTTTATAAAATAATTAAAAAAATCATGAAAAACTACAGACAGACTCAAAAATCAAATTTAATGGAACTTGAATTTTCATAAAAGTAAAATTAATTAATTATTTATTTTGTTAATTTTATGGTTATTTTTTAGTAAATATATAGAAAAATACTTTTATTTATTACTTAATTTGTATCAAAACTTAAAGTAAAATATATGAATATGTATGCCAAAAAAATAAAATATTATTTTTCATAACTGCATATATGATATGCATGCACTCGTGTATATATATATATATATATATATATATATATATATATGTGTGTGTGTGTGTGTGTGTGTGTGTGTGTTCGTGTGTGTATTAAATTAAAATTGTGTATGTAAATAAAATTTTAGCGAATGTAATGTAAATACATAACAAGAATAAATGCTTACGCACACTTGAACCTTTCACTAATATTCAACAGAAAATCCTTTTAGATAAAATCAAAACAAAATATATAAACCGAAAGTAAAATGCCGATATGAAATAAACAGCAAATTCAGAACGTACCAATAAAATAACAAATTGAATAAAATTCTGCGCGCACGATTCAAGATGATGCTCGTAGTTGTGCACCGAAGTGCAATCTCGAGCGAGCAAAGTACCGTATCAGCATGGGGCTGCCGTTAAATCAATTCTTACAATCACGAAGAAACCCGTACATCGCAAATACACAGTAAAATAATTGAGAACAATATAAGATCAGAAGAAAACATCCACAGCTTCTCTATAATAAATGTTTCAGTCTATAAACTTTCATTACCCGTGGTAACGCTGATCGTTATCTTCGCACGATTGTATATTTTCTGCGGTGACTATTAAAATGAAACCGTACACTTTTTTCTGAAAGACGATATATACGAGATTAAAGGGCAAATGTCAAATAAAAATTTTAATCTCAAACCTATATTTCGCGTACATTTCAGTTAAAACACTCACTTAATATATTTTTATTTGTTTTTTAAGTGGTATCGAGTGCATTACTTGAATTTTATAGTTCAATTTATTATTTTATATTAAATTTCATTGAAGCCTACATATTATATTTAACTTTTGATTGCGATTTATTAATCGTATAATTTCACAACATTTTTCATATAACAATTATAAATTATGACAAATATTTTTTATGTATGTATGTATGTATGTATGTGTGTAAGTGTGTATGTGTGTATGTGTATATGTGTGTATTTATGTAATCTTTCAGATAACTTTTAATTGTAATTATTATTTAAATCTTGTATTTGTTTATAACATTTAAAAATTATATTTCATAAATGAATGAAATTTGATATATTGTAAACTTTTTTTAAAAAACAACAGAACCGATCTTTTTACTCTCTTCATGTATGTTTGTACAGACACATACACACACACACACACACACACACACACACACATATATATATATATATATATATATATATATATATATATATAGATGACCCAAATTAATCTAAAGATTAGTAAATGATAGTAAAGCAAGTAAAAATGTATGAACTAGGCTTTCAGAATCATTAATTAGGGTACCCTATATATATACATATATATATATATATATATATATATATATATATATATGTATATATATATATATGTATGTATGTGTGTAGAAGCATAAGTCAAACAACTATTCCTATTAATTTTTATTACAGAAAAATATACATTTTTATATGTAAGTAAGTAATATGTTTTTCAACATATTTGCTATGTCTATCGAGGCAGTAATTTACGTTGTATATCAATAAATCAAAGCAATTCTTGTAAAATAGTATAATCTGTAAACGAATGTATTGTTTTATCTCCTCTTGGAATGATAACTATTTTGATAACAAGACATATTGTTAATGTTATCATAATTGAAATGTACTAAATAATTCTATACATGTCTTAAAAGTACCAACCTCTATATTAGAATTTGTCGTTTTCGTGCTTTTAATAGAAAAACATAATTTAGATTATTACTTTTATATTTCAGACTATTAATTTTACCTTTTTTAAACAAAATAGTAATATAGTATTCACGTTTCTAATCAAATTCAATGGAGGTTAAAGAATTGAAAGTATTTTTTATTAATAGAGTTAATGATTTTGATTTGTTATATAAGTGACATAGTATATAATTGTCTTAAAGAAAAATAATTTGCTTATTTACATACATTAAAAATTCTCATGTAATTGTATTTGGTTTCATTTAAAATCAAACTTCAATTTTTATTCAAAAATAAAAAATTACTTTCTTCATTTCATTAGTATAGGGTGGTTTGAATGAGACTACAGGATATAAATTTTATTTTCTTTAGTTATAATAAGATTATTTTATTCTGATTGGTGAAGATTATTTTATTCGGGGTGTACTCCTTTCTCGACAGTTATTTTTTACAAGATGAGGTTGTCGACATTCATGCTCAATCCTAGAAAATGAGGGACTCTCCGACTGGGAATCGAACGCAATCTCCCGCATTACACATGGTGATGTAAACCACTGTGCTATCCAGTCGGTATCATCATAAAACCCATATCAATCCAATACTGGACGAAAGCCTCAATAAATGCTACCATTCACTGGTATTTGGTCATATTCACCACGCTGACCAGGCGGATTGGTGAATTTTCTATGAAGGCGGATTTTTATTGTGAAGGCGAATTTTTTATTCGGGGTTTACTCCCTTAACTTTTTGACAGTTATTTTTTTACAACATGAGGTTGTCGACCTTCATGCTCAACCCTCAAAAATGAGAGAGTCTCTGACTGGGAATCGAACGCAATCTCCGCATAACACACACACACACACACACACACACACACACACATATATATATATATATATATATATATATATATATATATATATATATATATATATATATATATATATATATATATATATATATATATATATATATATATATATATATATATATATATATATATATATATATATATATATATATATATATATATATATGTATTATTTGAACAAATGTTCAATTTAAATATCTATATCTGAAAATATACAATGAACATTTTTATCAAAATAAAAATTTGTTATAAAATAAATTACAAAGAAATATTACTTATTGAAATGTAAATATTTGTATGCCTTTATATTATTTTTTCGGTTTTTAAAATGATAATTTAATTTCTGAAACATAAAAACTAAACTGACCAAATACATAAACGTTTGAATTAAAATATATTATTTTTATACAAATGTAGAATGCTCTTTATAACAAAAACAGTTGGTGAAACAAAGATGAAATTACATTATCGAACGATAATATCTGAATTTAGGTTAACGTTGATATTAATACAAAATTTGATTTGTGTTTTTTGTAGTATGTCAATATTAATAAATTTGTGTAGACACAATGATATTTATATTGCATTGTTAAAAACAGGGTTGGGTAATTGTATATTTTAATTAAATTGAATATCATGTTAAAAAATGCAATGGAAATGAAATTATATTTCATGATTTATTATGAAATATAAGTTGATAAATCGATTATCAGTCTTTGTTTAAATATAATATACTTTATTTTTATATATGAAAATTAAGTATTCAATCAAAATTTTCTTTTACTTAATAATTAATATTTTTCTTCAGCAATTATAAAAAATTAAAAGAAAGTTAAATAATTCTCTTATTCTAACTGCAAAACTTTTATTTATATTTAATCACATTGATTGCAATTATAATATATAAACCTTTAATAGAATGTATTTCAAAATATTATTATGTTCTATGCTACTGATGGTGTTAGCTTTCGTAAATAATATAAGAGATTTTAATCTTAGCAAGGTATTGAAATTGATTACAATGAATCTTGTATTGTTTCATGTTCAGTCAGTATATTTATTAATATATATATATATATATATATATATATATATATATATATATATATATATATATATATATATATACATATATATTATTTGTTAGTAACATAAATAATATGAATATAATTTCTTTATAATAGAAGTTATATAAATGCAACTTTCTTAAATATTTTTATTTTATTTTTATGTACAATTTTTATGTTTTAATTTGTATTTCTATATATATTATCTATATGTATAATCTGTATATATATATATATTATATATCTATATATATATATATATATATATATGTATATATATATATATATATATATATATATATATATATATATATATATATATGTATATGTATATATTAAATACAAACCAATTACAAATATTGTTGCAAAACGTCTATGTATTTGAAAAATAGTTTTCTCATATTTAATTGTATGGAATGTAGTAATCAGTCTTCAGAACTCAACTGCAGAACCCATATAAACGTTATAAACTTTCAGTGTCGTTAACCTTTAGTGAACACACCATTTAACGTTTTCAGGTAAAATTTGAACTAGTTACTGGGTGGAAATTAAACCTTTGTATCCTACAGTTTCGTTTGTCCGGATGTCGCATTTCTCTGATACCGGAAAGGAACACGATTAGTTCCAGATATTACTTACATGTAAACATGATTAGTAAAATAACGATATCAATTTTTGTAACAGAAAAATACATAAAAAATAACAAGAATTTTATTAAGAGCTTAAATTAATAAAAAAATAATATTTTTATACACAGATTTTTATATAACTTTTCAAAATTTAGTGTGAAATTGAAAAAACCTCATTTATTTATTTTGATGGAACTGATTTTAATTATCTATATTATAATAATTAATTAATACGTAATGTAATTTAATATTATATTTTTTGAAATAATATTTTTTTATAATTATGTATTATACATTTTCTAGAATACTTTTTACGTATCCATTTAAATAATTAAATATTAATATAATATTTAATTATTTAAATGGATACGTAATAAGTATTTTAAAAAAATATCATACTAATGAAGATTTAATATAATCATAAAATGGATCATTTTATACAAAATAACCACTTTTGCGATAATGCTGAATTGAAAAAATAGATTCAACAAATTTTTTTAATTAGTTTTTAACCTATATAACAAATTAAAAAAATAAAGAACAAGTTATAAATAAACATAAATTATAATTCTTAAATAGGCAAACAGTTTATATTGAATAAAATTATAATAAAATTTTGATAATATCAATAGAATAACTGCTTTTCGTTAATAGAAACAAATCATTTTTAATACATGTAAAACGAAACTATGATTAATAAGAAAACTTATCATGATTGATATTTATATTTAACTCTACACAGTGTATATATATATATATATATATATATATATATATATATATATATATATATAAAGTATGTATATATTATATGTTTATTTCGTGCTGAAAAGTAAACTTGTTTATAGTTGAAAAAACACTCTAATGTAATATCTTGTGTCAAGCTGGTGGTTTTATATTAAAATTAATTTTTTGCCAATAAATCAACGGCTCGTTAAACTCGTGAGACTTGCATGCTTTTACAATCATTGTAAACAATACACATGTCATATCAATCTTATAACATTGATGGATCATTCATTAAGCTTCGGAACATGTGAATAATAAGCACAGTGTTATTGATTATGCTATTAACACAACCAATGGCGGTTCGTCCACTTTCATATACATATATATATATATATATATATATATATATATATATATATATATATATATATAAAATATGTATGTATATGTACATTTGATAACTTTATTCTGTAATCCATATATGTTAAATTAGTCTTTTTGAAATGTATGTAAATTAAAAACCACTTTTAATATATTTCGTTTTTTTATATTTTTTGAAATTAATTTCCTGCCATCGTATTTTCAATCTTAATATACAATGTATAATTTGTGTTTTTGATTAGCAAGTGTAGATTTTTTATAGTATTATTTTTATTAAAATAAATAAATGTGATATAACATTTTTTAAAAATATTATATATATACTGTATATACATATATAATACCTACATATTTGTATGTGTGTTATTAAATGTTATAAATATTTAGTATTTGTAAATTTGACAAGTACCATTTTATATTAAAGATAAGATTTGTGCTCAGTCTCATCACGGTACTCTGCATCAATTTAAATATATTTCTGTGCTGACATACGTTATCGGCCGCCACTGAATACCGTTACGAAATCAGACATATCTGTTTCTTAATAAAAAGAATAAGATGTATTTGTGTCAATTTGTATTTCAATTCCGTCACACAGTTTGAAGTGTTCGTTGAATATTGCTTTCTAATACACCAATATGAAAACACCTGTGTTCATATAATTAAAGGACATGTCGTGCACATTTGTTATACAATTGTGTAATACTATTATAAATGAGATTAGGAAAAAATAATTAATTTTGTTATGGAAATTGAAGATAACATAAGTTAATAAATTAAGTGTATATATATATATATATATATATATATATATATA
This sequence comes from Neoneuromus ignobilis, assembly GCA_029203775.1. Taxonomy (NCBI): domain Eukaryota; kingdom Metazoa; phylum Arthropoda; class Insecta; order Megaloptera; family Corydalidae; genus Neoneuromus; species Neoneuromus ignobilis. Next base: position 31,371,212 of record CP092090.1, read on the forward strand.
TATATATATGTGTGTGTGTGTGTGTGTATGAGTGTGTGTGTGTATGTATGTGTACACACACATATGTATATATAAAGTGGTTTAAATAAAACTAAACGATAGTAGAGGATAGTAAATGATAGCAAGCAAGTAAATGTATGTCTATACCCTTCAGTCTTATTTGAATTACTTATGTAATCGACTGGTAGTGTAGTGGCTAACAGCTGGAGGATATATATATATATATATATATATATATATATATATATATATATATAAGGCAGCAAGGATCTTTAATCTTTGCGAAGACAATCTGTCTAAAAGAGTAAATTCTAAATAAAAAATCTTTACTATCCTATTTGACCAGCTTAGTGAGTATGACTAGGTATCAGTGGATTTATATAAACTGATAGAATGATGATGATAATGATTCACAGTAAGTGTTCTAAGGTTTTGCAATCAATAGTAAAAATATGTATTTTTTTACAGGTGAAAATGGCATTAACATTGGACAATAGAATGAAGATATTTCTTCTTAGTCGTTATCTGAGATAAATTTAGAGGAAAATAGTTAACGAGTTTAGTACCAAACTTCTTGAAAGGAATTTAATAACGGAAATAAGCTTTGCGATATTGGTTTCCTTTCAGGATAAGATATTAAAATTGTTTTCCATTTTTCTGTAAATGTGTCCTTAAGTACTAGTAAGATAAAATATCTTCACCCTCTTATTTATTATTAATCCCATTTTTCGTTTATAAAGACCAATATATTTTTATTATTAGTTCTAGTGTTTGGATACCTTCATATATATATATATATATATATATATATATATATATATATATATATATATATATATACACATTTATTTGCTACAAAGCATTTAAATTACAATAAGTAGTCAATTTATGAAAACTATAGGGTCATCCAAATGTGACGCCTAGATTTATGTTTTATTAAAAAGAAACAAAATAAAATATACACGTTTTTCTATACACCACCCTATACACATGTTTATTTTTAATAAAACACGAATCTAGGCATCACATTTGGATGACTCTATATAATTCCCTGAAAATAAGTTTAAAGTGATACTTGTTGATTAATCAATAAATAGAAAATATTTTTCAAGGGTATGTTTATATAAATATAATATAATAGAGTTATAGGTTAATAAAACATAAAGTGAAATATCTAGATAAAAAATATAAAAAGATTTTCGTGTTAGATAGAAAGACGAAAAGTGTTTTTGAAAAAAAAGGAAAAATCTACTTCTTATTTCACTTTTTGATTTTTCTTTTTAAATCTGAACATACATATTCATTTATTTTTTATTCGAAGAAGCTCGAGCTTTATACATGTAAAAGATCGATTTTAATATTGAGTACATTTACGACATGGCATTGAAGTGTGTCGTTACGTATGCGTTCTTGTACAAATGCATCGCAGAGAAGTGTGCAAAGTAGTTCCATCTGTCGGTAACATGTCGCGACGCCGCCGGAAGTTGCAGGATTTAAATGATGACGCTGTCTGTGAATACCGCCGGTACCCACGTACAACATATGTAGATTGAGTTACAATGACGTTTGTATGTTGATATCATCATTTATTTGATGTTTGCGTGAAATTGTATATATCACCCTAACGTATCAAAAATAGAATCATTTATTGTTTGCGAGGCGGGTTTTTTTTTAGTAAAAAGAATGGCTGTGACTTTAATGACAGAGATCAATCAGGTATATGGATATTTGTCATGTTTTTCGTTTTGGAAATTTAGATTGATTGTGAAAAATATTCATTTGACAAAATAGTAACTGGATACATTTTTGTGTACTGATACAAACGTTGTATTAAAATTGTACTGAATGATACAAACACTTTTTTAAATAAACAAATATTTATTTCACCTGTAATCCAACGACATGGGTTATTATCTGAAAAATGAAGGTTTAAAATTTAAATTTTTAGTATTTTTTTTGATATTGATTTTTAATCACAGAAATGTAAAATAACATTGATGAAAAAAAGGATATGTGTACTCATATACACACGGCTTCATACGTCTTTCTCTGTCTATAAGCTTCTTATAGAATTTCAAATAAAATTTATTGATCTAAAGTATATATATATATACATAAATTTTACAGTAAATGAGATAATGAGTCGATGTGGTGTGTTATCTGTTAAGATATTTTACCAGTATTCAGTGAAAGCAGGTGTTTGTGTTTTGACATTTGAGGTGTTTAGAAATGAGAGATCAAGGAAAAATTTTCAAATGAACCGTTGATGAAATGATGCATGCAGCATTCCGTTCATAACTGTTTCCGCGTGAAGAAAAACGCCGCTAAAGAAGTTTCACTTCAAAAAAAGTATTTTGAGTATATAAATTTATTAAATAAAAACATTTTTTATTCAATCGATTGTATCATTTCCATTCTTTCTTATTACTGTATTTTATTATTTTGAAGTTTAATTTTTTTATCTTCATAAAATTTTATTCACTTCGATGTAAAAAATTCTCGATACATGATTTTATTTCTTTATATTAATTTAAATTTTTACCGTTAATATAATTTTGTAAAGATTTGAATAGATGATAATTTGAAGATAATAAATCAGGTAAATATAGAGAATGTGTAAGATGTTTTCAAAAAAGATCTTTTAGTTTTCTTTGGTTGTTCAGAGACACATGTTATCTTGCTTATATATTGACTGCATCACTTTCAAACACATCGCAGAGTTTTCTCAAACAATTTGCAATACTAACTTTGAACTCATATGACATTATGGACTGAAAACACACTTTATCAGACCTCATGTTTTCATTCTGCTATGATTAAACTAATACTGTATTTTTTAAAGCAAAATGTTGTAAATATTCTACTTATGATTAATCATTACTGCAAAGTACTCATTTAATATCTAAAAATCAAGACTATTATAATTGTTATTTTATCTAACTTGACTGATATTGATTAAAAAAATATTTTACTGAACAAAATAGAAAAGTTTAAAATTTTATTATTTATTACAATTGTTATTAACGAACAATTCAAATTACAATTTCCTCTTTTAATAATCATTAATTTTGAATTTTGATTAAAATCGTATATTGTTAATAACAGTATATAATTAAAATTTCATCATTTAAATAAATTAAAACTTTCACTTTTTGTACATCAAAAGAAAGTCATGAAGAAATAAATTCCCAAAGATGAAAATATTACTTGTCAAAACGGTATAAAAATAAAATGACATCACTCACTTGCAATGAAAAATATATATAACTTTCACTAAAACGTGCCACAGTATAATATTCAGGTACTAAGATGAAAAATTTCATTTACCTGTTTATCAAATAAATTGCCCACTTAGTGAACGACGCCACATTCTACCCGTATACTAAATAGATATTGATTAACACGTGAACTGCCGTCGTGATTCTCCTGACATCGTTACGTAATCAACAGGCGCGTGGTTGTGAATCTCATTTGCGTTAGAGGAACATTTAAAGCGTGCGCGCGACTGTTACAAGATGTGTCTCGACGCCGCATCGGATGATAGGATTCATTAACTCGAGGCCCTCGTAATTAATACGAAAGCCGTCGTTCGTGGATTCCCTTTCGCCACCATATTACTCGAGCGAAATGCGATTTCACCAGATGAGCACCTAAGCTCACGTTAAGGTAATCGACAAGTACCGTTTTATCTATCATTTGGATGACTCTTCTTTGTCAGTATTTGTCTGCAAATGTATTCATTTGAATAATAGTCGATTGTACAAAAAACGTTTTTATATAATCTTAATAAACTGAATATTATTACAAGAAAATATTTTAACAGTTGTTATAGGAATGTATGATTTGAACATTGTATTATAACAGTTTTTCTTTTTTTTAAAAAAATATTAATCGAATTTCATTGAAGATAACATTTTTTCAAAATTAAATAATTTATTGATTAAATTACAATAAATAATAATTTTGTTCACTTTGTATTTGAATAAGTTGAAAATCATACTAATTTTGATAAAGAAAAGAAAAAAAATTGAAAATGTATTATGTATAATATATTTTTTAAAAATATAAGTAAAAAAGAAAAAAAATTAAAAAAGATGGAGAAGAAGATAAAAGAAAAATATTCTAGAAGTAGTAATGTAAAAATGAATTTGTCGGTATGAAGAAATAAATAAAGAGGAAAATCTTCTTCATGGTTGTAAAAATTAGAAAAAGCCTTGAAAGATACATGTATACACGTACACACACACTATATATATGTGTGTGTCTGTAAAATAAAAATAACTTACTTTTTTAATAATGTCGATTCTATATTAAAATAAATACAAATGTTTTAACAATGATATATACAAAATTATAACGTTTAAAAATAGCTCTATTGTTAGATGTTTCTAATAAAAAGAGTTATAAATATTAAAAAGATAATTTAAATATTGAAAGGTTACAGTATCATGTTATTTGCAAATCGATTTAGTACTTATAAATATTAAATTCAAATATGTATTTGAATTAAAAAGGATACACATTCATAAAATATTAATTTATATTTCTATATACATTTGTACATCTTTAATAAAATAATTTGAGATTTATGAGATATGAAAATATTTTTTTTTATGTTTATAAGTAACTATAATACATGTGTATTATAGTTACTGTTACTTAATTAATTTTGTCTTTGAACAATATTTTTAATTTGCCTTTGCACTAAAAAAATGTTTGTAGTTGCAAAATAAATTTCAACTTTTTAGGTGATATGTTTTTCAGTAAAATGTACGTTACATTTTATTTGTGTTCTCACTAGATGATTCCATGTAGTTGAAGATGTTGCATTTGAGGTGAAATTGTGATCGAGAACTTTTGTTGAAGTTAAGACTTGAATTTTGTTATTTACTTGAACTTGTGTGTAAACTTTCGAGACAACTAGATGTGTAAATAAACGCCAAAGGTTGTAAAATACACAAAAATAGCTAGTAGGTAGTTGATATTTCATTTTAAAAGAACTATTGTTATAGAATACAAATCAAAGCAAATATGCATATTTATTTTCAATATTTAGTTGTAATTTAATTTTAGATTTCGAAATTATTTCAATTTAATAATTTATTCACTTTAAATGCAATTAATATTTATAACGATTTATTTAAATAATACTATAATTATACTTTTATTAATTAAATTTAGTTATCTTATATAAAAATAATTTGTAAACAAATATAAAATATCAATTAAATTATTTATCTAAATAAAGTTTGGAAACAAAAAATATATAAATAAAATTTTTATCATAAATGTTAGATTATTTTTTTAATACATTTTATTTCTATTTAATTAAATCCTTTTAATTTTAGTAATTTTATACACTTTTTTGTTGATGTAGTATTTGTATAGGGTCATCCAAATATCACGCCTAGATTTGTGTTTTATTTAAAATGAACATGTGTATAGGGTGGTGTATAAGGAAACATGTGTATAGTTTCTTTTTAATAAAACACAATCTAGGCGTGACATTTTTTTCTATTAGTTATTTAATTTAAAAATTGTTTTGAATTCTTTTAGTATTTAAATTAAATTCATGAATAGTATATTTTTGTTTATTAATATAACTAATTAGAGTATATTATTAAAGTCATTTTTTAATTCGGTTGTGTTGCCTTTGACTTTGTTTATATATTAGGTTGGCAAATATCTCCCTTCCGCCTTCTGGTCTTTTGAATTTCGCAGCTATGTACAAAAAAAAAGCGGAAGGGAGATACTTGCCAACCTAATATATATGATGATCCAAATAGGACTGAAGAATAGTGAAGAAGTAAATGCATGTCAGAACCTTACAGTCTCATGTGTCCATCCTATATATGTTAATCAAAATATTTTCATAGTTCTAGTATAACATTAATATCACATTATAAAGTCCATATCAATCCACTACTGGACGAAAGCCTCAATGAATGCTAACATTTACTGGTATTTGTTCATATTCACCACGCGGATTGGTGAAGATTTTTTTATTGGGGTTTATTCCCTTAACTTTCGCCAGTTATTTTTTTTACAAAATGAGGTTGTCGGCCTTCATGCTCAACCTGTGAAAATAATGGACTCTCCGACTGGGAATCGAACGTAATCTCCCGCATGACACGCGGTGATGCAAACCACTGTGCTACCCACTCGGTATAACATTAGTATTAATTGTGCCTAAATGTTTATAAATTATGAAAATTAATCATACATATTGCTGATAATTATCATATTTCTATTATTTTTATTTAATATATGATACATAAGTATGTATTTATATAATTTCTTTAGAATATATAAATACAACATTGAAATTTGCACAATTTTTTAATATTTTTATCACTACCAAAATAAAAATGTCTAGAATTAGGTACGTTTTTATTAAATAATGATAATAAATCTTTCTAGAATAACATACCCGGTAATATTGTTCACAATTTTGGATCAATCTGTATTTTATTACATTTTACTCCACTTAATCTGATTTTTAAAAACCATTACTGAGGAGTGTGGTGTTTTAAAAATTCGAATAAAAAGATTGAACTATCCTCAATTTTTTATATTTCTCCATTTTAAATTTTAGATTGTGATCATTTTTTCCGTAGAAAGTTATTTTTTTGATTGAAATCACATTAGATTGCTAACACATAAAAACTTTAAATTTGCAAATTGAAGTTATGAGCCTTTGTCTACTTTCAAAATAATCTCATCTAAACTACTCTGTCCTATCACTAAGACTATTAATCCTGAAGTATCTATTTAACATGAAATGAGTAACCACTTTTTAAATTCATTCTTTGTTTTACATTTTTTTTATTGAAGGTAAATTTCATATACTTTTACAGTATTTAAGCAAGGTTACATCAGTTAATCACATTTTACTTTCGTTTAGAAATGGGATAATGTAAGTAAGTTGATTATATATATATATATATATATATATATATATATATATATATATATATATATATATATATATATATATGTATATGTATGTATAAATTAAGAAGTATAAATTAAGATTATATTAATTTATAATGTAATGTGAGTAATTTATATCCATACACTGTCTTAAATATGGCACCATATGTTAGTTTTATATAATAATAATCCTCTATTAATCTGCTTAGAACTTTTTCTTGTCTTCTCAGATTAACTATATATTTTTTACTGAATGTAATATGAATAGGTGATTGTGGTTACAATAGCATGATATTTGTCAGACAGTAAGACATGAAATCTTATTTCGTCTATTGCTGTCAGCTTTCCACAATGACACGCTTCATTAGGAATAATAGGTGTATATTGTTCATTCAGTCGTAACATTTTTGTACATATGTTGTATTTAATATATTTCTCTATGTTTTATAGCTGTAATAAAAGAGATACTGATATCGATCTTCTCTTGTACGCTTTTATTATACTCTATAGTGTTTAGGTAGATATTACATTTAATATTTCTTGCATATACTGATTTTTATATTATATTTTTATGATGTTACAACTTATTTAATATTTTTCTCGTTATCTTTATGATTTTTCTTGAAAGCTATTTTCTTTTATCTTATATATATATATATATATATATATATATATTGTAATCTTTATAGATATTTTTTTTAATATATGGAGAATATATGGATAAAGAAAAATCTAATCCGTTTAGAAAATTTTAATTAAAGCTATGGAAAATAAATTAAAAATGAACTTTAAACTTAAAATTATAAATTTAGGTATTGTTGAATCATAACATTGTTAAAATTTTTAATCTTTAATAAATAATGTGTTTTATTTTTGATTAATTTTTGAAATCTAGATTAATAAATTTCATCTATTTTTTTCTGAAAAATGTGGAGGAAATGAAACTGAAAATTATATATTTATATATAAATATATATATATATATATATATATTTATATTTATATATATATATATATATATATATTTATATTTATATATATATAGCTTCCTTCATATGTTATAGTAACTGTATATGAAACTGATATATTGAAGGGTTAACCTAAATTTATTTTTTCTTAAGTTCATATATTCTAGATTTTGTTTAGAAATTATTAATTTTTCATTCTCATCAGATATCCATACAATATTTTCTTTCTTTTTAATTTCTACATTTTATCTATATATGTTTATTTATTGTCTATGTTCATGTTTTTAATTCCAAATATTTAACTTAGCACATCCCTCTTCAAATATTAAAAATTTCATTTCAATTGACTGCATTTGATCATGTAATTGTTTATTTTTAATCCATATTACATATCCTTATAGTAAAGTTAGTATAACTAATAATTTATAAAATTTTATTTTATATGTATATACAAATAGTTGAAATGATATTGAAGGATGTAATATGTAAACCTGTTTAAACCTTTTAGTCTCATTTGGGACACCCTATATATATATATATATATATATATATATATATAAAATCAATATATAAAAAAGTACTATTAATTGTTAACCCACTTTAATCTATAATTAGTTAACAACAAGTGTTAACTGTTATATTTAAAATTACAATTAGTAATAATAAAAAACATATTAATAAAAACGATAATTTTTAATAGATGAATAGTTTGTAACTATTTGATAAATTCTAAAAAGAATTTGTAACATAATTCTTTAAATGATATAACATTTCGTTAATTTCTGAAGAATTAATGAATAGAAATCATGTTCTTAGTGTTCTAAACATGAACAGGTGGATTTCATTAACGTTTAAGATTTTCATTAAAACTTAATGGATTTCTTTAAGACTCTGTCGAGAAATCATGACTCATAGCTTTATTGTTATATATATATATATATATATATATATATATATATATATATATATATATGTTATAGGCAGTAAAGAACAATCTGTTACACTGTTTTGTTAGTATTACAATTTAATGATTAATTGTTTTAATAATAAACATATGATACTTTCATCTAATGAAGAAAATAATAATATAAATAAATATTTATACATTTCTATATATATATATATATATATATATATATATATATATATATATATATATGTATATATATATATTATATTATAATTATATAAATATTTTTTATTTTTTAATCGTTTAATGAATAAAATCAAATGAGTTTTATATAAACAAGTTTTTGAATTTAAATGATTTTCCATTAGATCAAGAATTTTAATTTATTGATTCATTTCAGACACAACGAATCTAATAAAATAACTATAAGTTGAAATGTTTACTATCATTTTGAAATTATTTAATACCAAATAATAGTTATAATTAACATTCTGCCTATAAATAAATATCCTTACTGATAAGTATTAGATATAAACGAAATTAATCGTCGTTTTTATAGTTGTAATTTAAAATAAAGTCTCAAGGTACCTCATCTCGATTACATACTCATAAAAACTAATAGTATTTGTCTATTTTATATGATCGTCGTAGGATATCTTATATAGATATATATTTATAATGGCCACTTACGTATTCTGAAAATGTAATGTTCGTTGTTGGGTTGAAGTGATACTCGTTGTTATCATATGGCGCCCATAAACGATCAAATAACCAATACAATGAGAGCAAGAAAAGTACTTACACAAAGGAGGCAAATTATTGGATTATTAATATTAAATTATTGTATAATAACTTTATTTAAAGTGAATATTAGTTTACATGCTGTTATTTCAATATTAAATTAGAATATTAGAATATGGATTTTATATTAATAATATTTATAAAAAATTGATAGAATAGAGAAAAATTATTTTTATGAATTTTTTTACTATATAATTATTAAACTATTATATTATTAAAATCATTTTTTATAATTGTATTCATGAAAAGAAATCCAATCTATAATTTATATATTTATTATATTAATAAAATATATTAATTAGAATGTAATAATTTATATCACAAAGAGATTTAATCACAACAAATTAATTGTGTTATAATTATTTTAAAAATACAAATTTCACCTTTAACATTTAAATAAATTGATTGATAAAAATCTATTACCTTGTTTAAATATAATAATAAATTTATTGAAATATTATAAACACATTTGTAGATTTATAGATAGATACGTTTATAAAATTATAAATCAATTCATTTTCTTTTTTCAAATTTCTCTATTTAATAAATTATTTTATTACAATAATTATATGTTTATTTGTAAATTATTTTTTTAGTTATAATTATTTTAACAAAAATTATTATTATGTTATTTATGAACGTATTTAGATAAAATAATTGATTGACTTTAAATTACGGCATCAATCATATTATATTATTAAATATTTTATGAAGATACATTATAATGTGTGAAATATATTTTTTAATTAAATCAAATGTATCATTTTCAGTAAAGTACATAAAAAGTATTAACTTTTATTTATTCTATATATTAGGCGTATTCTTTAAAAGTAAAACTCGCAAAAATGGTAATTGTATGCATAAAAATATTATCTATCGACAATTTTTTTTAATGATTAGCTAATGTACTTTAACTGTATAAGAAAAAAATACAATGTCATTTTTGCTGACATTGATGTTGTTTCAGTGTGATGAAAAATGGAGTGTAGTAAATTATGTGATCAAAAGAAAAGTGCTCCAGAAGTGCATAAAACAATTTATGGGGAGAGTTCTGTATACATTTGTATTTATGAATTTTAGTTTATATGTGTATTGGTGATTTTGATGTCAAAGTTAAAGAACAACTTGAACAAGGACACAATTCAAAGATGATGAATTGAGTTTAATTGTTTACTGATATAGCTAAAGTACTTGGAAGTAATCAGTCTATTATTTTTCCACACTTACAAGTTATAATAAATATATACAAATAATGAAAATGGGTCTTGTACGAATTAACAGAAGAGAAGATATTATACTGTTTCCACATTTTGGTGTTTTTTAATAAAAAAAGAAAGTATTTTGTATTAAATTGTGACTAGTGATAAGAAGTGAATATAGTTAAACAATCCTCATTAAAATGAAACGTTCACTACCTGAAAATTTTTTTATGAACCTGATAGATTAAGGAGTTCTTTATTATGAGTTATTGCTATTACATGAACAGTTATAGCTAATTAATCAATAATTACACAAACTGAAATATATATTGGATGAAAAACGACCGTTAGTGACCAGTAAATGAAGCTGGAGTATCCTTCTGATCCATGACAGTATCTAACCACATGTAGTTTAGACAAAAAAAGGATATATTATTAGAATTGGAATAAAAAGTTGTTGCTCACTTTGTGTCCACTATTCAAAAATTGCGCATTTCAAAAACTATTTATTTAGATGAATTCGAGATGATTTAGAAAATACACACTTCTAAAATTTGGAAGAAAAATAAAAATGGATTGATAAATTTGTAGCATTAAACCGAAATTTTTTTTTAGGGTGGAATTTATATTTTGATGGAAAGATATCAAAAAGTTATAGAAAATTAAGAAAAATATTTGATTGACTATATTTTAATTGAAAATTAATAAATATTTGCATAAAATACCTTTTTATTTTTTATACACATACTTAACAAAATCTCAATTTCATTAATTTTGAAATCTTTTATCATATCTTCTAAGCATTGTCATAGTTCTTTATAAATATACATTTAAAGGAGTGTACTGAATAGTTTAACACAAATTTAATACTATTTTTTGAATATAAAATTTAATAAATACATTTCATAAATTTAAAGTATTTTCTATTATTCAGATTACACTCCACATTAATGGACGTGGAATGTAATTTAATTTAATAACATTAAATATATATATATATATATATATATATATATATATTTAAATTACTTAAAAAGAAAATCTACTAAATCAAAATTAACGATTAATAAAAAGTTTTCACAAAATAATCTGTAAGACAAGAAAAACGTATATAATATTTCTCGTTCATTTTATGTTAGAAATTAACATACGTTTTTAAAATATGATATAAACATATTCATTATTGTCAATGTCGTTAACTCTAAATCGGAAATCTATAAAATGAAATATGGTTTTTGATAAATAGTACCTACCTTGTTATTTCCTGATATTTCAGCTTAGCAAGATTAACAACTTCCTGCCTAGTTGGGAAATTCCTGTGAGAAACAAAACTTTATCTCAAGCCATAACTGAAACTTCCTAGAACTTTTCACCGTATTGTATACATTTCAGATGTATTTGAATTACTCGGTAAACATTAATTGTTGTGTATAAAACATTTTTTTAGGGGAAAATAATAAGTTACGTTTGATAAAAGCAATTCCATGTAAAAATTGCTTTCTGACAGCGATAGCGAATGTATACTTGTTCTAAAATAAAAAGTAATCGTTTAAAAACTTTTCCTGAAACCATTTCTGATATATTTATATTTATTTTTCTATATTCGTTATTCCAAACTTTCACAGTGTCGGCGATTTTTATCTGATTTAATACAGTTTTATATTTTTGATAAGAAAATATATTAAATGTAAAATGTCAAAAGGGTAATGCAATTAATTTTAAATGACGGTATTTTTATTATAATGGATCTAGATTCATGAAATATAGTTGCTATTGATATCGTTTCTCGACTTTATTCGTTTTATTAATAAAGTTTTTTTATTATGTTAGTAAAAGTTGTTTTAAGATCTCACGTGTATTTGTGCTATTAGAATCGTGCTGGTTTTTATTACAAAGTAATTAATGTTTTTTAGTGAAACAAATAATATAAAATAATTCATCTAAGTAAACAATTACAATTAATTTAAAAATAAAATATTTTTAGTAAAATTAAATATTTTTATTAAAACATACTGTGCATATTTATCGTCATAAAATGTAATTTTTTTGCTCTCTGTGTGTTATTATATTAGTTGTATTATTGTATTTTCTCTCAATATTTATACATATAATAAAATTAAATTAATTTGTATTTTAAACACACATTTTATCAATTTATGAGAATAAAATAATGAAATTCCGTGTTTTATGTATAAAGATTTTTGAGATATTATTATCTCACTGAATTAATTAGGCAGTTTTGTAAGGAATATAACATATAATCATTATTTTTAATGCTTTTATCGTCTCATTGATAGAATAAAGCCTTATTGAATGCCTGAGAAATTTTCACTTTCCCCTGTTCATCGCTAATTTCTTCCAACTTTATCTTCTTATGCTTTCCAATTTTGTGTTTCAATTTTTGATAAGGTCTTTATTTTAGGTTTTATTTTATCTCTTCATCTCCATTATATATTGATCTTTGTCCATCTATTGTTTATTTTTTTGCTATATATTCTGTTTCTATTCATTTAAATGATTATACTTGTTCTATTAATTAATAACATAAATATATCTATCTGTCTATCTATCTATCTATCTATTTATCTATCTATCTATATATATATATATATATATATATAATGAATGTTAATTTTTAATATACATAACTATTATTTTTATTGATTTAAAATATACATGTAGAATAAAACATTCTTTATACGCATATAATTCAATTACTTTGATTGTAAATTGAATGGAACCGCTATGCATCATTAAAATAATAGTTTTATGCAGCTATAAATAATTTTAAATTTCAATGTCTATTGTATAGTGTGGCTCAAATGAGATTGAAGAGTTTAGATATACATTTACTTTGATGGATATTATTCACTATTCTTTACTATCCTTCAGTCTCATTTGGACCACCTATACTTTAAGTCTTAAAATAGTTCAAGTTTATACTTTTCACTTAATGTCTATTATTTTTTTAAATTATATATAGCAACAAAATTAAAATTATTTTATTCACAGAAATTTGATTTTAAAAAATGTCTAAAATAATTAAAAAATTATTTTACTGAACACATAATAACTAATCAATATAGAAAATGTCTAAGCTTCTTGATGTAAGTTGTTCTTACAGTTCATTTTTAATAATAGAGACTTTTACACCAAATTAGGATTTTTATTTCCGATAAATATTTAATGTATATTTTATTATGTTTTCCTATATTTTTTATTATCTGTACTTGACAGAACAGTATTTACCTAGTCTAAAATTGAAAGAATGTTAAATAAACTTTATTAACGTTATTTATAGTCGTTAATTATAATAATAAATGTTTCTCATATTTAATGAATTCAATATTCACTGCTAATAACAAATAAACATTAATTTTAAATATTTATTTATTTTTATACTTCTCATTTTTTTAATAAATATAATTGTGCTTTTTTGAAATATGTAAATAGAATTTTAAAAATTGGATTTTTTTGGTCAATATACTACTCTGTTCAAAAAGTAAGGTAACTGTTTGAATAATTTGAATAAAACACATGTTATTTATATATTCATCCAAATTTATTTTGTCTCCTTCAAAGTAATCCCCTCCTATTGCGATACACATATTCTAACGTTTAATCTAATCTTGGAAACAGTTTTCATATTCACTTTTTGGAACTTTCATCAGCACCTTCTTCAATTTTTGTTTTATCGATTCAACTGAGTCAAATCGAGTTTCTCGAAGTGTGTGTGTTTTTTTTAATTGACTGAACAGAAAAGAGTCGCATGGTGACATATCTGGGGAATACGGTGCTTGTGAAGCAATATTTGTTGAATTTTTGGCTAAAAACTCAAAATTGTATCTACTGAATTTATTGATATGCAAATATCTTCAGCAAGATCTCTTACAGTCAAATAACAATTTCCCATTACTTTGATTCTAATTTTTTCGATATTTTCTTTTGTTATTGATGTTGATTGACGACTAGAACGAGGTTCATTTTCTAAAGATTCACGACCTTCTCTGAACAGTTTATGCTACTGAAATACAGTTTTTCTCGA
>CP092090.1:31391067-31446067 GCA_029203775.1 Neoneuromus ignobilis
TCCTTTGCCGCAAGTTTTTCTCATTACATATTTAATTAGACGTTTATGCAAAAACCTCTGTCGAAAACAAAGCCTCGCATTCTATAGCACTGCTTAAAAATAAAATTTATGAGAAGAAACTTAATTGAAAAAGTAAACCAATTTTGTACTTTTTACATCAGTGTTCCGGCAGAACAGATTCTTTTCTATTTGTTTTCATTATGCAGATTTTTTACTTTTGCGCGAAATTTATAATTGTTTATTTTATTTGCTTTAATAGAATCATTAATGTTCTCATGAATAGATTTGCATTAAAAGTAAATTGTATAAACTGATGTTATGAATATATTTGAAAGGTATTATATTTTACAATATATTTAAAGTCATTCTTTTTATGTAATCATGAAATAATATCGAAGATGAATAAAAAAATGTGTTTAATAAAATTTAAAAAGTCATATTTTCTGCTTCAATTCGTAACAGATTTATAGGAAAAAAATTCAAACATGTAAACACTTTCAAAATGTAAATGTAAAAATCTTATTTATTTTGCTCATGCATCAACAGGGTCGATATGGTTACCAAGCATAAAATATAAACATCTAAAAACAGTACATATATATATATATATATATATATATATATATATATATATATATATATATATATGAATAGATGATAAATCAGTTAATAGTTATAATTTGTACTGTATTAAAATTATAATTGAAATAAACAATTAAACACTTATTAAAAATCACAGGTAAAAAAATAATTAGGTTATGTCTTTAAAGATTTGAAAATAAAATATTCATTTCATTTAAAAAAGTTATCAGTAAAATAAAATTTAATTAAAAGAATTTTGATAAGAAATATGAAATAATTGATATTATGTTATACCATATGAAATACTGATTTTATTAGTGAGCATTAAAACTTGACACTTTTTACAAAATAATATATAGGTTATCTCAAATAAGAAAGACGGATAGTAAAGAATAATAAATAATAAGGAAATAAAAATGTCTAAAATATTCAGTTTTATTTGAATCAACATATATATATATATATATATATATATATATATATATATATATATATATATATATATATATATATATATGATTCTAAACATCTCTTTTCTAGAATTTTAGTTTGTCCTCAATATGATAAATTTTTAACGATGGCTTTAAAGAAGACTTGTGGAATTTAAATTGATTCGATTTTTCTATTTATTTCTTCTCTAGTTTGAAATCACAGTGCAAGTTCAATCGATTTAAAGTTGTGAATGACGAAATTCTTGTAGCTTAAATATTCTTAAATCAGCAGCACACTTTACAGTGAATTAACTTTTTAGATGCTATTTAAATCGTTTATTTTTGTTGTACCTTTTTTCTGCAGTTTTAAGAATACTTAACTACACTCTGAGATCCTTTCATAACTGCTACAATTAGTTTTTGAGTTTTTCTGCATCTTTTTAAATCAATAATATTTTATTTTTGACATCTGTAATTTTTTACCCCATGGATGAAAACAAAAATTCACAGTAAATACTAAACTACTCTAAAATTTTCTTTTTGATGTTATCTTTTTAATAAATGTTAAAATCAACTGAAGTCATTGAAATATTTAATAAAAAAATAGAAGAGTTTATAATTATTCAGAGTTTAATTACATTTTCTTTAAGTAATTAAGTAGCAGATAGCGCCAAAATTATAAAAAAGCTTCTTTGTAGCTCAATTAATTACTTATTCAATTATTTTTGATATTTCTATCTGTAAAAGATTATTTGAATTGTTTTCTGAAGAAAGTGAAAAAAATATTTGAGTTATAATTTTTAACTTCTCTTTCTCTCTCTCTGTTTATATATATATATATATATATATATATATATATATATTTAAATAGTTCATTTCGAAATTATGATACTTTTTTTAAAATACAAATATTTTCCACGAATTAGTTTTAGAAATATTTTATATATATTTTAATACTTTTCAAAGAAACACTTTCATAGATTTTAACAAAAAGGCTCTGACGATGATGGTGTCGCTATCGAAATGCGCATCAGCCGACATATTTATAAACAATAAGTGATTATTGAACACTTTATTTTATAATCATTGTGGTGTTGAGGTTAAAATTCATTGTGTTAATCACTTTCACATTTCTTTGCATAAATTAATTAGTTTTCATTCTATTGAAATTGATTAATCAAGCTATCAGATCTCATTTATTTAAAGTCTGCAAATATGTTGAAATTATTTGTTCTAAAGGCACAAGTTACTATTTTTATCTTATAAGATGCACATAACAAGTGATAACTACCCCGAGGGAAGTGGTTTTAATAACAAACTTTAAATTAGAATTAAGTATTTTTTTAACAAATAAAATATTATGTTTCTGATGTTTTTTTTAATATTAAATGACTCTTACTAATTCAAAAATCTATAAATGTTTAACATGGTTTATGTTTATAGGTTTTTAAGTGAATTTCTTAATCATTATATACGAAAACAATAAATTACATATTCATTCTGCGAACTAAAATGTAGTAAAATTAAGATATATTCTTATACTTGTCTTGGATTTCCCAGTGTCGAAAAAGTTATTTGTAATGATATTCAGATAACAGCAAAAAAATAATGAATATCTTAAAAAATCTCAGAAAGAAATAAACATATTTAAATAGGATTGTAAATTTTACATTATTATTAAAATTATTCAGTTTTGACTATGAAGAAACTGGTATTGTTTTGAAATTTACATCAGTATACATTAAGAATGTTTATGGAAAAACAATGTAGTTAGGTTTAAATTTATATTCTATAAAATAATAATTTTATTTTAATAAAAATATTTTTAATTACGAATAAAGGTATCAACAATTTACTTGTAAAATGAAATATTTTCTTCTAAGTGGTAATAATTTAATATCATTTCATAATTTCCAATAAATTTATAGCTTCATTTATTTTGTCAAATTAAATACAATTAAAATATTAATTAGTGTTTTGATAACATTAAATATAATTTAAATATACATACATGTTAATAAGTTATAAAGAAGCCGAATGCTATAAATAAAACTATTAATATCAGTTCAATAAATAATCAAACATGCATATGTTATTCGGTAATAAAAATAAGTGATCAATTTGAATAAATTGTATAGTTAAATAAACACTGACTACTTGTGTCTTGCTAGTAATTGAAAACAAGACGAACATATGCTTCATTGATAGTTGGATTGCTAGCGGTGATCATTGATCATTTGCTGCGAAATCTATCATATGTTACTTAAATTTATCTCTAGGATATTGAAGTATATTACTTGAATAACTCGGCATATGGTTTAATAAATAATTCAATGAGACCATCGAATCAATGAACGAATTTAATTGTTTGTTTCGTTTTAGAAAGTAACACTTGTCAATAATCGTTTCATATTTGGGTCATCAGTATGTATCAATCAATCTTAATGAAAGTGAAAAAATTAATTCAATATATTATAGTATAGCAGTACAAAAGGAAAACAGTAGTAAAAAATGTATGAATTCCTATATAAGTGTATTTATATATATAAATATATATATATATATATATAAATATTTATATATATATATATATATATATAGGCATTCGTGCAAAGTCATATATGTACATATTATGCAATATATATATATATATATATATATATATATATATAATTAGAACGACTTGTATGTTTAAAACCATTTTTGTTAAGGTATTTTTACAAAATTTTAGATCAGTGTTTAAGATAATGATTAAATGAGTGCACATATTTTTTTAATAGAAAGTGTTTAAACATTAATATATGTCTTTACTTATTTATTAAAATAGTTTTAAAAATAGCGATTTTTGCAATTCATTTTTATTTTTTGACAGATAATCAAGTTTTAAATTTTCTAATACATTTGTTAAAAATATTATTATTGATAATCATATATATATATATATATATATATATTTATATTTATATATATATATATATGTGTGTGTGTGTGTATGTGTATGTGCATATGTGTATAATATATTTTAATTGTAGCAAACAATTCTAAACTTTTGAATATACTTTTTGTTAAAAACTTCTTTTAGGAATGAAAATTTTTTTTAAAGTAAGTTTTTTAATCATAGTTTTAATATGTTATATTTATTACACAAAAAAACACTTGTTGAAAAAAATTATATTTTTTAGATGAAAAGTTAATTATAATTATATATATATATAATTATATATTAGAAAATTTAAAATTACCAAATAACTTTAATATACAAAAACAATTTTAAAATCTTTATGAAACTTAATTAAAATGATAATAATTCTTTATTATTTGCTTATTTAAAAGGTGTTAATTGTGTATGACGAGATATAATATGGAATTCACAGGATGCGAGAAATGCTAATAAGTTTTCAAATTAATGAACTGAACATAGTTCAGATTTTTGTGATAACAACTACATTTTTTATTTTATTGTTAGTAAAAATATATTAATATTAAGGAAATAAAAGTTTAAGTTAAAGTAATTAAGAAACAGTTAAACACTTTACTAATTGTAATTTAATGTTATTTTATAATATATAATTACCTATTAAAAAAGTACAGACTTTTGAAGGTTTATTAATGGAAAAATGTATATTTTAAAAAAATGAAATATTTCATACAAATATTATCTGTCTCTTTCTCTCTCCCTCTTTCTCTCATACATACACACACACACACACACACACACACACACACATATATATATATATATATATATATATATTGTGTATGTGTTTTTAAAAACAGAATATTCAAAAATTGGTGACAATGGATTACGGTATACGTGGAGTATATATTCAAAATAAGAAAATGTTGTAAATTCTTAAAAACAGAATATTAAGTTATTGACAATGGATTACGGTATACGTGGAGTATATATTCAAAATAAGAAAATGTTGTAAATTCTACTGTTAAGTTATTCTGCTTATATACGTATATATAAGGGTGACCCAAATGAAACTGAAAGTTAGTAAAAAATAGTAAATAATAACAAACAAATAAATGTATGCCTAAACCCTTCAGTCTAAAATGGGTCAACATATATATATATATATATATATATATATATATATATATATATTTATATAAGGATTTTATATTTAATTGTAATTAAAGTATAAAAAAGAATAAAATCATCGAATAATTTGAAGGAAAAAATCAGTACTAAATTTATTTCAAACATACGAATAAGTTAATAGTACTCGTTCACATATTTTTTAAAAAAATAAGTAAATAATATTTAAATAGATTATACTTACTGTCAAAAATTTAAACGTTTTTAAATGATTTTTATTTAAAAATAAATTTACATATATGTTAATTTTTTAATATAATTAAAAAGAAATAAATGATTTATATGTAATTTTTTAATATTACATCATTGCAAGCATCAAATCTTGCGTAAAAATAATAGATTTCATAATTTCTTTAATCTGAAGAATGGAAAACATAAACTCACACATAATAATATATCATACATTTTTTCCAAATTAGTACTTAATTAAATTTATATACTTTTCAAATCTGACGTCTTTTTTTTAATTAATTATTAAAGTTAAGTAAATGTCTCCATTTAGTTAAAACACACAATGTCTATTCTAGGAGTGAATATGAAATAACGGTACAAAGCTTATAAACATTATTTATGTATAATGAAAGATATGAACTTTAAGCAAGTATTTACACAATATCAACCTGTTTAATAAATTAGTACTTTTATTAAACCTGTATACGTAAGACTTTTTATTAAACTTGTTTAATAAAATGTAAGGTACTTAAACGCGTTCCATAATTGTGATAAGGAAATGTTAAATATTAAAACTGAGTAGACTATTAATAATGTATTTTAAGTAAATTGTAACAAATTATTAAAAATGTTCGTTTTGTCGAAAAAATAATGAATAGATATTATTCTGTTACATTAAAAAAAATAATAAATAAATCAACTAATGCAAAACAATAAAAGTTATTTTTTTCGATACTAAGAAAGTGATATTGGTTTTCTAAACTCAGATAGGTAATAATTATTATTATAAAAAAATACAGAAAAAAGGTGTTATTAAAATTAAATAGTTGGATTTTGTGCCAAAATTTTCAATAATATTTTTTAGTTAATAAATAATTAGAATAAATACTCGTCTTATTCTCGTTAAGTTATATTGTGTCATTCTTTCTTATTCTCAAAAATAGAAAAAAAATATTTTAAGAATACAATTTTGAATAAAACAAAAAAAGTTTTTAAAGAAATAAAACGTGAAAATATCAGAAAATACTTTCAAAAATGAGAATTTTACATTACAGTATACCAAAGTAGATTAGAAATACTTTGTAAATAGCGATTTATTTGTATATTTATTACAATAAAAAGGTTTTATAAGAGAAATTTTGCCAAATATAATTATATCTTATATATATATATATATAATTAAAAAGAATATATATATATATATATATATGTGTGTGTGTGTGTGTGTGTGTGTGTGTGTGTGTGTGTGTATGTATGTATATATGTGTGAGAGTGGATAAATATATGTGTTTGTGTATGTGTGATGCACACTATAAGCGTGTTGTTCTTTGTTATAGAATCGTTACTGGAGGGAATACGAAAACAAACGAGCAGTTTCTGAAGAAGCGGATTGATTCACAAGATATCACAGCGCCGATCACGAATACGCCGAGGATTTGTCCCAAATACCTAGATAATGATAATCAAACAGTGTGGATCAATCCTCGTTTGATATCGAAGGTAATATCTTTATTTTATATAAAATTTGATTTACTTTTTTCATGTAACATTCTAGTTTTGTTTATTATATATATATATATATATATATATATATATATATATATATATATATATATATATATATATATATATATATGTATATAATTTAAAACCAAAAGTACTTTTTAACGATATTTGAAAAGATAATTTTAGTTTATAAAAACACATTCTAAAATTGAAAGGAAATTGTATTCAAGAATTTTTTTTATAAAATTTTAATAATGCAAAGCAATTATAAAACCAAATTAAAGACTAATTAAACTAAAGTATTACTTAATACTTTTTAAAATAAAAGTGATTTTTGTAAAATAATTATCTTTTATGAAAAGTAGAGAATATTTTTTTACATATTTAAGATTCTTATATATACAGAATCATTCAAATGTGGCACCTAGTTTTGTGTTTCATTTACAAGAAACTCTTGTTTCCTTTTAATAAAACAAAAATATGAAAATAAGGATATCCCAAATGAGACTGAAAGGTTTAGACATACTTTTTCTGGTTTACTATCATTTACTATTCTTTATTATCCTTCAGTCTCATTTAAGACAGCCTATAGAACTTCGTATATATTTAAATCTTATTAAAATGTTTTTATAGTTTAAAATATTTTTATAGAGAAAGATAATGAAATATGATTTTAATGAAATATTTACGTGAGAAAATTTTGCTCTAAATTATTATTTCCTTTTAAACCATTTTAAATATCACATTATGTAATAATTTTATTATCATGTAAAATGTTATATATATAAATTTTGCAATGTAATTCTAAATAACAACGTCAATAAATTAAAACTTGATTAATGTAATTAACTTTCGTTCGTTAAAGGTAATAACATATTGTTTATCTATCACATTTTCCCATAAGTTAGTAGAAAAATACGAACCGTTGAAATAATTATTTTTGCATAACACATCAAAATAATTTTCTATCTATCAAGTTCTTCTATTGTATTCAGAAACTTATGAATAATTTTCCAATTTATACACAAATGTTTCTGGCTTAATTAAAATAGATCGTGTACGCTACCGCGATACATTTAAAACCTCATTTTACCCTTGCTCGTCAAACATATAACCTTCTGCACCTGACCTGAGAACAAGTTTTCATTAACTAAAACAATGAAAGCATAAAGATGAATTATTTGAACAATGTATAGAGAAATTCCGATGATTAATTATTCATAAAAAAATGTAGGGGTGTTTCTTAATTGCAGTACCTAATAGGATTATCTTATGTAACAAGACAATTCAATTTTTTAATTAATATTAAAGTTTCAATTTAAATGGTTCATTTCTAGAAATACAGGTAATTATTCTGTTTCGAAGAGCTGTTTGAAAAATTGGTTAGATTTCGTTTATTATTATGAATTAATGTCTGGACTATATGTATAAAATATATAAAATGTTACTATTTTTAATTAAATCTATTATATAATATTTAACATTTTTAGCAGGGAATTAATTGTTTAAATAATTAGTACTGAGGATTATATATACTAAAATCTGATAATAAATTATTATAATTTATATGATCATTTACTGTCATTATTTTGAGTAATTGTAATATATTTTTTTCATATTTGAAATGATTGTTGGGGTAATTAAAAAAAAAAGTTAGTAATAAAAAGACACTTTTAATGATAGATTGGATAATTGAGGAAAAATCATCAATATATACAGATAAAAGTAGATAAATTAATTAATTTATATAATTTTAATGTATGGGTTTGCTTATTCATAAATTTATTTTTAAAAATAATTTAAGATATCAAAAATTTTTATATACTTCATTCTTAGTTTTATATTTTGTACGGTTTTTAGTTCGGTTCAAACTTTTCTAGTTCATATTTTAGACTAAATTAAATTTTTCATTAAATTTAAATATCATGCAAAAATTATCCCTTTTATCTAAATTACTCTATAAACTTTCAATTTATATTTAATATACAGCTTTTATTTAGATCTTAGATATTATTTCTAGGAATCAAAAAAAAATATGATTTTTTAAAAAATTAAAATACAAAAATTATCTGAAAGAAAAATTAAATTGTTTTTTTTAAAAAATCATGTTAATGAAATTTATAAATATATTTTATGAATAATGAGATCTAATTGATTAATTAGTTTTTATTTTTAAATATATATGCGTATATTTTTAATTGCATAAAATGAGAAATTATTGTTTAAAGAGATAATTGCGTATCTCGATTAAATTCATTTTTTCAAGAAAATTAATATCTTAAACATTACAGTTTTTATTATTAATTCATTTGAAAATTAGTTAAACAAGCAAAAAATATTTATTTCTGCATTTTGATTAATACTAATTTTAGAAAATTTATTTAAAAATCGATAAATCTTTATATTTTAATAAACCAATCATAATTTTTATAAATATTCAAACCAAGAGACATTTAATTGAATGCATAATATTTGTTTATGATTTCATTGAATTTCCCCTAACTTATTTAGGATCACAATGAAGCGCGTACATATAATTGTGTATTTCGATAATAGATACGTCTACTTTAAGTTAAATTCAATGTTATGTGTATCTGTGAAAATAAAGCAGAACGTAAACACGAAGACGTTTTGACAACGAGAGCACTCAAAACACGAATCGTTTGACATTGTGCGCGTGTGTGGCTTGTTTGAGAAACAAAACTTTAAGGGTAAGTCATCTTTAGCATCTAAGTTGACACCTCCTAAACTAGTATACAAACTTGCTGACATGTTACATAGTACAAAGACTTGTATATACACAACCGACATAGATAATAATGAACATTCTGCTAAGCGCATCCACCTTAATTGTAAATAGTATCATAGAAGTTTTCGCTTAAAACCGATCCAAAGTAATTGATAACATATACGAGTATATGTATGTGTGTTTACGCGAAAACATAAATATTTATAATGAAAGTATAAAAAATTATTGTTAAAATCAATTTAATGTTGATAAGTATTTTATTTTCTTTAAAAATAACGCATTTTTTTAAAAAAATGATATATTACATACAGTGTATTTTATGTAAAATGTTGAAAATATTTGTTTAAAAATCAACTTAGATACTAGAAAAATTTTATAAGATATTCTTTTACGTATTTTTTATTTAATTTGTTACTAAAAGCCTTTTGATTTAAAATAAAAATTACAGGATAATTTGTAATTTGTTTTCACTTCAAACCATTTTTGTATATAAATATTTTATGATTCTTGTATCATTTTTAATATTAAATCTCTTTAAATATTTTTTTAATGTTTATATTTCTAGACTTGCTATAATCGTTTTCTATATTTAAATATGTACGAGTAGTTTATTCTTAATTTAAAGTGTTTTATAAATAAATAAATTTAAATTATTTAAAATGTTTGTTTAAAAATAAATGCGAGATGAATATATTATATCATTGAAAATATGAAAAATAAAAAATCCTCTTAATGAAAATGTATTACACTTATTTAGAATATGTAATAATTAATTTGTTTTTAAATATGCAATTTAAAAAAATATGTCTTATATCATGCCTTGTATTTAACTATTTTCAGTACTTATGCTTAAATTAATTATATTTTTATTAGGAAATTTGACTAGATATTTTTTGAATAATTTTACTGAAATATGAAAATTAATTACTGTCTCTTTTAAAATAACTCCTGTTTGCTAATAGGCTTTGATAAAAACATATTCAGTATTAAAAATATTTTCATAAAAAATTTTTTTCAGTATTTTCAATATTTTTTCATCTTTTACTTTATTTTTTAAAAAATTGAAAATGTATTACATATAGTATTTTTTATTTCCAAGATTATTTGTTAAATGATTTTAAAACCAGTAAAAAAGTTAGATTTTCAAACATAGTTAATTGTATAGGGTGGTCCAAATGAGACTGAATGGTTTAGATCTACATTTACTTTCTTACTATCATTTAATATCTTTTACTATCTTTCAATTTCATTTGGGCCACTATATATAATAGTTTTCATATAAATACAATGTTTTTATATAAGTTTTAATAATTTATTTAAAATTTGAGTTATTTTTCTGCACACTCGTTATTGGTTTTATTTATATTATCATATTTTCATCAATTTAAAATATGTATACTAGACAATTTCATTTTTTTTTATTTTTTTCTTTAAACTTTGTGTACTACTTTAATATTTTTGTACGAAATATAAGAATATTTTTAATCCTCAATAAACAAGACGTTTTAGTAAAAAATTCAGTTTTACTAAAAGTTTGATGTTTATTCTGTTTTTGATTGTAAATTCAACGGTTGAAAAGCATATATTATTCTCTTTGATATTATATACATCTGACTTACTATAGTAGTAGAAATTTATATACATACATTGTTTATTCTTCACTCTACATTGCTTTATACAAAAATTTGTAATGAGGTATGTTTATAACAGTTATGAACTTTGATCCGTTGTTTTGAAATCCCATGCCTCATATTCAAAAGAAATCTTGTTCTTTTTAAGAAATATGTTTAGTTTTAATTTACAGTTATTAGGAGTATTTTTTAAGTATGGGAAATTATATTAACAAGTTAATTATTATCAAATCTAAAAAAAGTAATTAAAAGTTATGTTTTAATATATTCTTAATCTTAATGTTCATTAATAATTTTTATAGAATAAATTAAAATGTTTAATAGTTATTATTCACTCTTTAAAATAAATAACATTTGTATATTTTATAAAAATCTCGTGCTTTAAACGTATGTGATTTTCATGTATTTTATTCTTTTTAAATATTTATGCAAATAATCCAAATATAGAATTCAAACCAACTAAATTTATTCCCACAATAATATTTTTTTTAATAAAATATTCTTCATTAATATTTTATTAAGTGTTTTAGTGCACTCTTTTATAAAAAATATATAACTTTTTTTATACAAATTGATGTTTTTATTGAAATTTGCTGATATACAAGACTTAATGAGATTAATTTTTATTTTATTTTCTCAAAACTTTTATAAATATGGTATTATAAAATAATAAACATTTTAAAAATAGCTTTTGTAGAATGAACAGAGTACATTTTTATAATTTATTATATTAATGTATATTAAATAATTATTAAACTTTCATAAATATCATTAGATTAATTAATATAAAGTTTTCATTAGATAAAATCTTATGTTTAAGAGCGAGTGTAGTAAACGTTGCATGATGTCAAAATATGCTATCACGTACAGTTAGAAAGTGTCAAGTGTCTGTCAAAACATAAGCAATTAGCCCCTCATATTGTAGCTAGACAATTTATCACGTGTTTTTGAGGAACTGTGCTATGTTTCAACTATACAAGGGTTGAAACTACGTTGACGGATTGGATTAGACGTTTCATTAGTTAGTTTTCGTTTCAAAGCGTGCCATTATACACTGATATAAACTTATATTTAGACAAGTCGCATGTTTAACAAGTCAGAAAGGATTTTGTTAATGATCTTATTTATACAATGAACAGTTGATGAAAACTACATCATACTGTTTTCTCCAAATAATAGTTGTGTATATAAAGTATCATTTTGAAAATATACAAATTTACACTGTTTTCATATATATATATATATATATATATATATATATATATATATATATATAAATGTAAGAAATACAAAAAATTATATATTAATTAAAAATAAGAAGATATTTTTTGCTTAAGCAACCAAAATTTTAAAAACTTAATTTTTTGATATATTTTTTTAACTATTGACAATAATCGTTATCGTGTCTCCAGGTTTCTGCAATTCAAAATGAATTACCCTATGAAAATCCCGCTAAACACATAATGCACAATTTTTTAGAGTCAAACTGGGTTTTGATTTTGGGATTGAAGTTTGATTCTGTGAAAGTCATTGATTAGTTCACTTCAAATTAGTGTATAAAACCCATTTTTCATCTTCAGTTACAGTTCTATGGAGGAATAGTTCCCTGTTATGCTTCGTTAGTAACAAATTAAAAATTATTTCTATTCTTTGATAGTAAAAGACAGTTCGTGTGGAATCCATTTCTCCTCATTATAAACCTTGCCAATTTCTTCTACATATTTGTAAATTGTTGACTGTGTAAACTTAAGTTGTGGCAATTCCTCTATGATCAATTTTGGATCGAATTTAACTAGAATTTTAAGGCCTCATTATCAAATTTGACTGGACTTCCATTTCTAGAAAGGTCAACACCAACTTTCACAACCTTTTTAAACTAACGTAGGCTTTTTAGGTCATACATTTTGACATTTTAAGACCATAGATATCACAATTTTTTTCAGTTTTTCAAAATATAAAATTAGAGTGCATAGTTTATTTGTATTGAAATAAATTTACAATAGTGCCATAATAAATACTAAAATATTTCTTAAATTGGGTTGCAATTATTTACAGTATTTATATTATTGATTTACAAGTAGTATATAATTTTTTTATTTGATATATTTTATAGATAGGTAAACATTTATTGACATAAATCGTTTTAAAAATTTGAATAAGTTAATGAAATGATATTTGTTTTAAATTAAAAAAATGTGATTAATTACTACACACTAATTATAAATTGTTGACTACCAAAGGAACAAAGTTTACTTTGAAGGATATTAGAAGATTATTGAAATCATTATTTCAGTGTAGCTTATATAAACATTTATAGTACTTAATTAATTATATTTGATTGCCAAAAAATTTTTGTTCTGTTTGAAAAAATACAAACATTATATACTCGTACAAAAAAATATTTCGAAAGTATTGCACTATTAATAATTTATAGTATACTATATTATTTTATTCATAGTTGAAAACTTTTATTGTAGTTTTATAATTCGAAAATCATGTATTTCACGATATTTACGATTGTTTAACGTGCAGTCGAATTATTAACGATGATGAACTGTTTTTAATACGCTGGAAATTATACTATAAAAGTTTATGTTTGTTTAATATTTTATATGCGCATTTAATATGAAAAAGAAAAACATTGAAATAGCGGAAATAAATATTCAGTAGATTGCATTATGCATCTTATATTACATTTACATATACAACATTATTTATATATTCATAACATTTTTTAAATGTAAACGAATTACTTTAACTCTTCATATATTTTTTAAGATACGTGATATTTGTACTAATTAAATATATGAGGGTCGTTTGATAAGTATTGTAAAAAAGTAAGAAAAACTAAATTGAAAAATTTAAATAAAAAAATAATTAATTAAATTAAATAATAAATAAATTTACCATACTTATCAAACGATCCTCGTATATACACATACATATGAAAATTGAATATATTTATTCAAAATTGTACTTTATAAATTCAAAACATACACAAATAATTAATATACTTTCAAATAAATAACAAAATAATTATTAATTTATTTATAAAGGAAAATTGACTTACAAAACACAAACAAATAATTTACATAAATAAATCTCTCGCCCTAATATCACAAAATTTTATGAGTTCTATAATTATTTGTTCATTTTAATCTCTGATTTGTATTTCTATGGTTAAACTATAATCGTCAGAGCGTTGATTTATAAAATCTTGATTAGTGATTTATATACATATTTGGATATAAATTTGTGATTTATATGCATTTCATGTTAAACAATATAATTATATATTCTTAGGAAATTTAATTGAAAAAGTATGTAAGAAAAATATTTTTATTGAAAATATTAATTTATTAGTTAAAACAATATACATATTTATTGTATTATCTTATACAATTAAACGTATTTAATTATAGAATAATAATTCTTTTGAATTTTTATTGACTTTTTTATTTAAAAAATGCATTTTCATGAAAAATAGAAATAAAATAAAGTAAATGATTTTATTTAAAAAATTGACACTAATATATTCGAATATATATATAACATAATGTATAGTTATAAATTAACATTAAATAGTTAAAAAAATTCTTTGAAAAGCTTATTCATATTTAAAATGAGTTCCTTTGAAGACAACAAAGAAAATAATTTAATAACATGTACGTGCATAGAATAAACAAAATTATATATTTTAATTTTATTTATAAATTATACATCTTTTTTATTAACATGATTTGATTGGATAAATCTTAATTAATTAATAAAAATAAACAAACAAACTCAATGTATATATTTTTTATATTAAAAAGGTTTGAATTTAGTTTTTTTTCAATATATTTTAATTGTGATTTATATAAATCTCCCTCTCTCTCTCTTTATATATATATATATATATATATATATATATATATATATATATATATATTATATATAATTTTGTAACTGTTTTCGCAGGGAAAAAGAGGAAATAAATAATTACTATAATTTAGTGTAATCACTGTGTAAATTACATTGTTACAAGATAAATTTATGGTTTTTAGATTAATATCTTTTGCATCTGTTTAATTCAAGTCGTTGTAAATTGCAAAATACGGTATGCGAAAAGAAATAATTTGCATTTAGAGATAATTGAATTGAATTTATGTACTACATTATTTTATTGATTTTTAAAAAAATATATTAATTTATTTTATTATGTTTATTTAGATTAGTGTTCAGTTGGATTATTAAATTTTATATTTTTTTATTTAGAAAAAATATTAAATGAATGGATGTTATTTAAATTAAATTGTACAGAAATAGATAACCTATAATCAAAACATATAATTTTATGCGATTAATTTTTTCATACAAATTTGAAATGTTTACTTTTTTTATAAAATTAAAATACTGTAATAAATATACTACTGAAGTTCAATAAAAAGTACATTTGTTTTAGGCTGACATCTGAAGATAATTAATATCTTGTTAAATTGTCCATGAAATTCACGATTATTTTCTTCCTTGTTTATATAAAGAACATCAAACTTTTTTATAAATAGTAGTAAAAATAAAGCGTACCCTTATTTTACAAATACTCGTATTTTAGAAGTTGTGTATTTCTAGGAAATATTGATTTTTATTTATTTATTACATGTACTTAAGTATATAATATTTTAGATTAATAAAATATTTTCATTTTTACAAATATATTTAATTTTATATATGTTAGAGAATATGTTGCATGTGACTATGTATGTATGTATAAGTGTGTGTGTGTGTGTGAATGCAATGTTTTAAATACACGTGCATGGTAATAAATATCGAGGGTTCATGCATTACTTAATGACGCTTGCCTCC
This sequence comes from Neoneuromus ignobilis, assembly GCA_029203775.1. Classification (NCBI taxonomy): domain Eukaryota; kingdom Metazoa; phylum Arthropoda; class Insecta; order Megaloptera; family Corydalidae; genus Neoneuromus; species Neoneuromus ignobilis. The sequence continues at coordinate 31,407,088 of CP092090.1, forward strand.
CTAAGAAAAGCTATCACCCCTGATTTGGTCTTCATACTCTTGAATCTGTCTGAAACCTTGACATGATGGTCATACACGATTCGAAAATTATCATCGAATTCGCAGAAATCTCCGACGTCATATTGTACGTGATGTAATGTTTAGCTTCTTTCATATGAAGACCACGTATTATACGAAGGAATGAAACGTTTATAGAGGACGGAGGATGTGGCGGACCATAAAGACATGTTCTGTGAAGAGAGTGGATCTCAGACCCTCCGTCTGCGACAACCACCTTTTAATGTTTCTGTTTTTACTCATTCTTATCGCCGTTGTGTCAGACAGTCACTGATGTTTATATTGCTTGGTTTTACGCTGAATCAGTCAATGTACGCTGTTAATGTGGGAAATCGTATAGAACAGATGCTATTTAAATAAAATGAGTCGTTTGATATTGTTTTCCGCGATGAGATAATTTGAGAATGTATAGATAAGTGGGTACTTTGATATAAATTATTCAAATACATATATAGTAAATAAACATTACATTTTTGAGTGAATGTCCAAGTATTTTCGTTTATCCATGAATCTCTTCTTGGTTTTTTTTATATCTATAAGTTCTCAATCAATAATTTTTATTATCTATCACTGGTGTTGTTATATAGGGTCATCCAAATGTGACGCCTAGATTTATGTTTTATTAAAAAAAAAATATGCGTACAGGATGGTGTATAGGGAAACATTTGTACAGTTTCTTTTAATACAAATCAAGGCGTCACATTTGGATGACCTTATATCATCAATCCAATTACATTTTAGACTCTTATCTCTTTTTATAACTACAATAACTTTAGTTTTTTTCGATTCACTCATTTCTCTTTTTGTTTTTACACATGTATATGTCATTAATATTAAAAACATTGAGGAAAAATATTTTTTTATTTCAACATTTAATTTTTTTAAATATATATATATATATAGAGAGAGAGAGGGAGAGGGAGAGGGAGAGAGAGAGTAGATATATTACTGAATTATTAATAGAAATTCAAAAAAATACTTTTTGTAATGGTAAATAATTTAAATATATTAAACAAAGAATGTAAACGTTATATATTTTCTTTTAAAAGTAAAAGTAAGTTCATTTTAAAAAATATTTTTTTTAAAGTTTTATTTTTTTATATTTCTAAAAGAACATTATTTTAATATATACTAAAAATTCTTTATGAAGTAAGTAAGTCATTTTATTATTAAGATTATTTTTTAATAAATGAAATTGATTATTGGTCATTTTTTCTTATTTTAATTAAAAAAAGAAATTAAATATTTATTAACATATGGTATTATCTTTAATTAACAATTATGTATCAAGAAAATTGTTTATTTCAATTCGTTTTCTTCTGCACTTAAAATGAAAAATAAATTTCAATATTTTAAAAAACAAATAAAAAAAATGTAATTTTTGTTCGTTGATGAATAATTTAATTTTATTATCTGCAACTCGCACATGTAATAAAAAAATAACAGAATGGTCATTCAATTACAAAAAAAATTAAACGATGTGTATAAAATGACTACACTGTAATTTTGTGTTAGGAAAGGTTGATAGAATAAAATGCAATTATGTATTACTCATTAAAGTGTAATTTATGTGTTGTACGTGTAATTGCTTTAGTTTCAAAAATAAACACCATCATATTATATTTCTTTATAAAGTTCCGCTACTCACATTAAATACATACATACAAATATAAAAAATTACTAAATTATATATATATATATATATATATATATATATATATATATATATATGTATATGTATATGTATGTATGAATGTTACAATATATATTTACAATTTCTCTGAGAGAGCCCACCCACTCGCACTACTAATTACCCATGGTGTGTTAATGAGTTTCATGTTGAATGCTACCTTCCACTTTATCATGAGAAATTATTTTAAGTATTGTTGTTTTACATTATATGAATATGTTAAATACATTATCATTAGTACTCAATCTCTTTACATTTATTTTTATCCATTGTTACTTTAATATTTCAAGAGTTTTATTTTATAAATATATATTTTCTAATTTTTTTTTACCATTATAAGTAAATTCGAAAATTATTAAAAAACACAATTCAATATTTGTTGAACGTTTTAAGCTAATCGGGTAATAAATGCTTAACTTTTTCATAATTTATTATTTATCTTTATTAGTAGTTTTGTTTTCAACACATTGTACTCAAGACACGTAATATTACGTGTTTCAATGCCTATCGTTAGAAAATGGCGCGTGTAACTTTTATGAGTTCAAAGGTTTTATGTTTTTAGTGTAAAAATAAAATATGAGTTTTATTAAAACAGTATTAAATGCTTTAGATACTGTAGTGATTTTGATTATATAGATTTTCTTTGAATAATTATAAAGTTTTGTATTATAATAATGAAATCATAGTTAATAAATAATTGTATTAAATAGAGTTTTTATTTTTTAAAAAAATGATAAATATGGGTTAGAGATTTAAATATAATTCTAGAATAATAGTTTTTATAAATCTTTATACACACCAGATATAAACCAAATGACAATAAATGCTGCTCTAACAAGATATACTTCCCTTCCAGTGTCGATAGTCTGACACAAATTAAAGCGAAAGGACACTCATTGCAGACTTTTACGATAATTGCAATTTGGCCGTAAGCAATAAGTTCTATTGATCACCAGACATTCGAGTATGAATCAGACTATTTCTCGCGTTTAACACAAGTATGTATTGATGTTGTTAATTATATAAATTGATATTATATCATTGATAAACGAATAAGTGAGTAATATTTATACAAATTTAATAAAGAAACGATATATACTCTGTATGTTACAAATCAGTAGTTATGTAGGTTAATTAATTGATTTTTTTTACATTTATTTTATATTTTGATTATAAATAAGTGAAGATTGATACATTATATTTTAATAAATAACATTTACACATATGTAAGTGTAATGAATACGATTAAAATTGTTGAAAATAAATTACATATTATATTATAAATGAAAATGTATATTATATTATAATTAAAAGCAATATTTATTTATATAGGAGCTTTTTTAAAACTGAAAATAATATATTTATTTGTATACGCATCGTTGAAAACCGTTCCCTAAAGTTTGTGGGGTCTTATAATGCTGTGTGATTGATATCCTCAGTACTTTCGACGAAAGTAAGCTCCGAATGAGCCATTTCTCTTGCATCATTGCGTTGCCACATCGTCCGATGCGAACTCAAGTAATATTTCTTCTCGAAAGCGTCATTTTTCGCATAAAATACTGTCCAAAGAATGCGGTACACTTATAATGTAATAAATATTTCTAACAAAATATAGATTAATATTGTATTGGGGAAAGAATCAAGCTATAAAAATATGTTTTGAGTATATCATTCTAACACTTGAATCGAATTCTTTTTTTATGTCTAAATTCTGATATATATATATATATATATATATATATATATATATATATATATATATATATATATGTATATATATAAGAGGGTCGTTTGATAAGTATGGTAAATTTATTTATTGTTTAATTTAAATAATTATTTAATTTAATTTAATTTTTCAATTTAGTTTTTTTTTACTTTTTTATCATACTTTTCAAACGACTCTCATTTTTATACATATAAAATAATTGTAAAAAATTCATAGGAAGTTATAGGATTTCATAGGATATTATTGAAAAGACAAAAAATTGTTTAATATTAATTTCTATAAAGAATAAGAATAAGTTAATAAGAATGTAAATAATTATATAATAAATTAAAATGTCATTTAGATATCATATAATATAATATTATTCATATATATATATATATATATATATATATACATATATATATATATATATATATGTATATAAGAAAAAATAAAAAAAACATATAATATATCTATATATCAGTTTTTCTCTCCGTCCCTCTCTCTCTTTCTCTCTCTCTCTCTATATATATATATATATATATATATAATTATCATCAGCCTTTTTCTATTCCTTAAGACTTCTCTGAAAACTTTTTACTTCCAGTGATTCAATACCTTTTTCTTCTTTTCTACTATGACAAATTTTCTCATGTTTCTAGTCTGTCTATTCTCGGATTTTAAAGGGGTTTTTTATATCTTTGGGATTCCAATGATTAATTTTTTTGTCTATTAATTTTTTTGATATAAGACCAGCTCATTTTTAGTTTGGCACCAGTTATTCTACCTCTATGAGTTATGCTTGACATGAAAATTTTCATTATTCTTTGCATTAATTGTTAATTTATTTTTATATCTAAAACTCATTTTTTACTACCATAAGTGAAAATAGGTAAAATGCAATGATCAAATATTTTTTTCTTCAAACATAAATGAAAATTCCATTTAATAATATAAGAATTTTTATTAAATCGAAACCATTTTATTTTTATTGCCCTATTTGTTGTTTTAGAACTATAGCTGATTCACTTAACACAAATGAATTTTAACCTAACACCACAATAGTTTTAAAGTGTTCAATAGTCACTTATTATTTATAAATATGTCAGCTGATCCATTTCGATGGCGATGCCATCATCGTCAGAGCCTTTCTGTTAAAATCTAGGTCTAGTATCTTTATTGTGTTGTTCACATTATTTATCAGTGTTCATTTATGTTATTGAATTGTTGTTGATATACAGTATATAATTTATAACTTATTTTTTTTAAAATTCCTCTTGTTTCTATTTTTCTCGAGTCTTAAGATTGATTGTACTCGTATTATACATTACATCTGTCATGTTGTGGTTAATCATATAACAAATTTTGACTAGCTTTGTCTAAATCTTCTATTATTTTTTCTAATATATTTAAATTTTCTGATAGGATAATAATGTCTGAAAATCGTATATATATATATATATATATATATATATATATATATATATATATATTCATTAATAAATATAATTTACTTGACTTAAATATAATATTGATGTTTTAAATATTTAGTATGTTAAAAAGTAATTGTTTTAAAAATAGCTATAAAAATATTCATGTAGTTGCATTTATTGAATAGAAAGTAAAATCTTGTGAGTTTAGTTTAAGTATAAGATAAATAGTATAATTATTAAGAGATATTTTAAGATATTAAAATGTTTACAAAATATAATAATTTTTATCTTTGACTAAAAATGTTTAATTAATGAACAGTATTAAAAATATAATTTATATTATATTATTTAATTCTAATATTATAAAAAAAATAGAAAATATAAATGCTTTCTATTAATAATATATATATATATATGTATGAATATATATATATATATATATATATATATATATATATATATATACATAAATGTACATAGATAGATTTATAAAATAACTTTGAACATGAAAATACATACATCTATATTAAAGAGAATATATAACGTGTACATGCTGACTACTCAAATTTATGACATTGTAATAACGAATCATTTTTGATGACAGGCTATAAGAACTTTTTTTTACATATTTTATAGTTGCAAAGTATTCTTTTTGTACTTTGACATAGAATGAATATTTCGAAAAGTTTAAATATAAAAATTACACGACGTTCGTACGATACTAAAAAGCTTGAGCGTAAATATGAATTTCCGTCTAATATGTAACTATTTTCTTACTATATGCGTTGCATATACTTAGATCAGAGGAAAATATATCTGATTTTAATATTTTTAATTTAATGTAATTTTTATAAGTTATTATTTTTATAATACATTGGTGTTATAAATATTAGTTAGCAGTATTGAAATTTACGTTCATTAAAATAATAATAAAATAATTATAATGAATTAAGAATATATATTTGTAACTAAAACGTGAATTTAATAAAAAATAATTGTGGTACTATAATATAAATATAATTGAGTATTTTAACGTTATAACATATCGACTGTTCTAATTAATTTTTCTTATGGTACGATTTATTATTTAAAAAAAATTAGGTATTAACATACATTGTTCAATATAGAGCAGTAATAAGAAGAAAATTATATTTAATTTATTTCTGAGAGATAATAAGTTTTTTAATAATAAAATAATAATAATTCTTTCTATATTTTCAAATAGTTTATTTTTACTTAGACATTTTATATAAAAACGTACAGTATAAGTTATAATTTATTTTATTTATTTTTTTTAAAAAAATAATTATTTCTAAATCATCAACTGTAACAGGGTATTACTGTAAATATTATATAAATCATCGATTTTTAATTTTTACATCTAAAATGTAACGCATAAAAATATATGAATTAATCTTGTTTGATATTTGAAATAAAAACAATTTTATTAATTTTTTATAGTTTAATAATCATAATTTATATTTATGTAATGGAAGTTATTTTATTGCAGTAAAAAATATTTTTATATATACATACATACACATACACACACACACACACACACACACACATATATATATATATATATGTTTCCTTTTTAATCATTATTAGGTTTTCTAATATAAAATGCCATATTATTATATCGGAAATAATGTAAAAATCCGACTTTTCATATCAAATAACTTAATACTTCTCTAAAATATATTATTTGAGATTAAATTTATAAATAAATTGAAAATGTGACGTCATGACGAAAAATGTGTGTATTGTATAGAAGAACATTTTATATTTAAAACTTTAGTTTCTGATCATACCATAATCTTCTGCTAGCAAATCGACCCCCACAGTAACACTACAAAGTTAAAAGTCACTCACATTAAGTTAATCCACTTTGTATGTGTGTGTGTGGATGTATGTGCATATATAGTTGAGCAGTGTTGTTGGGGGTAACTTGCGGCATAATATTTTATATCAACGTGAGAAGAAATTGATGTTTCGGAATGAAAGCAATATAATATATGGGCGGGTGAGGATTTGTTTGGGGTTGATTTTTATATCAGAAACGCACGCATAAGGACTCTAAATGACCTTGGTTTTATAGTATACAACGTTTCTTCTTAAATACTTAGGGGAATAAATTATTACTTGGCGTAAAAGTTTATGTAGTTCTTTTGTTTAGAAAATCTGATTCCGAAACTCGTGCATGAAGAATTATAAACACCACATACAAACATACATACATACATATATATATATATATATATATATATATATATATATATATATTAAAAACAATAAATTATACATACGAAATAATAAAAGTAAATGTCAAGATACAATTATCTGCCTACTATTTTCTGATCATATTTATTAATTTCTCAACAAACTCAAAAAAAAAAAAATCAAAAAATTGATAGAAGAATTACACGTAATAAATCAACAAATTGACTTCATGATGAACCACAGCAGTACAAAAATAATGTGTAACGAATTTATAAATCAGGAGAAAGTTTAACAAAAAAAAGTAGAAATAGAATTTAAAATATGTATGTACCATATTTATTAAAATTTATTAACATCAAAGAAACATTTTTAAGTGAAATGAACAGGAGGATTAAAAAAGCAAAAATTGGTGAAATTTAAGAAGCTCTTATATTATTAGATCGAATATTTTTCTATGTTTGAAAAATGTGTTTATTCAAAGTATCCTAACTATTTCCATTATGGTAGTGAAACATGAGTCTCAAATGCCAGTAAAATTCCGAAGCTCCTGACAACACGAAGAAACTAGAAAAGACGTATGTTGAGAATAATACTTAGAGACAAAAAAATAAATAATTGGATTCGAAAGAAAACTAAAGTTATAACAAATAAAAAGTATATAATAGAAATGGGCTCGTTTATATAGAAGATAACTGAAAAATAATATAAATTATTGATTGAGAACCCAGAAATATAAAATATTAGGTTGGCAAGTATCTCCCTTCCGCTTTTTTTTTTTTTTTTTTTTTTTTTGTACATTGCTGCGAAATTCAAAAGACCAGAAGGCGGAAGGGAGATATTTGCCAACCTAATATATGAAATAAAGACATTAGAAAATTAATTGCTGTAGAATGGAAGAAAAAGGTATTGGAGTTTTAAAGTGGAAAGACCTTCATCCAGCAAAGGATAAAAAGGCTAACAATTATATATATATATATATATATATATACATATTCATTATCATCATCATCATCTTCTTCTCTCTCTCTTTATCTCCCTCTCTCTCTCTCTCTCTATATATATATATATACACGAGAGGCATTCAAAAATTTCCGAAAAAATTTAAATAAAAACACAGCGAATTGAATTTAGCACTTAATTTTTCAATATATGTTTCATTTGTGTCTGAAACATTTTTCTATACTGTGTCTCTATCCTTCTAAGCTCTTCCAATAGAAATCGGTGCTTTTTGATTCTAGCTACTGCCCTACAAAATGTTTTTTTTTTATCCATCAACTCCCAGCGAACGCCTTTAATATCTTTTTTAAATTTAGGAATAAAAAAGTTTGATGAAGTTAAATCTGGACTATATGGAGAGTAAGATCAAATATTCCATCGTTATTTACCCCATACTGCCCTAGTAGAACTTGCAGAGTAAGCTGGCAAGTTATATGGTGAAATAAGACGCGCTGATGAATTTTTCCGAACCGTTTTTCTTTTAGAACTGCAAGCAGGTTGTTTTAAAACTATTTTATAATAAATTACAATTAATGCTTTTTGGCTTTCAAGAAAATCTATGAGCAACACTCCATTAAAATTTCAAAAAATGGTGGTCATTATCTTTATAGCCAATTTTTCTGTTTTAACCTTTATGGGAGCACTTGAATTCCTTGATGACCATTGCTTTGATTGTTGTTTGCTTTCGGGATCAAATTGATAGATCCAAGTTTCATCACTCGTAACAATCCTGTTTAGAAAAGCATCAGAATCGGTGTCAAATTTATTTAAAAATTGAAGAAAATAGTCAGTGCGCAATGCCAGCTTATCTTCGCGCAACAACAATGAGAGTTTACTTAGATTCAGGTTATCTTTTAGAATACTCTGTGATGACCATATGGATATGCCTACAGTCTGAGCTATCATTTTTACTGTTATTCGGTTATTCCTTTTCACTCAATTTTTCACAGTATGAATATTTTCTTCGGTAATGAAAGTTGTCGGTCTCCAACTGCGACTGTCGTCTTTGATGTTCTCTCGACCGTTCGTAAAACGATCAATCCATTCATAAAAAGTAGTTTTCTTTGGTAAATTGACTCCGTAAACATCTGCGATAGCCTTAATAATATCAATTTTTTCCAACCTAAGTAGGAATTTAATATTAACGCGCACTTCAATTTTAATCGAATCCATGTTCGCAAATGCAAGAATAATTTCAAACTGACATATACCACGCGTAAGTATCGAGCAGCACTGTTGCGAATACTCGATAATATAGATCTAAACAGGTTTACATTCGCATCAACTAATTGTAAATATAGTATTCTAATTATAAACTAATTATAAACAGTAACCAATTTCCGAGAAATTTTTGTACACCTCTTGTTCATATACCTTACAATTGCAACGCAAATTATTTTGATAAGTTTCATTGAGAATAATTGTTGATTAATACTGTGATTGTCATCTACATGACGATAGTTTTAATACATGAGTTTGTTAACATATTGATTTCAAAACGTTTATTCAAGAATTATATTTATATTTTAGGTATTTTATTCGTATCCATACTTGTTTTTAAAAAAATATTTATCAATATTATAGAAACTTGTATCTTTGAAATTCTGTTTCGGAAAAATATATAAATGTTTTATATATATATATAAAAATTTGATCTCGTTTTCACAAACTAACATATACACTCACAAACACATACGCATACATACACACATGTGTATATATATATATATATATATATATATATATATATATATATATATACAATACATGTAAAAAAAGAGATGTGTGTATACTTGAGTAATAGTATAATTCGAAATGCATTTATTCATATAAAAGTATGTTGATTAATGTAAATGTATGAATTTGATTCGTTCTATATTGTTATATGTCAGTGCAATGAAAAGAGATGAGGTGTAATAACGCAAAATCAACGAACTGCAGCGTATAATGATTTGGAAATCTGAACGAAGTGTAAGCTAACCACATTCTCATGCAAATCTCGTAAGCCTGCAAGCGATATACGCTTTGACTGGAAGCTGATTTTGCTTTGGTTTCCTTGCCGAGCCAGAGTGTAAAATCATATGTGTTCAGAGAAGGTTTTGTGTGATGTACATATAAAATTGAATTCATTACGATATATAAAGTATAGGTATGTGTCAAAAGCAATTGAAGTATATAAATTTAATGAACGTAAATTATAATTAATAAAAAATGAATACTGTTTCAGTATTTGAATTTAGTTTCGAATAAATTATATTTTATATAGGGTCATCCAAATGTGACGTCTAAATTTGTGTTTAATTGAAAAGAAACATGTTTATAGTTTCTTTATTTTTTAATAAAACACAAATCTAGGCGTCACATTTGGATTACTCTCTCTCTCTCTCTCTCTATATATATATATATATATATAATTTTAATAATATATAAAATACTGCAATCTCATAATTATTCATTAAATGAATTTGTATTTTTTTAAAATATATATCTATTATTTTTGAATAAATATCAACAAATATATTTTATTGAAGAAATTATTTTAATGGATAAAATCTTTGTTAATTTATAAATATTTTTTTTAAATACATATATTTTTTATTAGAAAATTATAAATATTAAAAAAGTAATAGAATATTATTAATTACTTTTAAAATAAATACTGAACATAAATGAATAAAATTCTGCTCTAGAAAAAATTAGTATCAAATACATAATTTAACGATAATATTAGGGGGACCGGAAAGTAATGTCGTTTCTGCGCATGTCGATATTTGTTAGTCATTTATCAGCTCATTGTGTACTTCAAAGTCGTGCCAAAGACATTGTAAGGTTGGAGTGACTTGTTTACTCGTAAATAATAAAATCTTAATTTTTTTTGCAATTTATGGTGAAATGGCCAGCCAAATACCAGAAGAGGTACATATCCGGCATTGTATGCTTTTTGAGTTTCACAAGGGTAGTAACGCAACGGTTGTTACCAAAAACATTTGCGATGTTTATTCAAACGCATTAGACGTTCGTAAATGTAAAAGGTGGTTTTCTAAGTTCAAATCCGGTAATTTCGATCTTTCCGACTCGTACCGATCAGGAAGACCAACAACTTTAAACAATGATATGTTAAGGGCGGAAGTGGAAGCAAATTCGTGTCAGACAATCGAGGAACTGTCAAACACTCTTAACCAACCTTGATCGACCATCCAAGAACATTTGTAGCAGATTGGTAAAATAAGCAGAGCAGGTGTTTGGGTCCCGCATAATTTGTCCGAAGAAAACAAAGCTAACCGATCCACCACATGCAACTTATTGCTTCAGCGGCACAATACAGAAGCGTTTTTTGATCTCTTGATCACTGGAGATGAAAAATGGGTCCTCTATGATAATCCAAAATGCAAAAGGCAGTGGCTCTCTCCGAATGAATCGCCACGAAGTACAGCTAAGGCAGGTTTACACCCCAAAAAGGCACTTTTGTGTGTTTGGTGGAGTATTCGCGGGGTCGTTCATTTTGAAGTGCTGAAACCTGGACAAATTATGAATGCAGACCTTTACTGTGAACAATTGGATCGAGTATTGAATTTTTAATTGAAAAATGGTCAGCGATTGTCAACAGAAAAGGTGTTATTCTGCAACACGATAATGCAAGACCGCACTGCGCAAAACGAACCCTGGAAAAAATTAATGAATTGGGATGGAAGGTATTACCTCACCCACCATACTTGCCCGATATTGCGCCATCGGATTTCCATTTATTACGATCGCTATAACATTTTGTAAGTGGCAAAAAATTTGAAAATTCGGATGATGTCCAAAATACCATCTCCAGATATTTTGCTCAAAAACCAATTGATTTTTATCGATCCGGCATTGAAAATTTGCACACTAGATGGCAAAAGGTTGTTGATAACGAGGTGATTACATTATTGATTAAAAATAAAAACTTGGTAAAAATTTATCTGTTTGAATTTAATGTAGAAAAACGACATTACTTTCCGGTCTCCCTAATATAATATAATATTTTTATTAGCATGAATTTTATTTTAAGTAATTAAATATCTTTATAATGAATATCTTTTCAATTTAATATTAATTTAGCAAGGTAAGAAAATATTTATTATAATAACTAATTATAAAATGATAATTAATTATCACTATTTGGTTATTGTAACAAATTTACTTCAAATGAATTATTGCCTCAAAACCACAAGATAAAATAAAAAATGTTAAATAATGATTTATTATTCAATTGATTTGTGATTTAAGTAATTATTGAATACTTTTAAAATAACTTGTGCGGGGAGGGGGGCGATAATTCGTTTGTGTTAAAGTGAATAATTATTTTATTTGTAAATATTCTTTCTCTCTCTCTCTCTCTCTCTCTCTCTCTATATATATATATATATATATATATTTCTGTATATACAATATGTAACATAAACAGCAAGTAAGTTTATAATTTACAAAACATAAAAATTATAAAAATATATTTAAATTGCCAATACTATATTTATTATAAGTTTAAAAGTTAAAACAAATGTAAAATAAATATTCTTGACTTCTAGTCATATGCCATATGTTCTATTTTATAACTGTTATTGTAAAATAAGATACGTAACATACAACTGAAGATGAACGAACTGCATCAGCATTAAAACAATAATCATCTTGAGTGTAAAATTGCTAATTTTAAGATTCTTCTCTCGTACTAATGCTTTATTTATGAGATTATAAATATTGATTCTTGTTGTTTTCAAAAAAGTTAAAAAATAAAATGAAAACTACGGATTAATTAAATGTGTTATGAATAAATGTATATCCCAGGAATTCTTTTAATGTACAAGTACTTTTCATATACACATTGTACATAAACATATACATATATATACATATATATATATATATATATATATATATATATATATATATATACATGTGACTTAAATGAGACTGAAGGATGTAATCTTTAGTCCTGATTTTCATTTTTAAGTTTCATTTGGGCCACCCTATATAAATTGTATGTACACATGTATATACATTTTACGTATACATACACACACACAAACATATATATATATATATATATGTCATCTACTATTTCAAAAATAAATAATTAATGCACAGTAAAGTTGAAAACATTGTAATTTAAATAATTATCTTGACAGTTTTACGTTCTAGAATTGGCAACTTTAGAAATATATAAATTTTGCTCTTCAATATTTAATTATTTTGTAAAATGTTTTCTAAATAGATCCTTATTTTACATTAATAATAAATAAATTAATTTATTGTTTAAAACAAAAAGTTATATATACATATATACATATATACATATATATATATATATATATATATATATATATATATGTGTGTGTATGTATGTATGTGTATGTACATTTATAAATAAAGAATGTGTGCAAGTATTCTGAAAGATTGTGAATCTTACTTCTATTACATACAAATAAAGATGATCTGAAGAAATACGTAAAACGTCCGCGAACATAGCCGAACTTTCAAAATTAAATCATTCACATTTATCGAAGTCTCATCACGGATTCGTAAATGGACGAAATGAGAAAACTTCGTCGATAACAGTTTTGAAGAAGGAAAACGAATCGTAACGGAATGTCTGCTCATACGTCTCTCTTTTAAGTCGACGCGTCGTTGTGTAAAGCGTTAATAAATCAATTCTTGGATACATGTAAACAGGGAAAATGTTTCAATCAGAGCAGTGAAATAGCAGCAAGCGTTCAGATCATTGGATCTGTGGCCTTTTGGGAGAGCGCCCCCATCCTATTTTCATTCACTTAACTAAACCCAATTTAGCGAACCTGATTTAATTTGCAATGCTTTTGCGCTTATAGTGCAAGTCTGTATAACGGATAAAATTCGTATACTCGTAATAAATCCTGAAAACAGTGTCAAAATGACTTCGAACACGTTTTATTTACAAAATTAATTATATGTACTTTTATCTGTACACACACGCATATATATATATATATATATATATATATGTATATATATATATATATATATATATATATATATATATATATATATATATATATACATATACGTCTGTATGTGTTTTTGTTATAATAAACATATTAATTTTGTGTACGTTTCTTGCAGTTATTGATTACTAAACCATCGTTTATTTAGAAAATCTGTACATAAATAATTATTCTTATGTTCCTATATTTTAAAAATAGAAATATTTTTTCTTTCTTTTATAAGTAAAATAATATATTAATTGTATTTTAGAATTTATAATATTAGTTACAAGTAGTACAATTTATAATATTATTGTAGTTACAGGGTCATTCAAATATGGCGCCTAGGTTTGTATTTCATTAAAAAGAAACTATACACATGTTTCTCTTTAATAAAACACAAATCAATGCGTCACATTTGGATGACTTTCTCTCTCTCTCTCTCTCTCTCTCTATATATATATATATATATGTGTATGTGTGTGTGTGTGTGTGTGTGTGTGTATATATAATAATTTTAATTATTTATTTCAAATTATAATTAAATAAATGGAGTTAATATTTCAACTACTAATTTGTATATGAAATTATGGTCTATATATAAAGTTAGAATTTAATTTTTTAAATATATTTGCTAATTTGTTAATAATTTATTTTTTTAATTATATTTGCTAATTTGTTATTAATTTAATGATATTATTTTTCTACATTTTAAGACTTAAGAAAAATGATAATTGTTGTTTTAAATTATCGATATGACCCCAAATGAAAATCATTCTTTCTTATTTTAAAGTCATTCAATTAATATTACATATATGTATATATATATATATATATATATATATATATATATATATATATATATATATATATATATATATATATATATATATATATATATATATATATATATATATATATATATAATTTTATATTTTTGAATAATATAAAAAGTAAATAACATAAACTATGCATAGACTGAATGAAGTTTAAAAAAAATTTTTGTGAAATTTATTCTTCATTACACATAATTATCAACTTTTTCTATTTCAATTCTTTTTAATTCCATATTCATCTAATTAGCATCTGAAATTATCATTTATCAAAGATATATAATTTTTCATTATGTATCACTTTTTTCTTGTTATGGTTTGTAATAAGGTAAATTATAATTTTATTTGAATTACGCTATCCAATTTTTCTGTTCGTTTTTCTAGTTCATGTGTTTTTTTTTAGAAAATATAATTTTGTCAAGAAATCGTACGTAAATATATATTCGAGGGTCGTTTGATAAGTATGGTAAAAAGTAAGAAAAACTAAATTGAAAAATTTAATTAAGTTAATTAATTAATTAAATTAAACAATAAATAAATGTACCATACTTATCAAACAACCCTCGTATATATATATATATATATATATATATATTCACCTCCATCAATAGATTGAAATTATTGATCGGGAATCCAAAAAAGGATAAACCTTCAAGACCCATGATTAGATAAATAACTACCAATTGATAGAGAGAACCAGATATTGTTGGTACACACACACACACACACATATATATATATATATATATATATATATATATATATATATATATATATATATATATATATATATATATATATATATATATATATATATATATATATATATATATATATATATATAAAATATATATATATATATATATATATATATATATAAAAAAAATATATATATATATATATATATATATAGATATATATATATCTATAATATGTATATATATATATATATATATATATATATATATATATATATATATATATATATATATATATATATATATATATATATATATATATATATATATATATATATATATATATATATATATATATATATATATATATAAGTAAAAAATTATATAACATACAAATATATATATATACATATAGAAAGCAAGAGAAATTGAATAAGAGGTACTAAAAGCAAATTAACTAAATTAAAGTTTTTTTAATACTGAATTAAAGTAATAAAAACGTATGTTTTTAGTAATATAGAATTTTTATTTTATTTCATAATAGCATTTGTAAATATTTTGATTTCATAACAAACTCTGTAATCATTTTTATAATATCTGTATTTATTGATTTTTAAGTATATTATTATTTCATTTTCTTACAATGACAAATGATTAAAAAAACTGAAATTAAAAACACTTATCAATGCCTATATCAAAATTATCCCGAATATATATTAATGTACATTTTCAACTCTGGTTTTTATTCACCTATTAAACTTCCCATCTTTAAACTCTTGAAGTTTGGGAAATATAATTTATTAATTAATGAAAATGCATGATTTTGTATTTAAATATTATCACACCGTTCAAAAACAGCTGACATAAAAATTATTATTATTATTTATTTTTAAAATTATTTTATGTACTTTTAAATACATACATGTATATGTATATATAAATATAAATATATGTATATGTATATTTCAGTGTGCATATATACACACATGCTTTTATACATTTCATACTATTTCATATTCGCAAAATGTATTCAAAGATTAATATCTCAATATTTTTCCTTTTACGTTTTTGGTAGCTGGTTTGTCATTCAATATTTGTTTCTACTTACTCTTATATAATATATATATATATATATATATATATATATATATATATATATATATATATATATGCATTTATACATACATATATACATATTTATATCTACTTGCTTTCAAAACATGCGGTGTGTAAACTGAAAACCTGTGGATGATGAAGCGCCAATGATTATTTTTCTTTCATCATGTCGCGGATGCAAAGGAAACTAAGGGGAAATAAAGGAGAGTGTACCGGAATAACAACTCAGTGCTCTTTACTAACGTCCTACCCTTCATCTTTATGAGGGTGAATATGCGGGTTTCAAACACAGTCTATATATATTTTTTGTGATCATTCGTAAAATAACAAGTGGTGATATTTTTTATTAACAGTTTCATCGCCTTTTTGAATTCTCTATGATTATTTTCTATTTTTTAATATACTTCAAACACAATTAAAAAATACTGTAATTCGTATTAAAATATATTATAATTATCTTTATTTATATTACGACTAGAATTTACTATCAAATATTATCATAAAAATATATTTCAATAGTATTTTTCTGATAACTTTGTTATTAAGAATAGATATTTAAATTGGTTATTATGTTATATTTGTCGCTATAAAATTTGTTCTTTAGAATACCTATAATGATTCTTTAATGATATACAATTAAGTTTGTTAAGAGCAAATTGTACATTTTTGATTTTATTTACAAATCACATATGTTTCAATGCTTTTCGGAGAATTAGTTTACGCAAGACAAGTTATTAAATCTTGATGAGATGAAAAATTATAACGTGGATTCATTCAATGTTATACATCACTCACAGCCCTAAACCACACATCAAGGCACATCGACGCTTGATTTGATGCTAACATACAAGCCGCCCCGGTTGTTGCTTTATAATCATTGCTGACGACGTCAGACGTCGAAAGTAGAATGAGGGTGGCTCCGCTTCCACTACCTACTTTCTTGGTTGTCAACTAACGTTGTACTCTTCGATTTATCAATAATAATTCTAACAATACTAGAAATATAATACATACATACATACATACATATATATATATATATATATATATATATATATATATATATATATAAAGTCAAATAAAGCTTTAAATCTAAAATGAGAGAAAAGTAAAAGAAAAATGAGGACTTATCTAAAATATATCAATATATTTTATTATTTTTTATTTATGTTTTATTTTTTATGTGGATTTAAATATTTTGGTAATGAAAATAACTTTTAAAAACATTCTGCCGATTGAAAATATTATCAGAATAACACCAAATTGTTTTACTCTTTTTTTGATTTTATTTTTTTTAAACAATCTCAAAAAAAGTTAATATTTTCTTTCAGATTGTTTGAAATAAATATCAAAAATATTTTTAATAGATTATTGTATATTATGCTATTTTTATACATTTGTTTGATTATTATATAATAACAATTAATTGTCATTAAGCTTTTATAGTTTTTAATTTATATATTGAAACAAGTTTAATAAAAGAGACAGTAAATATATATATATATATATATATATATATATATATATATATATATATATATTAAAGCATATTTTTTTATTTTAAAGATGGAAAATATTTTGTATTAAAATTTATATTTTTATACATAATAACTCAAATAAGACTGATGGATGTAAAATACAGATAAATTTTTGAAAAATTTTCTTTAATTTTGTTACAAAATATATTTCATAGATATTTTTAGAGCTATGTTTGAAACATCACATCTATTAAATACCTCTTCTTTTTCTGATGATAAATATTAGTTCTCTTCAGAGTATTTTCCATTAAAAAACATAACGTTTCTGGCTCCAAATTTCTTTTTTCCTCACGAATGTTGCTCTTGATTTATTGAATTATTCAGGGTTTGTTAACATACACCCGTCTTTTCAAGTAGCCTCACAAGAAAAAGTCAGGGGCTGTCAAATTTGGTGAATGGGGAAGCAAAACGAAATCAAAATTTCTTATAACGAGTTGTTTATCGAAAAGTTCACGAAGAAGTTTCATTGTCATTTTTGCTGTATATGCAGTACCTCTATTCTGCTGGGATCATATGTCAGAATTACTTCAAACTTCCGCACATAAAAAAATTAATCATGGTTTTATATATAGTCTTGGTGATGAGCATCTCTTTCTGGAACTTCAGCGATTAATCCTTGCTCTAAAACTGAAAGAATAAGTTTCAATTCATGTTATCACTAGGAACTTTCCTAACGTTAAAATTCTTATGGTTTTTTTTTTAAGTTAAAATAATAGACCGTTAAGTAGAATAAAACTAATCTATGTTTTTTACTCATTGTTATACATCATAAGTAGCCACTGTAGATTTTCAAAGTATGTTTTTTAAATTATAAAAAATAAAAAAAGGAAAATAATCAAAAATAAAAGTGATGTGAATTTTTCAAACCTTTCAATCTTATTTTGGCCATCTTATAATTTATTACCTTATAAACAAATAATATATTTCATTAAATTTGTATTATACATTAAAAATAATAATTATCTAATGAAATTTATATTTTGTTATATTTTTTTTGTAATATTTGTTAATGTAAATAAAGTGTCTCTATTTTATTTTTCCATATTTTCATAAAAATGTTATTATTTAAAATAATTATTTAAATATTTTATTTATATATATATATAATTCATTCAATGTTTATTTCTAAAATGAAAAACAATTATTAAGTTTGACCGGCTAATCTAATATAAAATGTACTTTTTTATAAAAAGTTTTCAAATTAAGAATTGCATCGATCCTGTGAAAATTATTTACTTTCATAGAAGAAATATTAGTTCCATCATTTCTGAGTATTCGTTAACATGTTGTTTTTATAATACGATCTTTCTTATGATTCATAATACCAACATTTTATCGCTCATCACACTACTTGGTTGAAGTTTTGAAAGTTAGAACTATCAATCAATCTTAGTGTCATTTTTGCTACGTCCATGTTCACTACATGATTTTCATCTTATAGTATACTGAACGTTGAATGTTACGTTCTACTTAGTAAAGTTTTTTTGAGAATCTCTAAAAAGAAATGATACTGCGACACTTTACGAATAATGAATATTTGCGTACTTAATGACTATATTGACGTTCGTTGCAACCTTAATTATTCTTTATTTTTAGATGATTGAGTGCCAAAAATTTTGACATTAAGTAATGATTTATTTACAATCTTTTTTAGGAATATTTCTACAAATAATAATTTACACACAAAATATACACAATAATATATACATGTGTAATTTGTATCCAAAATTATGAACACAGATAAAGTTAAAATGGAAAATATAGCCAGTTTCCAATATTATTGTTTGAAAAATATAATTTATAAATTAACAATAACACGCTTTATTCTTTATCAAATTTTATGTACTTATATATAGGGTCATCCAAATTTTACGCCTAGATTTGTGTTTTATTAAAAAGAAACATATGTATAGTTTCTTTTTAATAAAACACAAATCTAGGCGTCACATTTGAATTGCCATATATAATTATTGATAACAGTTTTAAAAATAACTATTATTATTATTAATGTCCTTTTGAGTTCATTTAAAGCATAGTGTTTTGACAAAGCAACACCAGCAGACTGTGTTATGGATAGAAGTTTGCATCTCTTCCCTACTCTTTCCCTTTCTTTAACTTCTTTAGTTTTCTTCTTCTACGACATCCTTGGTTTGTTTCACTTCCTCTTACCGTGGCAGTTATATAACAGAGCTTGCTCCTCTACAGTATTTTTGCTTTTTCATAAGCTTCATTTTTTTCCTTAATTTGAGTAACGATCGATTCCTCTTGCACCCACTTCCATAGTTCTTCATAAGAAATAACGTTTAGCTAAAATACTCAGATGATCTTCAGAAAACATATGTTAAT
Source organism: Neoneuromus ignobilis (assembly GCA_029203775.1). Lineage (NCBI taxonomy): Eukaryota > Metazoa > Arthropoda > Insecta > Megaloptera > Corydalidae > Neoneuromus > Neoneuromus ignobilis. Next base: position 31,427,713 of record CP092090.1, read on the forward strand.
AAAAACTTAGCTAATGAATATTACAGTTGTAATTATTTAGGTCTTGCAACTACATCAAAACAGTCTTGATGTTGGTTTTATAAATGAGAAATTTGGACAGCGAGAATTTTACAGTTTTCCACACTGAACAGACCTGTATGAATGTTGCGTTTGTTTTATGAATACATATTTTGATGTTTATATTAGTTCCCATATTTGTAATAACTACATTGCTGAAACAAATAAATTATTCGACCTCTTCAATATTTTTTCTACTCATTTACATTTGATTGCAATCGATAGTATTAAGTTTTATTATCTTGGCTGAAGTCCTATTGTCCTGGCCATATCTTCATGATTCTACTGCTTGCTAGCTATTTCTCTGTTATTCTGTTGTAAGAGACAAATATTATGAGAAAAATTTAGTCTTCCAAGTAATTGTCAATCTACTCTAAATAGCTCACTTTTTTTCTTCTTTAGTTTTAGTCATTATCTGGATCAGAACCAGGAGGAATAAAATTGAGAACAAGATACATCCATGTCACACTTTCAAATATTGCTAGAAAACGTAATTTATAAATAGTTAAGAATATGTATTATAATATATATATATATATATATATATATATATATATATATATATATATATATATATATGTACACATACACACACATATTTATATATTATTTAATTTTAAAAAAATATTCCTACAAACAGTTTTAAAATATGTTACTATTGAATCTACTTTCCAATAATTTAAAATTTTAAGAATATGTATTCATTTATAATGTACATATATGTCAAAATTGTTTATTTAATATTTTATGTAGTATTTATATTTTTATATTTGTTATTTAAAGTAAATTTACATTACATTAACAAATATGCATCTGTGTTCAAAGAATAATTGACATTTCTTAGATATTACGTTGCTTGCAACAACTTTTAGTTTAATTTACAGCGACAATATTTGAGAAATATAATGAATTCTTTGAACGTAGTTGCGGTTTTGTCAAAATTAACACAACCGCAATTTTATTAATTCTGAGTGAATCTTTCTTTGTAGTTGACAAATTCCTGTAATTTTCCTTTCCTGTTATTAACATTAATATGATTTAATGTAAGGCAATAATACTCAAAAGAGATGTCAAACAATAATTTGGTTATTCATGAAATTTAGCATTGATATTAAACGTTTCTGTAATATTTTAAATTAATATTTTAATAATAAAAAAATGTTATATTAATATGACACAAACATTGATTTCTTTAAAATTTATGTATTTTTTACATTCATATTAATTTTAGAATTTAGTATATGAATATTGGTTTTGTATTTGAAAAACGTATTTAAAACACAAAGTACATTTTTAATAGTATATTATTAATTTTTATATTAGGTGAAAATATAAAATGAAATATGTAATAAATAGATATTTAATGAATATGACAGTAGATAATTAAATTTAAAACGTATCAGATAATTTAATTAAAATTTTTTTATGGGCGAATTTCAATAGACAGGAATGTAATAAAGATTCTAATATTAAACTATAAATGTTAGCAGAAAAACAATCGTAACATTCATTTTATTTCAAATATGAAATTAAATAGCAATTAAGAAATAAAATTGTATTAAATTGTATACAATGGGAGTTTCTAAATATGTTATAAAATAATGAATATAAATGCTTAAATTCAAAACTAATAAATAAAAATTAAGATATGTACATATAAAAATTGATTATTTAAATATTACACACACACACACTTACATACATATATATATATATATATATATATATATATATATATGTAATGTTGAAATTCAAAAGAAACTCATTTTTTAAATAAAGTGTCTGAATTAATAGTATATAATTTTTTATGAATATAAAATAAAAAATATTCTTCCTATTCAAATAGTTTTTAGCAAACGTCAACCTTTTTTGCTCTAATTTGATAATCTGAAAAATCGACGACATTTTTCTCAACTTTTCTTGAGAATATAAAAAGTCTTCGTAGGCAAAGTAGACAACGCTGGCGAAGCACCCTTTTTTATTATATTTCTTGTAAAAATTTATGTTGTTTGAATGAACGTTTCGACATTCTGAAATAAAATCGGTTTAGATAGTAAATTTCTCTTTACATACATACATACATATATATATATATATATATATATATATATATATATATATATATATATATATGTGTGTGTGTGTGTGTGTGTGTGTGTGTGTTATAAAATTTTAATACATTATGCATTAATACAATTTTTTGCCATAAATATATATATTTATATATAACTTTGTTCCAGTATTCACATCAATCATTTTCTAAATATTCAATTGCTCGATGAGCAAACTGTATCCACAATACATTTACCATCTGTGTTTACTCTCTGTCAGATTAAAGATACGGCGATTATTGCAATAGTGCCGTACAAAAATGTCGGTTTCGTCGGATCAGTCATTTAAAGCCTCACTTTGTATTTATACTATCAATCAAATAATTATGCAATTACTTGAGACTTATTGCTAATATATTTTTTCCGACATATTATATGGGTATTAATCTTTCCATTTAATCTTAGATAACATTTTGGTGAGTGTTATTTATATATAGGCTTAAGATAAACATTTTTTAACGGTTTAACATTCTTTATTATATATATATATATATATATATATATATATATATATATATATATATATATAAAGAGAGGCATTGAATTTTCACATTTAAATAAATAAACATCGTTTTTATAAAATTCTCTTTTTACAGTCAATTTAAAAACCAAATTGTCTAAAATTAAACAATAGTTGATAATCAAATTAATCATTTACCTCCAACAACACCAAATTTCATAGATTTAAATAGTCAATTATTATTTAGTTTACTCACCGATGTACATTTTCAATGCTATTCCATCGTTGTAAAAGTGCTATTTTATAATGCACCGTTCTGACAATGATGGTATTGTCTTTGAAATGCGTATCAGCAAATAAAATGAATAGTAAGTGATAATTGGAAACTTTTATTAAATCTTGTAGTGTTAGAGGTGAGTGATTCATTTGTGTTAAAGTTAATTTGTCATAATACAAAAATTAATAATTTTAATTGATTTTTTTCTATTGGAAAATTTCAACTCTAGTATAGAGTTATAAAAATTATACATTGATTTTTTTTAAAACGAAGTAATCAAAAATGATTCATATATAACTGACCGGCACCAAATTGTGTATACATATAATTACCGAAATAAAATAATATTTATAGCTACAATGCATTTCCGTGTCAGTGCGTGCAGTATCAGTAGTGTAGTTTAGTTGGCAAATCATGAATATATTTTTTTTAATATCGTACCGATCAGTGCGTATTGGTACTATATGGTGACAGTCCATTTTATGAGTGAATAATTCTAGAGTAAGTTTGTTATTAATAATTTCTTAGAATAAATTATATACAAATATTATGACTGTAAAATGGATATTTAAATGTAATTTTTTTATTAATTATAATTATTAAATGTGATTTGAACTCATATAGCTTTAAAATATATTTATATATTTTGATAAATATATAAATATATTATAATTATATATTGATAAATAATATCATTCAAAAATCAGTTTTATTTATTTACTTTTTTAATTTTTATAGTGAAAATTCGTGAATAAAACATTAGAATTCATAAAGAAAATTTCATTAGATTAATTATTTTTCATAAATTTACTTTATATTTTTAATCTTAATCATAGTGATATAGAATAAAAGTTTTTTATTAATTTCGAAATTTATAATAATATGCTAAATAATTTTGTGATTCATTACCAAAAATAGCAATGCATAAAATTATAAAAGGATTCAATTCATATGATGTATTTTTTTGTTACTTTTAAGAGATAAAGTTATTCATTTTTAGTAACAAAAGTAAAATTAACTATCGTATAAAAATAGTGAAAAGTGTGTAAATATCTACATATTTTTTTTAATTTCGTTACTCACAGAAATGATTTTTGACTATATCGTGTTTCATCTAAAAATAATATTTTCATCTTTTTAATAATATTGTATATGAGTGATATTCTTTATTTTGAACTGTTTAAACCTAATCAAATAATAAGTTTATGTAAATTTTTATTATCAATAGTTGTCAATGTTAAACCAGGATTTGATTAAATGTACTTATGATTAGTGAAAAATGTTTTTTATTTTTTTCTAAAAGATTGTTAAATTTTGCATAGATAACATTTCCATTGAAAACTTATAAATCATTCATTCTGCTTATCCAAAAGGTTTAAGTAAAGTCATATAAAATAAAAGCTTTATAAGATTGTGATCTATAATATTTCAGAATTTCAAAACTTTTCGAATAAAACAAATTAATACAAAAAATTAATGTCTTGTTACTTCACATTAAAACCAATATGTTTTTGCACACAATAATATTTTTTTTGCGATATGTAAACATTTCTTGGAGCAAATTTTTAGTATAAATAAATTATCAGTTATATACAAACAAATTAACGATAAATAATATATCATTGTTCGTTTAGATCCTCTAATAGGTTAATTTGAACATAAATTAATCTAATCGTGTTACAAAAATTTATAAATGTTCAATAAACACTTTTTGTTCACTTTATTGACTGATATGTATAATGATAGTCACACCATCATCATCAGAGTATTGTATTATAAAAAATATATAAAATGTTAAGATATAGAACTTATAAAATCTTATAATTGAGCGTTTTGACTATGATGGTTTGACCGTTGAAATGCACATCAGCGAATAAATTGAACAATTTTATAAAATCTTGTCTAATTGTATCTTGGTTCTTATTTTAAATACAATACATTATTGATTAAAAAATTAATTACACTTTGTTTATTTAGTTTCAAAATTCTTTATAAATTTATATATTATTAAAATAATGTAATTAATATTTTTAAATCATATTTTTTTAATTTAGAGATTATGTACAAGATAGAAATATACTATATCAGTGATGTGATACGTATGTTAATAAAATAGTTTTCTTACGTTTTTCATACTGCAATTTTTATATTCAAATATTCTCTATTGTATTTTACTTCAAATTCAATTATTCTTACTAGGAAAATTGATATGAAGTATGAAAGTTTTTAAATCCTCTTTATTTTTCCAATTAAAACGGTTTAGTTTTCAAAAAAGAATCTCTAGTGATATTTTCTGTGATATTAAATAAAGCAGACTTCATATAAAAATTTCTACACATGAATTGTAGAATTCTATATTAATTAAATTGTTTTTACTTCATATTCGTCCCGAACAATAATTCAATAAAACTCGGAATTTTGTGTTTCTTTTATCTGAATGAATTTAATGTATAAAAAATGTATCATTTTTATTCGTTGAAATAATTGAGAATTAACAGCTTGATAGATGAGTAATGAAGCTGCAATATCATTCCGTGTCTAGACGTTCTGTGTGAAGAGTTCATGTAACGAACTATCATTATTCTGAAATTTACTGCTAATGATCGTACAGCATCGTTCGCGTGCTTTTCCCTAGAACTGTATTTATCATTATATATCAGTTTTAGTTTTTTTTTATTCCTTAGTCCTCACAGATTTAATTATCTACGTTTCAAAAAAAAAAATAATCGATTATTGAAAGTGATTTTGGTTTTCATAATATTTTTTTTGTAACATTTACAATGAGTTTGTTATTGTATATATATATATATATATATATATATATATATATATATATATATATATATATATATATATATATATATATATATATATATATATATATATAATTTATGTCAATACACTAACTGAAGATATTTTCATTTAGAATAAGTTTCGCATAACGAGTGAATTGTAAGACGGCTGAAATTTAAAAACAATATCAAGTTTGCGTGAAGTAAGAATGCTTGAATGTTGACTTTGTTGGATATAGGTTATTATGTACTTAGGCATTCAGTCGTTTCTACAATATTTACGTTAGTCTTCCCCTTATTTAATATCAAATATTGACTCATCCACTCAGGTGTTTGCGTGCGGCAGTCGTTGGTGGGCGAACTTGTTCACCTTTTGCACCGGAAGCACTAAAATGCACAAACCATACAGTATAGTTATGCATCATTTACAAGTATTTAAATAGTGGGTTAGATCATGGTTTTCACATAAAATAATATTATTTGTCTCAATTACTGTAATTAATTTTATATAATTTGTGTATATTTTTAATAGGATTTCATTTACTTTTTACTTTCGAAAAAAATATGTACATACATACATACATACATATATACATACACACATACATACATACATACAAAAATATCTTTCTCAAAATAAATGATGTTCAGGTAATGCAAAAACAATTATCAAAATTCTCCGTTCTTAAGATTACGTGCGAGAATTGCAAAAAATAAAATTATATTTACAAATTGTCATGAGCATCGGCACCTTGAATACACCTTTAATGTTTAAGAATGAACTCTAGGCGAATTTTTGAATTTTGTGTTTTTGAGTGAGACAAAATAAATAAAATAGGTTGGAAAAAATAGTAATGGATAGGAAAAACAATGTTAAGTGTTTTGGAAAAGTGAATAACCCAACCATTATAAAATTCTGTAGAAGAAATATAATAGTCTGGAGTTTGTAGGATAGAGATCCACCTTGATTTACTTTATCGAATTATATATCAAATGAAGACTATTCTTTTTTATTTGCTGAGGACTTTATTTGCAGTCAATCTCCAGTGTTTCAGTATCAAAAAGAATAAAATAATATATCAGTAAGATAATGATTCCAAATATACAGTCCTTAAAATCTATCAATGATTCGAAGCGAATGGGAAATATTATTAGATTACCTACCACAATTACCAGACTTAAATATAATTGAAGACGTTTGGAGTTGGTAAATAAAAATTTACAAGTTGTAGGAGAAAATCCATACTGGATAAAAGGACATAAAGCAATATGAAACAATAAATATTATGGAAAGTATTTCAGATGAATAAAATATTGCATTTTGAAAAAAGTGGCTACAAAAAATATTAAAAAACTTGAAGAATATATTAGTGACAAAATTTTTGCAATACAAGACTTCGAGTTTATGCAAATTTTATGCAATAAATATATTTTTTTAATAAAATCTTATTTTACTAAAATTGATAATATTAATAATTGCATTTATTAACATTTTTTAAATAACAATAAATAATTGCATTTAAAGAGATAGTCTGAAGTGAAACTGAAAATTCATGATCATTGCAGCAATTTTGTAACTCATTGTATGGTTGGATATATATATATATATATATATATATATATATATATATATATATATACTTTCAAAAGATAATTTATTGGTGGAATAAAAAAGAAACGCATTGGATAACTAGAAGTGAAAAGTTTTGAAAGAAGTCTTTATTCAGCAATGGATAGAAAGAGACTTATAAGCGTCTCTCTCTCTCTCTCTCTCTCTCTCTACATATATATATATATATATATATATATATATATATATAAGTATAAAGGTCTTTAACTAGACAATCTAAGATAGAAAAATGCAACTTGTGATTTAATTTTTATTAGTAAATTTCAATTCATCCTTTTTATTGTTAATATCTTTTTGTTATTTAACTAATTAAATAATGCCAATAAAATAGCACTTTTTCTTTATCCCTGAAAAATGTTCAGTAATTACGGTTTTAAGTTTTATTTATTCGAAAAGATATTTTCTGTTTAAAATTCAAAAAACTTTCTATTGTATTTTCATAAATACAATATAGTATTAAAATTTCTAGACCAAAAATAGTATTATAATTTATACATAAAAAAAATATTATTAAAAACATTGTACTAAATTGTTGAATGAAACTAAACGTATAAATTATTTAAAAACAAGTAACACTATTTTTTGAAATAAAGGGTGTAATATAATATTGATTCTTTAATAAATGAAATAAAAATACAATTAACCAAGCTCGTTTCATACTTATTAGTTTTGTCTCATACAACTTTTGTATTTTTAGAAAATTTAAAAGTCTACTCAAAAGAATTCAATTCTCAATCAATTGAAGACGTTCGTAAAAAAAACAACGTATTTCTTATCGAACTGTTTGGAAAATTTTTAAAAACTTGGAATGTTTTTTTTAACAAATAACCAAATTACGAAACAATTTACTATTTTAAAACATAATAATTATTATATTAAAATTGTTATAGTTTTTTTTTTCAAAAAAATGTAAAAATCAAATTATATTTATATTATTTATTTAAAAAAAAATTCGTAAATAATCAAATAATTCGAATTTAATTTATAAGCTATAAATATATTTTAAAGAATTTATAAATTCAATATAAATTGATAATTAGCATGTATATATATATATATATATATATATATATATATATATATATATATATATATATATATATATATAAATACTTTGAAGATGTTAAACATATATTTTATGATCAGTTGAAAAATATTTGTAAGAAAAGTGCAGAAATAACTAATAGGCATGAAAGAGAATAAAGAGATTAAAAAAATGTTCATACTTTAGTGTTAAAACTTATTTAAGTTAGAAAGTAAAAAGAAATATTTTTTATTACATTATTTTATTTATTTCATTTTATTACACAAACAACTTTTCCACTTTAAAATAACTAGATAAAATTGAAGTGTTAAAAAGTATTCTATTACTTATTTCCATTTAATTATTTACGTTATGTACGAACGACGAAATATAAAACTTTTAACGAGTAGTGCATACTTGAAAACATTTAAATGATCCGTCTGACACTAAAATATACGACGGAGCAAAAATATATACTGACATCAACAATTAATCACAGAAGTTAATAACAAAATAGCAGTTAGTAACTAGAATTACCACTTGAAAACAAGAAGGTTACTTTAAAGTCAATCATTTATAATATGAAACAATACAAAAAAAATATTGTTTCAAATTAAACACAGTACCTGTCATTAACGTAATTGTAAAGTTTCGAACTTAAGTTTTTAATTTAAAAGTTTGCTTGTTTTATATTATACGGGCTTTTGTGTATTTTAAATTTATTATGCAAAATCATAATACAATAATAGTTGATTTTTGATGAAAATTGACTGTGGTTGAATTTTCTCTTAAATTTTATTTTAATTAATTAAAAGTTTCTAGTATCAATAATATTTTAGTATAATATTTTTTAAATTGCTAACTTTATATATATATATATATATATATATATATACACACACACATACATACAATCTACATCATTATTGCTTGTGCTGCAACACTTGATGGATTTTGGCCTTTCTAGCCATCTCTATCCAATTCTTTGTTTTTCCATTCTATTACTCTTTTTAGTTTTTTAAATCAGCACTCATACTGTCCATCTATCTCTTTGTAAATTGTTCTTTTATTATCCTATTTTGCAACTTTCCTTTCAACGTCACCTTTGGCATTCGTATTCCTGGCATTTTCTCTACATGGTTTAACTGTCGTTTTTTCTGATTTTATAAATATTACAATGTCTTATTTCTTAATCAGCTATTGATGTTCAAGTGTAACCTACTTTTCATCGGTTTATATATCCTTCATAGGATGTTTCTTTCAAAGTAACCCAGTGCATTTGTATTTTCCTACATTTATGTTCAGGTTTTTAAATCATATGTAACTAAAAATATAATAAGTATTCTATATATTTTAATTTTTATTGATTTTGTCAAAAACCTATTTCATATATATGTCACATCACATCATAAAGCCTATATCAATCCACTACTGGACGAAAGCCTCAATGAATGCTTACCATATTCACTGGTATTTGGTCATATTCACCACGCTGATTGGTGAAGATTTTTTATTCAGGGTTTACTCCCTTAACTTTTCGACAGTTATTTTTTTACAAGATGAGGTTGTTGGCCTTTATGCTCAACCTTCGAAAGTGAGGGACTCTCCGACTGGGAATCGAACGCAATCTCCCGCATGACACGCGGTGATGCAAACCACTGTGCTACCCAGTCGGTATATATGTATGTATGTAAGTGTGTGTGTGTGTATGTATGTATATATATATATACATATATATATATATACATATATATATATATATATATATATATATATATATATATATATATATATATATATATATATATATATATATATATATATATATATATATATAAGTAAATGATAAGAAACAGTGATTTAAGATTTACTAGTAATATTTGTATTATCTCAACAAACCTAGAAGAATTCGAAAAAAGGAAACAATAATTAGATAAAGTACGTAATTCTTGTATTATAAAGTAGAATATTCCTTAATTCTTTTAAAAGAATGTTTGATCAATGAATACTATCTGTTCTCACTTATAGCAGTAAAATATGGTTGTTACATACAACATAGAAATGCATGGAAAGATGCATATTAAGAATAAAAAATAGGGACAGAACAGGGAATGAATGTATTAAAATGAAAATAAAAGTTAAGGACATTATAATAAGAGTGAACACATTAAATGGAAAGGTTGGTCATATATCCAAAAGAAAGATACCAATGGATAAGATAAAACATTGATTAACAAGCCAGAGATAAAAAAATGCCTACCAAGAGGCCCATGATAAATGGGATAGAGGACATAAGAAGTTCGTCAGTGTGGAATAGAAAGGAAAGTCATGGATCGTTGGAAGTGGAAAGTTTGGATATAGGTCTTTATATATTTCTTTTGGATAAAAAGATACTAATGCTGATATAGATAAATATAGATGACAAACTATATTACTCAAAAAATTGATTTAATTTATAATTTTCTATTTTTATATAAAAAGTATCTTTTTGAGCTTTTCGATATCAACATTTTCAATCAAAAATAAAAGTTATATATATAAAATATAAATGATTCATTTATGAGGATTGATCAGGAGCTTATAAAAAATTAACTTTTATAACTTTTCAAAAAAAATTAATTAAAAATATATTATATCGATAGTTATCAATTAAATCCTCGGGTAATTAATTTTGATATTTGGATTTCTAAATATTTTTTTTATTTTCCTTTATACACACACAAACACACACACACACACACACACACATATATATATATATATATATATATATATATATATATATATATGTATATATGTATATGTATAAAGTGATTTCGTATCGAAATAATTATTAACTTTTGACAAAGATGTTAATGTTTTCAAAATATAACAAACTTGGCGAAATTAAAGTTCTTAGTACAAGAATAGTTTGTCCTGACTATAAACTTGTGTTACAACAGAGCAATTGTACATATTCTAAATATTACACCAAGAAAATTTGGTTGGTAGTTAAACGTACATTCCTGTTTCAAAGACACAAACCATAAATTCTTATTAAACCATTCACGGTTTATTGTATTCCATGTAAATATATGGCAATTAAGAAAGCTGAGTGTGGTGCTGTAATTGTGTCAATTTTTTATTATTTATTTGCTTTAGATTGTTTTTTTTTCTAAATTTATCAAACATTTACCGCAAAAATAAGTATATGATCATCAATTGTGTTCCTTTATTCACTCTGTTTTATGATTATAATTAATTTTTGCAAAATATATATATATATATATATATATATATATATATATATATATATATGTTTATAAAAATAGATGGAAAAGTAAAAACTATATTTGATAAACTATTTTGACAGAAAAAATTATAAAAAAAATTAGATATTTAATGTTTATATATTTTTTCTCATTATGTAAATATTTGTTATTTATATTTTTGGATTACAAATTAAGATATATATATATATATATATATACATGTGTGTGTATGGAAAAATTATTGCAAATATTTGTGAATGAAGTGAAAAGGGCAATAAAAATTTAATGATCTGAATTTGAAAGAATTACATGCAATATAAAACCAACTATTATGTGTTTGAAGAGAAACATCTTTGATCAGTGCAGTCATCTGTTTTCACTTATGATAACAAAATATAGATCTAAAATATCAAAATAATTTAAAACCTCAAGATAACACAAAAAATCAAGGAATGATGCATGTTAATAAAGATTAACTTATTGATTCGAAATTAAAAAAAAAGATGGTTATTATAACAAGATTGAAAAGTTTAAAATAGAAATGAGCTGTCTATATATTATGAAGAGTAAACTATGAATGAATATCAGAAATTTTTGATTCAGAACTTATAACAATAAAAAACTCTAGGAAGAAACCTGTAGATAAGTGGGATAAATACAAGAGAAAATTTGTCTGTGTAGACAGAAATAAAAAAGTTTGGATGGTTGGAATTGGAAAGTTTTGGAAAAGACCTTCATTTAGCAGTAAATAGAGAAAAGTTTATGTATATAATATATATATATATATATATATATATATATATATATATATATATATAGAGAGAGAGAGAGAGAGAGAGAGACTGAAGGATATTAAAGGATAGTGAGCAAGTAAATGTATTTTTAAATCCTTTAGTTTTATTTGGGTCCATCTTTTATTCCCCTCCCCTCCCCCTCTATATACAGGGTCATCCAAATGCGATGTCTAGATTTGTGTTCCATTAAAAAGAAATAAAAGAAATTATACACATGTTTCCTTGTATACCATCCTATACACATGTTTCTTTTTAATAAAACACAAATTTAGACGTGACATTTGGATGAACATCAAGTAAAAATTCCAATAAATAGTACATAATAATTTAAATTATAAATTGTGTTTAGTCGAAGAGAAATACGAAGTATATCATGACTGTCGAAAACAGGGAAATATATTATCGACAACGATATTAAAAACTGATAATTTATAATCAGTTATTTTTGTTTTTAAAGTTAAATATTTATAAACCTTACAATAATGTTACATAATTAATGTTTGAAGAAATGTTTTTTATATACAGATGTCAAATCAAATCAATTAACTTCACGCACGTATCGGTTGCCAATTATTCTCGATATTGTGAACACGACAAATTGATTTCGAAACCGGTGTAGATATATTTTAATTATTCTATTAAAATTTTTATGTTTTCATGCTGTGAACATTTTCATTTAATTATGATTGAAATATCAAGTAAATAAATATAACTAAATATTTCGATATTTTGGTTTTGACTTCCTGCTGTTTTTTAATTTGATACATATAACACATTTAATGTGATGAGTAAAATAACATATATCATCCAAGTTTGAAAATACGTATGTACAATATATGAACATATATGTATCTGTTTAATGGCTTGCATGTTGAAGATTGTGTACAATCGATAAACAACTAGTTCGCTTACTAAATAGGAATGTCATATACTGAAATGATTTACTATTCAATTACAGAATCAATTATTGTCTATAGATGAATTAAATTGATAGATGGTTTATTATATTGGTTACTGCTTTTTCAGATCAGAATGTTAATTATTTTTCTTATAAACGTTACAGCTTTATTATTTTTAATAATTATTTACGACTACGAAATTGATATCTACTGTTTTTATATGTCTATAAAAATTATAAATGTAAATACATTAATTAAAAAGTAATTAAGATATTATTTTCATTTTAATTGATTTAAAATTTTATATATATATATATATAATGTGATTGTATGTATGTTTGTGTTTGTGAGTTTATTTATATAAAAAGTAAATTATAATTTTTTATATTTTATAATTTTTAAGTTACATTGAAAAATCAAATATAATTGAAAAATAATTTTAACTGTACACTGATAAAAAAATTATTTTATAATATCATTATGGAAACCATATAGGAATTTATATAATCTTTTGAGTTCAAATTATATATATATATATATATATATATATATATATATATATATATATATATGTATGTATGTATTTAATTCTAATGTATATATGATAATACATTTTCTTATTACAGTTTATAATTAACTATTAAAGTTCTGTTAAAATATTTTAATTGTGTTACAAATTATTTAAACTTATATTATAAATACATGATGGTGATTTTTAAGTGAAAATGTAAAAAAATATTTCTATTCAAATTTATATCGAATTAAAATAATATGAAAGCTGAATAGATCTTTCTGTTTCTATATTTCTTAATAAATGTCAAAACTATTTTTTTATATTCTTCAGTAATTGTCTATATACAAGAGTGTAAATAACCACAATAAATATTATAATTGTGTTGTTTACAATGCATGCTCTGTATTTAGTTATTATAATTTTTTTAATAAATTGCTATTTATTGCTTTGATAATATGACAAATTCACTTTAACACGAATTATTATTTCAAATCACAAGATTTCATAAAAGTGTTCGATAATAATTTATTGTTCAGTTTATTTGTTGATGGGCATATTAATAACAATGCTATTATCATCAGAGTATTACATTACAAAATATAATATATATATATATATATATATATAGGGTCATACATTTGTGTTTTATTAAAATGAAACAAAATAAACTATACTCATGTTTCTTTTTAATAAAACACAAACCTAGGTGTCACATTGGGATGACTTTATACAAATCTAGATTTTATAATGTAACGTTCTGACAATGATGGTATGGCATTAAAAATGCACATTAATAAATGAATTGGACATTGTGTGATTATTCATTACCTTTATAAAGTTTTATTGTGTATTCAATTATTTTTTATCTTCTCTACTATTTTGCTCTCTTCGAGTATTCGTAATTTTGTTCTCATTATTATATTTTGTTATAACTGTTCGTAGAACTTGTTTTATCTTCAATTAGTTTTATATTTATACTATGATATTTAGGAATATTTTAACCATATTGGTTTCATTAAAAAGTGTCATTAGAGGTTGGATAAATATTTAATAATTATTTATACAATAAAAACCATGAATTAAAATGACTACGAGAAACTAGAGATTAAATTAAATAAACATCTTTAATTTTATAGAATGTCAAGATCTCATATTTTTTGTACAAATATTTTTAATAACAATTTATAATTAATGAAATTATCCAAGCTAGGCATGTCTCAGTTTAGTAATAACTAAATAAAATTTATAAAAAATGACAAGTCAATAATTTTTGGATGTTTAATGATTTACGATAATTGTATATTAATTATATATTTGTTGCCTTTTTATTTATGTAATATATGATATAAATACATACATATATATATATATATATATATATATATAACCGTAAAGATAAACTACTTGGAATACTCTTTTATCGTTTTTAAGATGCTATAAAAACAACGATTATGATTTATTGATTTCATTGTGAAAACAAACTTACCGATTTGTAATGATAAATATTTCATGTTTTCGAATAAAATTATTAAAAACATTTATATTTATTTTCTTCATCGTAATAAAATTCAGAGAAACTGTACATTGAGCGCATTTTAAAGTATCGTTTTTTTAATTATCTTTATTAGTATTATATTGCTTATTAAATTTGTTATACCAAAATTCATTTAAAATGAAATGGCATTAATAAGAACTAATTTTTAATAATCGATAAACAGTAAAAAAAAGCATTTAGAAGATTAATCATTTTTTTTGTCTTACAGCAATTAAATTTAAATATATGCATCTCTTCCCGTCTCTTTCTTTCTCTTTTTCTCTCTCTCTATTATTATATATATATGTTTGTGTGAGTGTATAAGTCTGTGTGTGTGAGAGAGAGATTGAGTGTGAGTGTGTGTGTATGAGTATGTATGTATGTATTCAGATTTTTCGTCAAGATTCATTTTATATTTACACATTTCATTTTTTATGCTTTAAAACAAAGCATTTATTAAATAATTTTCAAATGTACATGCTATGAAGAGTGAAATAATATTAGGTACATTAGTTATTTATATAAATTTCTCTCTCTCTCTCTCTCTCTTTATATATATATATATATATATATATATATATATATATATATATATGTATAATATTGTAGAAAATAAATTAATGAATAATGAATCAAAATGAAAATAGATTTAATTAATGAAATTGTTCAAAATATTTATATAAAACGGAAACATAAATTATATAGTGTTAATAATATTCCGTATATTTTTTAATTGATGTAATTAAAAGTTTTATAATCTGTTAATTTTTAGAAAGTGTTAATGGTGTATCATTAATTATTTTTTAGATTGATTTGGAAGCAGTGACATCAAAAGACTATACATCAACGCCTGTTGTCAAGTCAACTTCAAATAACATAAACAACGGATCGTCACCTGTGAACGCAGTTGTATTGCAACAACCACCTTTACATCACAATCATTACAACTATCCGAATAGCGGCACGTCTGTTCCACACCAGAATAATCAACCGCATCATCATCATCAACAGAAGAACAGTGGTGGTGCGACGATAAAATCAGAGCGAGATCAATCCACCGGTGGCAGAGTTGTCGGAGTAGGAGCTGAATCAATTCGCGGAGAGACACGTTCATCTTCTGTCACCGCAATGCCGCCACCACCTCGTGGGGGACACACAAGAGCCCCCCGGTCCGGTAGTGCTCCCTCCTCGGGTTCCACTGGGCCCCTCTTCGCTTGCGCCGGATCTCTCGTCAACGCAGCAACGGTCTCAGCTTCGACAGGCAACGAGACTGTCAGTGTGCCGCGGCGTGCTGAGCGAAGCGGTCACAATTGTATAACAAACACACATCAATCGCGGCAACCACATGTCGTTCCGTCCTCAGGAACAGCCCATTCGTCCTGCTCATCCAACGGTTTTCTTAATAACATGAAAACACAGGTTATTCATCAGCAACATCACGGCGGAGTAACTTCAACGAATAATCACAACGGCAACTTTCATAACGTTCACAATCAAGTAAACAATACAGTGATGGCAACATCACAAGAACAAGTGTATAATTTGTCCGCCAATAAACGTGGTCAAAAAAGTGGCGTAAACCCTTCTAATGTGATAAGCTCTCATAACCAATCAAACTCTACTTCTAAACATTTAGGTTCGAATAAACAAAACCTTGTAGGTGCTTCTTCTTCAAAACATAGTAGTGTTAAAGTTGTAAATCCATTCCAGAACCAATATAGTGCTTCTAAGCATAGTGCATCTGTAGTGCATAGTGTTAATCAATCAAATAATTATGGTTATAAGCATTCACCTTATCAAATAAGTAGTGTTTCCGGAATGTATAATCAAAGCCATCATGAAGCATCCACTAGTTTAAATACGTTGGGTGTTTTATCGGGTTCTTCTACATCTTCTGGAGGTATCTTTGGAATGTACACAGAAACTAAATACACATTCGCAATGAATGGAATTCCAGGCAACCCTTCGCAAGCTTCAGCAGCAGCTGCATTTTTTGCAAGGTAAGATTCAGTTTTTTTTAAAAAATAAATGATTTCTTCAGCAAAAAGTGTAAAATATTTTTAATAAACATAAATCATATATATATATATATATATATATATATATATATATATATATATATATATATTTAAAAGTAATTTCAAGTTTTTAGTAAATTCTTTTTAAAAGTACCAATTTCTTTTATTCTTAATAACAACAGGGGCTAGTAGTGTTTATTATTTTTTGAAATTATTTTTAATTAAAGTAGAATAAATCAATATCAAAATTACTCAAAGAATTTCAATATTTTTTTATAGAAAGGGTTAATTAAGTAACATAAATAATTTATCGAATAATTTTTAAATTTAATATCAAGTTTAAGTAAAAATATTTTTATATTTTAGAATAAACAAAATTATTTTTGTAAAATTAAAAAAATTAATAAATTTAATTAAGAAAATTGTAAAATGTAAATGAATCTAACTTTTATAATAAATAAAGACATTGTTTAGCATTAGATATGAATTAACGTACGTGTATATTAAATAGATTTAAAAATATTATTTTCAATGAGTTGTATAAATATTAAAAATAAATGTATAATAGTAAAGTACTTAAAAAATCAATCATATTTATAATTTTCTGTCAAGCTTACGTTGTTATTAAGTATTTTATTCCACTATTCACATTCAACAGGTGTTCATATATGTGCGAAAGCGCATAAGGTCTACCTTATTGATTCATAAAACGTTAGATAGTGACGAAACATTATATGTTTATTGATTATGATATGTATATAACTTAAATACATAATTATTTATTAAAAATGTATTCAATTTTTATTGAAAGAAATTACAATTAGTTTTAGTTATTTTGGTACAAAATTAATTTTGTATGAAATATGAAGAAGGCAACATGGTATATTTTTAAAAAAATATGAAATCGAAGATTTTGTTATTCCATTTAAATATATAGTTATACGAAGAAAATAAGTTTATTTGTATTTCGAATATTTATTATTTGAGGAATGTC
>CP092090.1:31448567-31456067 GCA_029203775.1 Neoneuromus ignobilis
TATTTCTCCATCATGAAGTATGTACTTACGTATCTACTTAAATATTCATAAGAACGCAAACTCATTATATTCTTGTATATCATTATCTTGTTGATCTGTGCTCCCTCGCGTTGTTTTATGTTCTGATAGCCAGTCTATGCTGCCACCAGCAGCTACCGGTATCTTCAAATGTTATTATAATAATAAAATCATCTTAAACGCAACCAACTGTAGCCAAGTGTAAAATCTTCCCACAGCTAACGTCTATGAAGTTATGATAATCGTGTGTAATGTTCTGGTAACAGGAGCAGGAGGGATGGTTACACCCTATAATTATATATATATATATATATATATATATATATATATATATATATCATGGCAAGGAGTTGAGCATGACGTTGTTTGAAATCATAAGAACATCATAAGAGCATTATTTATTGACAACACAAACGATTTAAAGACGACGTGTTGATATTTATTGAAATCAATTTCAACTATTCTTGCTTTCCTGCTAGTATTTATACTAGAATAACCAATTAAATTTGATTACACTTGTTAATTAAATCTAAAATCATATTATATGTTTATATATATATATATATATATATATATATATATATATTTGTGTGCGTTTGTCTGTATTTTTATTATACTGGTTTTAGGATTAAGTAGTATTAAGTTAAAAGAGAATGTGAACTTTGACCTATTACTTGATTATAAGAACACGTAGATTATTGTATTTTACATAATGTACAGCAAACACCTTTATATTATACCCTACATATAGATGTAGGCACACTTTATATATATATATATATATATATATATATATATATATATATATATGTATGTTGCATGTATGTATGTATGTATAGCCCTTATAGAATCTTGGCCTTTTTGTCAATACTAGCCCAGTAGGATTTTTCGTAGCAGAACTTTGTGACTGTTATCTGTTTTATGAGATGAGGTTGTCAACCACATGCCCAACTATCAACTTGGGGGACTCTTCGACCAGGGATCGAACACAATCTATTCCATCGCACTAGATGTTGCATACTTTGCTACCAGTCGGTATACACTTGCATACAAACATACACACTCACACACATACATATAAAGAGTGTTTTTTTAGATTGAATAGAACTTTTAATAGGGATTCAATTTTAAGTTCTATCTTGCTTAAAAAAACATCATATATATATATATATATATATATGCATATGTATGTATGTGTATATAAAGTTAATGTTTAGGATATATGTACCATTATTTTCTGATTCATAAATTTTTCTTGAATAGTTATTCCATTATTTCTTTTGAAACTGTGATAAATTCACTTTCACACAAATGAGTCATCACTTAGCATCATAAGATATTAGAAAATGTTCAATAATTACTTATTGTTCACTTTGTTTATAACAACTATAAGCTGATGTACATTTCGATGGTAATGCCATCATCATCAGAGCACTGAATTATAAAATCTATATTAATTTTGTTTAAAAAATATTTGTATACTATGTTTTATGTTATTATTATCTTTATTCAACGAATTTCCAACTAATGGTCGACTTTTCTTTTTTATTATATATATGTAATATGTGTAGATTTATGTATATGCATATGAATATCTTCTATAACTAACTTTTTTATCACTACTAAATCAAATTTATTTGAAATTTCAACAATTTGAATGTTTGTTCGAGATGAGTTGAATATATTAGGTTGTCAAATATCTCCCTTCCGCCTTTTTGTCTTTTGAATTTCGCAGCTATGTACAAAAAAAAAGCGGAAGGGAGATACTTGACAACATAATATATAGTTGTTATAATCAAAATAATAATTATTGAACACTTTCTAATATCATGTACATGTTGGGGTGATATTAATTTGTGTAAAAATAGTTCTTTTAATTTCGTTAAATTCGAAA
This sequence comes from Neoneuromus ignobilis, assembly GCA_029203775.1. NCBI lineage: Eukaryota > Metazoa > Arthropoda > Insecta > Megaloptera > Corydalidae > Neoneuromus > Neoneuromus ignobilis. The sequence continues at coordinate 31,450,480 of CP092090.1, forward strand.
TTTATTTTTAATTCTATTAATTATTATTGAAAAATTAATAAAAAGATTTGAAAAAATGTAATTTCAATCTTTGTTAGTAATGTTACGACAAAGTATTAAAATGGAATCAAAAATAATAGTGAAGTAGTATTTATTTATCATTTTATAAAGTTTCAAAAATATTATTCTGTATCCTAATTTAAAATCATTCAAATCGTTAATTTTATTTATTACTATTTAATAAATTAAATACTTTTTCATTAGTTACATCAGTACAATATTTTATATAATTTATGTTTTTAAAAAAATAATAAGACTTTAGACAATGAAAACAATTTTAAAGTTCTTTTTCTGTGTTAAAAAGAAAGAATTAAAAATGTGATTCAAATATATAAATTAATGATTAAAACATTTCGTTATTATAATAGTATTTTTTTTATTTTCTTTTTAGATAAAACTCACATTTGCTTTAAAGAAAAAACATCATGCTTAAAATAAATACACATACGTACATGCATATATACACATATCCATACATGTATGCGTATATCAATATATATATATATATATATATATATATATATATATATATGTGTGTGTGTGTGTGTGTGTGTGTGTGTGTGTATAGGTATAAACGATATGCATAAAGTAGAAATATAGTCACGACTTTTAGTAATTGTTATAATCTGACTTAAATATATATATATATATAAATATATATATATATATATATATATATATATATAATATGAATTGTGTGTGTTGCCATGTCGATTGGCCACTTCCCTTATTTATTGCCCCCTGATGATGTCACAGCGGCCATTTGCAAATTAGAAGAGATGAGAGTGACAGGTAACAAAGACAACAACGTTTGCACTGAAACGTCTTACTGCGTGCAGGATTGTCTTTTTGACAAACATTTCTAACGCGATCATTCAGACAAAACATTTCCTCTGAAACTGAAAATTTGGCAAAATAATTGCAATTCCAAAGATTGGTAAGTCGTTGCGGTTCGCTGTGAACTACTGTCCCATCTCGCTGCTTTCCAACCTGAGCAATATGTTCGAAAGAACCCTATTTAGGAGTTGAATAAATGAACGAGGATATATTTATATTAACAGCAACACGTTTTACGACTCTAAGATAATGAAAATGATTTAACTGTTGCCTAAAATTTAATATTCTCATCGACATTCGTATCAATGCTGATTAAAACTGACATTGAATAAAAGTAGTTGAAATAAATAACACCTCGTGTATTGCGACTGACTATATTAAATGAATATATATATATATATATATATATATATATATATATATATATATATATATATATATATATATATATGTAATATGAATTGTGTAAGTTGCCATGCCGACTAACCACTTCCCTTATTTCTTGCCCCCTGAAGACGTCACAGCGGCCATTTGCAAATTAGATGAAATAAGAGTGACGAGTGACAAAGAGAGCAACGTTTGCACTGAAACGTTTTACTGCGCGCAGAATTGTCCTTTTGACAAACATTTCTAACGCGATCATTCAGACGATGCATTTCCCTTGCAACTGAAAACTTGGCAAAATAATAGCGATTTCGAAGATTGGCAAGCCGTTGCGGTTCGCCGTGAACTACCGTCTCATCTCGTTACTTTCCAACTTGAGCAAGGTGTTCGAAAAAACCCTGTTCAGGAGGGTACTTGATATTGTTTTTGCTTGCGGGATCATGATCGACGAGTAGTTTGGGTTCCAAGGACACGCAACTACCCAGTAGCTTATTTGGCTGACAGAATGTGTGGCTTCAATGAGAGGCGCAGTAATGAATAAATGAATGGGGATGTATTTACATCAACAAAAATACATTTTACGATTCTTAGACAATGAAAATGATTTAATGTTTATGATTCATGAGTTCGAATTTAAAATAATGAGATGTTCTACTTTTCATGAAATTTTTTTGAATTAATGTTCTTATTGATATAATTAAATAAAATTAGTTAAATTTAAATAATTACTTTTTCTTACGAATTCTGATGATTCATACAAACGTTAAATTATTTACATATATTCTGTTAATTAATATTTCAATATTATATTTGAACTGTTATTTTTTCTTAAGAAAAAAATGCAGATTAGTCAATTAAGTGTTACATCTGACTTTGAAATGATGTTAATATTTTAAAAATGATTTTTTCATCAATTAAAGTAAACATTTTTAAATGACTCATTTACAATAAAAATATAAAATAATTTATTAATATATAAATAATGTTTAAAATGTATATGTATATATATATATATATATATATATATATATATATATATATATATATATATATATATATATATATATATATATATATATATATATATATATATATATATATATATATATATATATATATATATATATATATATATATATATATATATATATATATATATATATATATATATATATATATATATATATATATATATATATATATATTTAATTAATTATTTATGTGTGTGTGCAAATGTGACTTGAACATCGCATATACATATGTAAGTGTGAATTATAAAAAAATTTAAAATATTGTGAAACAAGTTTTAAAATGTAAGTTAATGTAAATATATTTTTTGTTATAATTTCTTTCTCTCTCATATATATATATATATATATATATATATAAATATATATATATATATATATATATATATATATATATATATATATATATTTATATATATATATATATATTTATATATATATATATATATATATATATATAATTAGATTTTATTTTACTAATTATTTTATTCGTCATCAAAACATAATGAATATTTAGGTTTTAAAAGGTATTGATTTATTGTAAAATCATTAAAATGTCGAGACAGAGATGTCTACTGGTAATTATTTAATATTAAAAATTCATTATAATATAATAACGATGTTATGGTCATTGAAAATTTGAAAATAATATTTATAATACGCACAGTTGCTGTATAAATCGGATGAGCTTTGTCGAGAATAAATATTTGCTAATTTATTCTTTAGTATGCGATTTTACGGATTAAAAAAAAATACCAAAACAACCGTTTTATAAAGATTTATTGAAAACAGGAAAATATAAGGGTCATTGACTGACTGCTTATTAATGATGTAACATTTTTATGTATTGTATACCACTTTTTATGTTCATTTTGAAAACAAGAAGAATGTAAACTACATTTTAAATTATTAAACATTTTTTTCATTTTATTTATAAAGTTTATTTATTGCTATGATTATTTTTTTGAATATTTTCTAACTAAAGTCAATTTAAAGATTGGAACTAGATACATAAATGTTTTGTGATAATTTAAAATTCTTATATTTTATTCAAAATCGTCATTTTTAATCCCTTATGTTTTTCATTTTCTTTTACTAGAAATAAATTACCTAGTATAGATTTCTTTTTACATATTTGTGAATAAACTATATATATATATATATATATATATATATATATATATATATATATATATATTTATTGAAAGATAGATAGATAGACAGATTGGTAAGGAGATAGATATGGTGACCGAAATGAGACTGAAGGATAATAAATGACAGTAAGAAAGTAAATGTGTGTTAAACACTTCAGTCCCATTTGGGCCACCGTATATATATTTATTTACTTATATTAATATTTTATTTTTGTTTTTTAAATATATTCCACATATTTGTTTATTGCAATTATTTTATATACATAAATTTTTTGAGATATATTCATTTTTTTTAAAGATTATTTTGATTTTTTTTATGTTAATCGAGTTTTGTCAAGAAGTGATTATAAAAATTCATAACAATAATGTGTGTATATTTAAATATTTATATATTTATACATACATACACGCATATATATATATATATATATATATATATATATATATATTTGTAAATTCATGTAAAAACTATTTTTATGTTAAATATAATTACTGGTAGGAATGTGTAATTTCAGATAAACTAAATACTTAGCAATACAAATTCGTTTTGACTTTTTATATCATTTGTAACGAGCATATGGATTTTTGTAAGACATGGCACTGAGAGTGATAAATGATGATACTTTGAGCGATTAGCTTGAACCATTAGGTAGTAGCCAGACAAAAAGAAATAATTTTACTTAATGTAAAATGACTAAGTGTACCAATTAAAATGATATTTTTAGATTTTTTAATTGATTTTTTTTATATAAATTCATATATTTACATATACTAGTATTAATATTAATGCATTTATTCAGCTGATGCTTGTCAATTCACTACAAAGAATAATTTTATGGTCTGTTTTCTTGATTCTTATTCTGAGTCAAAAAAGCTGAGATTGAAATATTTAATATATGTGTACGATTGGTGCAGAATACTATATATTGATATTTGTACGATCTGTGTATTATCAAAACGACATCCGAAAATCAGCATAACTTTTAAGGTTCTATGGAAATCACTATCCTAAATCAATATAAAAATAGTCAACCCTATTGTGATCTCATTGAATATTCTAATGATTTCTATCGAATATATATTTTATATAACAAATTTTAGGCCACGTACACATTTATATACACTCTTATTTACATATATTTATCTATCTATCTTTATCTATCTATCTTTAACTATCTACATATATATATATATATATATATATATATATATATATATATATATAGGGAGAGAGAGAGGAAAATAAAGAAAAAGAAGAATCGGAAAAGAGGCAAAATCAATATACAAAGGAGCTTAATAATTATCTTATTTATTAATAAAAATTATTTTAATAACAATTCATAAATTTATCTTCACGTTAATTATTCATATTTCATTATGTGTTTAAACTAAAAGTAAATAAAAATTCTTAATCATTATATAAATATATTCTTAATCATTATATAAAAAATTAACATTATATAAATATACTGAATAATACATTAGATTATTTGAAAAAATAAAAAAAAGTAAATACAAAAATAAATTCAAGTTAATTCCTAATAGTTTTTAAATATTTATACTCTACCTTTTCTTATTAATCCTATATAGTTTTTATTACAAATTATTTTTAATTTCTAAATTAAATCAGTTCTTAGTATTATATAAAAAGATAAAATTGAATAAAATATTTGTTTTTTTTTGAAAAAAAAAACTAAATTTGATTTTATCATTTTGAATGGGAATTATTATATATTTTTGATAAGTATTTTCATTAAAAGTATTTTTTTAACATTTATTTTCTTATTTTTTTAGAAGCAACAAAAAATTACTAAATTTCATATTGTAGCATAAGAGGTAAAAATTGTGATTCTAAAATATAATTAATGGAATTTAAATTCAAATTAAAACAATATACTATATTTAGTATTATTTCAGTTTTATTTACAAATATTGACTTTTACTAAAACATCCATTATTGATCAACTAAAAGCTCTATTTTAGAAAATTTAACAAAGCGTTTAAAACATTTTGTTGATAAACTTCCTGAATGTTTAAATTCCTTGTACTTACTCTTTGAGAAATCATTATGAATGCTGTGTTCGTTGAACTTTTATAACTACTTCGGTTGTTTGTTGAGAACTTTTCTTTACTCCCTATCATTTTA
>CP092090.1:31458567-31473567 GCA_029203775.1 Neoneuromus ignobilis
ATTTTATAACAAAGCTCTGATAATGACATCATCGCCATTGAAATGTTTATTATAACAAACTTTGTTTTTTATAAACGAACAAAATGAACAATAAGTAATTATTGTATAGTTTCCAATATTGTTATGGTATTATTATTATCTTATGGTGTTGAGGGCGATAATTTATTTTTATTAAAATTTAAAATGTTATATAATCAGTTACGAGTATTTGTATGTCAGTAGAAAGATGAAAATTACATAAATCATTTTTTAAAACCAACGATTAAGTGTGATGATAATTACGTTTAAGTCTGGAAATGTGTTTTATTTGCTGATGTGAACTCTTATTGTGAATATAAAAAAAATGTTTTATGATCCTTAAAAAATTGTAGTACTACCTGAACAGCATTTTTATAGATTAATTTGAACTCTAATATGAAAATAACCATAAGAGTATATCCCAGAAAAATTAATTTCAATGACAAGAAAACATGGGAATTCTGGAAACAATAACATTATCATTAAAGTCTTGTCTTTAATATTATTGAACATGTTTGAGAGTATTTATTGGATAGTTTGAAGCAGAAAAGTAATTTCAAAAATGAATGGAAAAAACAATTTGATTAATTTTATAAGAAAACTTAATAAAAGTCTTTTAACAGACTATATTTTATTTTAAATGATAAAAGAATTTATACGAAATATTAACGTTTATTTTGCTTTTTTATTTTTGTGAATTATTAGATAATAAATATAATTAAGAAAATAAATAAAAAAATATAATGAAGTTGTCAGACAATTAATATCAAAATGATCATAACGCCTCCCGCAATAACTTACAGCGATTTGTAACAATTAATTTATATAGTAGAAATATATAATCAAAATGTCTTTAACAGACTATATGCCTTTTTATTGATTAAATGATAAAAGTAGAATACAAGATACGGTTTGTCGGGTTCATGCTTTGTGAACCACCCCTTTGCTGTATTCAACTGGTTTTTACTTTGGACTTGCTCATTTCGCCTTCTTTGGCCTTGGTGGACTGTTGGCTTTGTTTTAGTCGGGGAATTGAAAGAACGCAATCATAGAGTAATAAATATAATTAAGAAATATAATATAAAACATATAATGAAGTTGTTATATATATATATATATATATATATATATATATATATATATATATATATATATATATGATGTTTTTAAAAGTGATAGAACATTAAATTGAATCCCTATAGAAAATTCTATCAGATTCTATCAGATTTAAAAACAACAGATCTCTCTCTCTCTCTCTCTCTCTCTATATATATATATATATATATATATATATATATATATATATATATATATATATATAATAAACGTATATATGTATATATTATATTTTACAGAGATATTTATTATTTCACAAAATTTTATTAAAATATTTTTTTGCATTATTTTCTGTGTTTTATTTTTATATACATATTTCTCTCTATAGTAACTTCCTTTTTGAAAAAATTGTATTTTATGCAATAAAGATTATTGTAAAATATTTCATACATAAAAAATCATATTGACAGTATAATTATAATTACAGTTACATAAATTAATATTCAAGTTATACATATATTTTTGCATTATTGAACTTGTTAAAAAAAATCGAAAGTACATGAACACGTCATGTACATGTTCGGATTATATCAAAAGTTTATACACGATTCGCAGATAATAATATCACTAATATACAAGCAGTTTGCAATACAAGATAAAAATCTTACCGCTCACACCTGCAATTCGATCCGTGGTCACTAACAAATATATTAATGCAGGTAACATATAAACATTTCCAGTTCTTTGGCCGTTATTTAGATCATTTAGACATTTTTATGTTTCGACCAGTAAGCATGTATCGTAGCTTGTAATGTAATCCGAACATGAACACGATGTTATAAAAGAGACGTCATGCTATCACATGTTTTATAAGTTGTTGACATATTTGTTCGAGAGCAGTTACTAAAGATAGAATACCTACTTGATTTACTCACACAATTATCGAAATCATGCGTGAATATATTTTATTTAAAGTGACTGACAAGCGTATGTTAATATACAGTTTTAATTTTATCACGATTCCTGATTATAATGAAATCATACATATATTATCATATCAATGAAATTTAATTCGCCAGTTGGAGTTTGTTGAATAATAATGAACTAACTGCTCGTGAATTATGATATTAATTGCCGTCTTCTATTTTAAGATGACCGTGTGCTGTTTGTTGACTTTGTTCACCGTTAGTTCTAATATATCTTTGAATAAAAATTCAAATTTATTTTATTTTTAAAATGAAATTCAGTAAAAATTTGTTTTTTTAAAAAAAATACTTTTATATGAATAAATATAATGTCAGTATATAAAATCAGTTAATTTTTTTTACAAAAAATGAACATTAGTCAAACACAATTTCTACATTAAATAAATGCATATTATTATATACTTCATTCTCGGTACATACACACACATACATTTATATATCACTAGTAGTAGTCTCTAATAGTCTCTTTCTACAATATAAATTACTGGAAGCCTTTTTCAAAACTTCCACTTCTAGCAATTTAATGCTTCCTCTTCCATTCTATATTGAAGAATTTTCTCATGTCTCTATTTCATCTGTCCACGGGTCTTTTTTATATTTCTAACTTTTCAATTAGTAATTTTTCTTGTTAATTGTTGATCTTTACTTTTTGCTATATGACTATCCTATTTTTGTTTTAAACTTTTCATTCTTGTTATAACCTTCGTAACTTTTTTCAAATTCACCCGTCTATTTTTCTATCTCTAAATGTTATCCTTAATACATAATTTTTTATATATACCTTTTTGTGTTGTTAGTGAATTTTTTAGCATTTAAGATCTATATTTCACTATAATAAATGAAAATAAGTAGGACACATTGATCATAATTTTTTGCTTCAAATATAAATTAATATTTGTATTTATAATGTAAAAATTTCTTCGGAATTGACTCATTTTTATTGTCCTATTCATTTCATCTACAAATATTCTTTTTGTAATAATGAGCAGTCTAAAATATCTTTTTTAACTTCGTTAATTTATATATATTTTAATTCAATTTTCCATCTATTAATAAATTTATTAAACATTTTATTTATTTTATTTTTTATTTTTGAGGAAAAATATTTTTACTTATTTATTTTAACATATTTTTTAATTATATTTTTTTTTGTTAAACACAAAAGCGAATTAAAACACATTTAAATTATTAAATAAATTTTATAAATTATGAAATAATTATTTTCTAATTTTTTAAAAAGGTAATACTGATGAAATATTGAATTTTATATTTTTTAATTATATTACGTTAAAATATCTGAAGTACCTATCTTGAACCATATAATAACTTGTATATGTCTAATGGAATATTTTATATATTTTCTAGTTATTTGTTTTTATGGAAATGTGGCTGATTCAGTTTACACAAATGAATTTTAACCCCAACACCACAATGTTTTAAAGTATTCAATAATCACTTATTGTTCACTTATTATTTATAATTATATCGGATGATGCATTTCGATAACGATGCCATCATCGTTAGAGCCAATATATTTTAATAGCAATTTTAACAGAAAGGCTCTGACGATGATGGCATCGTCATCGAAATGCATCAGCCGATATAATTATAAATAATAAGTGAACAATAATTGATTATTGAACACTTTAAACCATTGTGGTTTTGGGGTTAAAATTCTTTTGTGTAAACATTTTCTAGTATTTATTCAAATAAAAATATTTTTTCGCTTTTAATTTTTTTCTTTATACTAAATAAAATAGGTATTTTCATTTTATAACCAAAAATGAAAATTGACAATTTAATTTTTAATTTGAGTAGTTTTTAATGTAGGAATATTCACAAAAAATAAATAACATAATTCTATCATGTTATTTTAATTTAAACGGGATTGATTTTTGATTATATAAAAAAGGTTAGATAAAAGAAAAAATTATAAAGTAATATGGAAATAAAATTATTTTTATTGACCAATTTTACACTCATTTATGCAATGATCTGATGTACGTCTGCCTCTAAACCCCTATTCAAAGTAAATTCTGCCAAAACAAAATCCTGTAATTGGTATTGCATTTTCCTAGAATGTTACTCACATACAAATTCTATATGTTAGAGCGAGAATGTAATCCTTTGACGAATTCATTACCTAGTCTACCACTCGCTATCGCTCTAACATTAAGCGCCACATAAATCCTCCTACCGGATCCAAATAGGCAAAAAGAATTACTTTTCCTGTAATGATAAAATGTTTTTACTCTTAATTCCCGTCCAACAGTCCTTGCTTTTCCTCGTCAAGCTTTGTTGACGTCTAGGACACATAATGGTACTTTTCATGAAACATCTACTAGCAGCAATGATTAATAAATATGATAATGTTTTGCTTTTAATTTACTCACACATACATAGAGATAATCTCATATATTGTACAGATAATTATAAGTTTAATTTTAAAGCTAGTTAAATTTTTTTTATACAAGTCTATATGCTTATATAAAGTATTTTGATATTTTTCTGTCATAGACACAAATAAAAAAACAGATATTAAAAATAATATAATTAATTTCAGTTTAGAGAGGTATTATTTTTTAGTAAGATTTAAGTAATTTATACCAGTAAAAATCTGTATCGTAATTGACGACCAGATTCATTTTAATAAATCTGTTTTTATTTTATTTTATTTATATGGATTGAAAATAAACGAAAATTTTCGACGAAACCATTTATTAATTTCAAATAAATTTGAAACATAAAATTAATAAATACTTTTTTCTTTTTTTTCCGTGACTATTTGTCATTTTTTGGTAAAAAGTACATTATATGTTGAAGACATACTCAAGTTTTGATGGAATAAATTTATTTATCCATTTCATACTTAAAAATTTTGGAAGTGTGTATCTTATAAGCCGTATTGTGTATATCTAAATAGATGATAGTGGGGAATGGTTTTTCATTCCAACTATGACATTACGTTTTTGATTGCTTTAGAAACATAATATATGGCATTATAATGTAGTATGATATCGTTTATTGACTATTAACGGACATTTGTTGTTCAATGTCTATTTTAATTTGTATAATTGTTGATTATATTTAATAGCTGGAACTGTTTCACTTTCTAGCAACATTTCATAATAGAGACCTTCTTTCTGATCCCAGAAGGTACACAATAAAATCTTCAGGAAATGGATATTTCGTTTTGGTATTGATATGGGTGATTATTCAGAGTTTAACCATTCTTTTTTAAGTTTAGAATTCTTAAAATATATTTCATTTTCGTCATCAGTCACAAATTGTTACAAAAGTCTTTTTTCTTTGTTTGGAAAAGAGGAAATTAGAGGTGTGTTACAACCTAGTGTGTTCTCTTTTGTCAAATCGTATGGGATCTACTTTCCTTCTTTATGTATTTTTCACACGACTTAGAAACGTCGAGAGACAATAGATTGATCTTTTGCAAGATTAGAAATCGACTGAGCTGCGTTTTTAATTTAATACTGCTTTTAATTCATCGTCTTTGAATTTTTCTTATCCAGAATATTCCTTAACTGTCACATCATAATTTCCTCCACGAAATAGTCTAAACCAAAATTCACCGTTATTAATAAATACATATTTTTTCTCATAAATCTCACAAATTGTTTTATGCGACATTTTAGTTCTTTTCTTTTGATAAAACATCAGAAATAAAATATGTTGAATATGCTGTTTACTATGTTCCACTTTTCATTACATTAAAACAGCGATAATGTCAAAAAGAATGATATGCAATTTTATTTTTAATATGCAGGGTTGATAATTTTTAAAAAAACCTTTATTGGAAAAAATATTTTTAATGTATATCATTGCAATTTTCAAAATGTTATTTAAATCTATCTTGAATGAAATTAATTTTTTACCCAATGTCTTCAAACTTTTTGTTTTCCTCTTATATTAAGTTATAGAAAAATTTTGACAATCAAATGTTGAATTATTGTCTCTGTGCATCAAAAAAATGTTAATAATTATTAGTCATTAGATATATGTAAGTAAATAAATTTATATAGATATAAATTACATAATATAAAGAAGATAATAACAAATTATGAAAGTAAAATGTTTCAGGATAATTTCGCACTACAGTAACTTGTAGTCGAATTAAAATTTAAAACTTTATATCCGCTCGTTTGAATCACGTTTAATGCATTATTTTATAGGTTCGTGTTAGTGAAATAATAATTACGCGAAGTTCTAACAATATTATTATACGTTTCTAGTACGCACTAAATCATTATTCCGCTGTGTGCACTGATTTATGTTGAACCTGTCTTTTATACAGCTATTATTGTACGATAAAGTCTCCAATTATTAGTTATTTTACCGTTATGAATCGTTTCTAATCGTTTAATTAATAAGTGTCTATTAAATCTTTCCATGACGCCTTATTTGGTTCTTATAAATACGACTCTCATATATTGACGCCAAATTGTAGTGAGAAAAATATTTGTATACATTAATGAAATAATTAAGTACTTTATATTTGGTATAAATGTCATGTTAATATTATATAAATAACCATTTCAACGTCAAAATACTCATTAATGTATAACACGAGTTTGTAATATTTGTCTTAAGTGTTTTTTTCATGTTTTATGCTTTGTATTAAAAATATTGCCTGTTCAATTAAGAAATTTATAAATTATAGGTGTAATGAATTTACAAAATGGAACACACGTTGTAGTAAAGTTGAAGAAATAAATAATATATAATTAGTAGTGATATAACTTGGAGATTATTTGACGGGTTATAAATTTACTTTTATTTATTTTTATAATTATAAATTTAGTTCTAAAAATGCTTTTAATTTTTATGGCAAACTATTTATTTATAAAGAAAAGATCGTGTTTAAAAATATCAAAAAATATAACATGTACGTTTTTTTATAAAAAAAATCTAGAACTTCTTTTTTTAGTATTTTATAAAATTCGTAAAAGTAGCACCCTTTTCTATTTTGAATAAAAAAATAATTAAACAGCTAAATTTGGTATCAAATTATTATAATGTCAATTTTTGCAATTTTTTTAATTTCTTTAATATATATATATATATATAATATCATTATCAAAAACCACTCTCCATTTATCACTGAATGAAGATCTCTCCAAAAATTTTCCACTTTGACCGATCGAATGCCTTCCTCTTCCAGTACATTCCGACAATTTTTTTTTTATTTCTATCCTATATATCGATATATTTCTTCTTGTGTTTTCTTATATATTTAGATTCTCAATAAATAACTTCCTTATTCATCAATAATCCGCCCTTCTTGCTATATGACTAGAATATATTTCCATCTCAAACTTTTCATTTTTGCCATAACATCCGTATTTTTTACTTTCTTTATGTCTATTCATTTCTAGCCCCATCTTTTCGTATTATTTCTAACTTATATCTTTTTATGCTTCTTGTGTTATCTGGAACCACTGAATTATTTTGGAATTCAAAACCTATGTTTAATTGCCTACGAAAGAAGAGGTAGAATGCATTGATATTTTTTTTTATTTTGAACATAAAGAAATATCCGATTTTATAATATGTGAATATCTTCTAAAATGACATCATCCTATTTTTACTCTACTGTTTAATTTACAGATAAATATTCATTTTGTGTTAATGGGTTGTCTCAGATATATAGTTTTAAACTTCTTCTGTAGGATGGTTCAAATATAACTGAAAGGTTTGGACATACATTTACTTCTTACTATAATTTACTCTCTTTTAGTCTCATTTGAACCATTCTGTATTTCTCTTACTTTTGTTTCAATTTTTCTTTGGTCTGAAAATGCATTGGGAATTATTTTTGTTCTATCGAAGTTTGTCTTAATAATAATAGTAATGATATATATATATATATATATATATATATATATATATATATATATATATATATATATATGACCTAAATGAGACTGAAAGATTAAAACATATTTATTTGCCTAATATCATTTAATACTTTTTACTATCTTTCAGTCTCATTTGGGCCACCCATATATATATATATATATATATATATATATATATAATATATATATATCATTTATATGGGTGGCCCAAATGAGACTGAAAGATAGTAAAAAGTATTAAATGATATTAGGCAAATAAATATGTTTTATCTTTCAGTCTCATTTATATATATATATATATATATATATATATTATATATGGCAAATATCTCCCTTCCGCCTTCTGGTCTTTTAATTAGATTTACTCTATATTTATATAAAATACGATTAACTTTATTCTGCGTTTAAAATAAATAAAGAATAAATACTTATTTCAATTTTGTAATCGCACAAAATATAAACAAGAAAATCATTCAACTGAAAAAGTAATTTAGCTAGCAAATACAGATTTTTTAAAACCTAGCTAGATATTTTACATTATTTTTTATTAATATTTATTAGTACAAATATTGATTGTATTTAAAAAAATTCAATAAAATGAGCTAAATGTAACATTTTTTTAATAAAAATATTTTTATTCATTCTTATATATATATATATATATATATATATATATATATATATATATGTATTTTAAATATATATTTAATAATTGATTTTTCTAGTAATAAAGATAATTTATTAAAATAATTGTTGTAAGTAAATTTGAAAAAAAAATTTTTTTTTAAGAAATGTAATAAAAATACACATTAAAAACATTTTAATGTGTATTTTTATTACATTAAATTTTAATCAAAATAGACTTAAACTATTGTAATGAAATAAGAAACTACAAATTATATTTTGTTCTTTATATCTTAAAAAGTTGTTTTTCTTAGAACCTGTTGATCTTGTTTCTTTCGGAATGAAAAAAAGTAAAACAAATTTTACGAAAGTTGAAAACTAAAAATCAATTATAATGACATGTAATTTTTGTACTTAACACCATAAGGTGTACTGATTTTAATAACATACTCATATTATTTTCAATATGTTTGTTACCAATCAACTATGCTAATTAAAAGACGTAGACATTACAAACACACTGATCTGCTTTAATATTTGAAACACGATTTCAACATTTTTGAAAACGTGCTTATATGTCGGATCACAAACATATTTATTACTTGGGTCGCTAAGATTTTAATCATAATTTCCACAACACCACAATTTAATTTATGAAAGTGTAAATTGCTTTATCTCAACCTCAAAGGAATGCACAGACTATTTTATGTTTCATATGTGTTGAGAACTGCATGCAAATCAAGATGTTTTATGATGCTTTCAAATTTACTGCTAGTATTATTTTGCATCCAATAAATAATTTCGTGTACTTGTATATGTGATGAATACATACATATACACAAATTTAATATATAGATACAATATATATATATATATATATATATATATATATATATATATATATATAAAGTTAACTACATACATTATTAGAGATTTAAAAAACACATTAAATAAAGATTGATTTCAGAATATTAATATAAAGTCAAAAATACCAATTAAAATGTTATGAATTTTAATTCGTGTTTTCATTTATGTTTTTTTATGATTCAGTATCATATTACTAATATGATTAAAAAACTAATTTGAATATGTTTTCTTCTAATTTTTTAATTCTAACACATATGACATTTGTAAAATTTATGTTAATATAGACACTTTTATTTTTATCTCATTATAAGTTGAAATAAAAATCCTAAGTTATTACTTAAAAGATTACAACTAATATTTTAAATTTATATGTTTAGTTTAGGAAATAAAAGTTAAAAAGTATTCTTTCAAATTTCTTTAATTTATTGTATAGTATATTTATCATTGTTATTCACTGTATTGTATTTTTACTAAATTATATTATTTAATAAAGGTAATTATAATATTACCTTTATTAAATAAACATTTTGGTTTATAATAAAATAATATTTATATAAAAAATATCATTTAACAGATCATTATCAAAACATTAATTTTAAATTCGAATTTGCTCCATTATCTTTTCTTAATCAAATATCATTTTTTATTTGATATTGTGGCAAATTCATTTTGATACAAATGAATCATCACTTTAACATTATAGGATGTTATAAAAGTATTCATTCATTACTTATTGTTTATTTTATTCTGTTAAAAATTGATAAACATTTCAATGGCTATGTCATCATTGTTAGAGTACTGTATTATAAAATTTATTAAATGTTCTAAATGCTTAACAAGATTTTTAGTGAATAGTAATTGTTTTCAACAGTTAAATATATATATATATATATATATATATATATATATATATATATATATATATATATATATATATATATTAGTTTTTCGTCTATATGATAATTTTTTGACATTTCTTGTGTTAATTTTTTAAAAGCTTCTTATTGAATTTTACCCTTGATATTATGTTTAAATTTCTCTATGAACTTCTGTTGAAAAGATTTTTTTTAACTGCTCAATCTAGTTCGTTCCTAACCAATTATAGAGAAGACAAATCAGGTGATTGCTGTAGCCAAATTCTTCTCCTTAACAAACATATCTGTTCCTTGTCTGCCAAGTACTGCCTACCTTCTTTTGATGAGTGATTAAGTCGTTATTTTTTTGAAACAAATTTATTCCCGATCAGTTGTTGATTTGAAAAAATATCGTTATGTTCCAAAATGTAGCGATATATGTCATTTATTATTTTTCGTTGAATCCTTATGAGTTTTAAGGCTTGATAATTTCTAAAATATGCCCAAATCCTAATATTTATTTTTCTATGTTCAATTGAGTGCGTAACACAATTTCCTAACATTCTCTATCCAACTTGACTACTTTCTAATACTGCTTATTTTGTACCAGAAGTTTAAATTTGGATTCATGAATTCAAAAAAATCCAAATTTTTTTTTAATTATTTTGCTGATTAGCCAAAACTAGTTGCCTTTCTATTCATTGATCTAAATAATGGTTTCTTTGTAGAAACATATTTGAAAAATGTTCTTTTTATCAATTTATGCTTAATTGTAGAAAGTATCTGATATAGATTTCTTACATTTGCAGTTGATCTCATATATTTCAGGTGTGGTCAATTATCTATTATCTTTATATATTTTAGGTCGTGTAATATGAAATGTCGGATTATTTAAAGAGAATATAGAAATTATTTTTTTAATTGTCAAGCTTTTTAACCTTTTCCATGTTCTTGCGATGGTTATCGATGGTTTTGCAACACACCATCATTAACTTATTTTCAGCTGAAGTGGTTACTACAAGTTATTTCATAAATAGAGAAATTTGTTGTTAACTGTGCCATTTTTTTTCTTAATATTATTTTTATGCTTTAGATTGTAGTACCTTAAGATAAGTTAAAAGTTTATTTAACTTTTTACATCCTTTATTAAAAGTATAACGTATGTAAATTGATATTTTATATGTTTTTAATATATTTTTTTGATCAAATTACTACAATAACTATAAAGATACTAATAACATTTTTCAGTTATATCCAAATAGAACAAAGGTTAATAATATAAATAATTCAAAAAGTGAATCCAACGATTATAATCAAAAAAATTGTGTCTATCTATTAAAACAAAAATATAGTTCTTATAGGTTTTCGTTAAATTCCTTTATTAAAGAGAGAATTAGAAAAACTAATTACAGATTGAAAAATATAAACTACCATTATCTATGTAAACATCTTAAAATATATTCATAATAATAATAAAAAACAGGTTTTATAGCTTGTCCCAATACTAATGAATGGCTTGGTTGATTTTATATATTCGTCACCTAATAAATGATAAATACAATTATATTTTATTTTATTATATCAATAAATAAAATCGTACACAAAAATGTATTATACATTCACTTAAATAAATAATAGATAAAAATAACAAAATAAAATCACAAGACTAAAACTACGGAACCTATTTTCAGTTTAATGAAACCGTGCGTTCGTGATAAAAATCATGAACGCATGTCATATGGGTCAAATATACCCATTTGTATTTCATCGCCGTATCAATATTGGCAATTTTATGTAATAATAGAACAATAAAGTTATCAAGATTCAATTTATCATGTCAAATCGACTGCATTCACATTTAGTCACGCACATTCAATAAATTGTTCGAATAGACAAAAGCTAATAATCGGAAACACGTAAAGTATCATTCGGAATAATTTATTTTATCAATGTGGAAAAACACAGACTGTTTTATGGAGTTTTTATGAAAATTTTAATCGATTTGAATTATAAATAACGTTTTACATGAAAATTTTATGAATGATTTTTATATGTACATTTATTTTAAGTATATACATATATATATATATATATATATATATATATATATATATATATAATGTATTTATTTACTAAATTTGAATACTGGAAAAGTAGCATTTTATCTATCTGATCTTTTATCATTACAAATTTATTCAATTCGTGTTTTAACATCAATCATTGGTTTTAAATAAATAATTTATCTATATACATGCACAGTTACCTATTATATATTGGAACTTAAAGGTATTTGAAAATTTAAGTAAGAAAAACAAATGGAATTTTATATGTGAAATATTTATATTTACTATCCATAAATAACATTCACAGTCCTATATTTGGAATGCAAATATAACATTCATTTGTATTCTGTGCTGAAAGTTTGTTTCTATAGCATTATTTTGTGATATTTAAAACAAAAAGTTTTTAAAATTACATTATGTTAGAATCATTGAATATTTTTGCATAAATGTACTTCAAAGCTATTTTATTGAAGAATGTTTTCGATGTATTTATCCTAAATGAAATTCTGTACATTCTTTTATTTCTTCTGTAAATAAATAATATTTAATATTAAATTAAAATGTATTGACAAATTTATTTCAATAAAATATTTTTTTAAACTTATATATATATTGATTTATATATGAATAATACAGGATGTTTTTTGAATAATATATATATATATATATATATATATATATATATATATATATATATATATATATAATTTCAATACATTAAGAAGATGCGATATCACCAAAACAATTTACATCTACGTTAAAAAAAGTATTTAAGAGACTAAACTGGAAATCTGAAAGAACAAACATAAATGAAGAGATTATTAGTCACTTAAGATTTGCTGATGACATTATTATTATTATTATAAGGCTAGATGAACTAGAAAGAAATAGAATAATTATGTAAAGAAAGTCAAAAGACGGATCTTATAATAAACTTTGATAAGAAAAAAGTAATTTTTAGATCAAATTAAAATTGAACTAAAAGGAAGAGAAATTGAAGTAGTTAAAAATTATGTATATCTGGGATAACTCATAAACACAAAAAGAACATTTATGGTTGGATCAAACAGGATAGTCAGTTTGGAAAAAATTCTCATATAAAGTTGGACATTCCTCCATGTTTAAAAAGAACATTTTTCGATGAGAGCATTCTACCTGTTCTTGCCTATGGCAATAAAATATAGGTCTTGAATGCTAAAATAATTCAGTGACTAAACAACACAAAAAACATGAAAAGATATATGTTTAGAATAATACGAAAAGATAAGAAGAGAAATGGATTGATTAGAGAAAAATAAGAATTATGAATGTTCTAGGAAAAGTGAAAAGTTTGGAATGAAAATGGATTGATTATATGGTCATATAGCAGAAAGAGGGGATCACCTATGGCAAGGAAAGTTATTGGTTGGAAATGTAGATATGAAAGAAGGTTCAGAAAAAGATCCATGAATAGATTAGACAGAGAAATAAGGAAGTTTGTTGGAATTAATTAGAAGATAAAAGCTTTGGATCTGTCGAAGTGGAAAAAAATGAAAGAAGTCTTCATCTATCATCGGATTGAGAGAGGCTAATTATAATTATATATATATATTATATATATATATGTATATATATATATATATATATAAATGATAGTAAGTAAGGTATTATTGTCCCGAAAATTGTTTCTAAAAACATATCTTTTACAATCTTTACAGATTTGTAAATCAGATGTTGTTGTCGTACTTGCTGAATAGTTTCAAGCTTAGTGTTAAAATATCAACAATAATATTCAAATATTTAATGCCCTCAGTTGACACTGTTGCTTAAATAGTGACGTTATAACTATGAGGTGGATGATGACTTTTTTTCAAGGATTTTCTTTACTTTTGTTTATTGATATAACTGTTTAAATAAAAGTGGACTTCGTCACTGAACAGGGTATTGTTAAAATTGTTAAATTTGGCAGATGTTTTAATAAGTTAAGTCAGCTTCATATCGTTTCTTCAATTCTTAAACCAGGCGAATCTTAAAAGAGTGCAGATTTAGATCAAATGTTTAAATTGTCATTTCCTTGCAAACTTATTATACCTGAGAATGATTCATAGATTGGCGCACACATTTAATGTTTTCATCGTTATAAACAGACCTTGAATATCAAGTCTGATAATAATATAATGTATTGTCCAAACCAGGCAATTAGAATTATTAGATTTATTTTTTAATCAACTGGAAACTTACCATATTGTGCAGTCGTTGAGCTTCAATGAGTGAATTGCAACTCTGATAATAGAATTGTATGTAGAATGTGCTTTATTGCCCTTATTAAATTCTCTAACAGAGACATATTTATAAATTAAATTTACTTAGAGTTCCCTATCACATCATTTACTTATCAAATGTAAATGGATGTATGGGACATTATGTATTTATTTTTACAATTATTAGATGCATTTATATCTTTTTCTAAATGTATATTATTTCGTGAATAGATTATTAACCCTTATCGGACGTTAGCATTTTGTACTTAATTTTCCGCTAGGTCGGAGATATATTTGAGTGCTTATTGTAAGAGAAGAGTAACTAATGTTACTTGATATAAAAAGGTAGTTTTGTGCATAAAAATATTTATATTTACACTTTAAATATTTACATTTTATTAAACGTATAATCTTCAAGC
>CP092090.1:31481067-31521067 GCA_029203775.1 Neoneuromus ignobilis
AAACAAAGTGGACAATAAATAATTATTGAATTTTTTAGTATCTTTTAATTGAGCCGTTCAAAAGCCAATATGATTAAGTCAATTTTTTGACATTTTCATATTTTAGTAAATTTTAATCAAACAAAATTTGTTTTTTGAATTTTAATCAAACAAAATTTGTTCAAAACAAAATCATTTTCGTAATTTGAATTTTAATCAAACAAAATTTATTTGATTAAAATTTACAAAAATATGAAAATGTCAAAAAATGGACTTAATCACATTGGCTTCTGAACGGCTCAATTATCTTTTATATTTTGTGATATTGGGATGATAGTTCATTTGTGTTAAAGTTAATTTACTACAATATAAAAATAAATAATAAAAGTTTGTAAAGGTATAAAACTTTCGTCTTTATTTTAATTGCCAACATTTCGTATGTAGCGATGTATGAAATAAAATGTAAATTATTTAAGAGGTGATGACAAATAACTTGTATTTTATAATTAAAAAACGATTTAAAAAGTTGCCCTGTTTTTATAGCCACATTTTGTACAATTTACTACGTATAAAAATAATCTAAATACATAAATTTTAAAAGAAAAAAAGTAACTGTTGTATATTTTTAAATATTTCATTTTTTTAAAAAATAAAATTCACGTTTTTGATTTAGTATAAACTTAATACGAAATTAATTAAATTTTTATTAAAGTTGAATTAGTGTTTTATTTAAAAATATTATTATTTTTGACTATATTAATTTTCACTGTTGTCATTTCTAATAAGTAATTCAATATTAATTTTTTTTTACTCTTAATAAAATTTGATTAATTACATTAAGTTCATAGTTTCTAATCATTTTTGAAACATTGATATACTTTTCATTTGTATTAATATTTTCCAGAAAATGTTATGAAAGTAACAGATTTGAGTTATTCTTTTATGTGAATAAGAATTAAATATTCAAATATGCTTCATTTTAACTGAAATATGGCAAAGCGTACATCATTTTAAATCAAATATAAACGAGGGCGACATTTTGATTCATATTGCAAAAAAGATGAGTGAAATGATTTTCTGTCGACAAACGTGCACGTTTAGAATACGAATATTAGAAGCAAGATAAACGTTTTCGAATTTAAAAGGTAAATGTTATGCATTATTATGAAATTTGGAATTTTTATTAGTAATATTTTTTTAATAAATCAATTTTTTGTATAAATAATGGTTTAAAATATTACTTTAAATGTTTTTATCGATAGAAAATATTTAAAATATTTTATTTTATAAAATATATAACATAATGTGCTTTATTAAAACTTTTTGTGTTATAATTTATTTCATTTCAATAACCTTTATTATATTAAAATGTTATTACAATTTAAGTTCTCAGTTTTGTTTATTTCATATCTTCAAATACTCATGATATCTAACTGTAATTTTATTTGTGAAATAATTGTTATAATTGACTTCGTTTTATTTTGCAAATTACAAATGTTTATGTATAACATTATTACATAAATGAATTATAACCCCTAATAACACAAAATATTCAATAATTACTTATTGTTAACTTTGTTTTTTTGTAATAACAACAAGCTAATAGGCATGTTTAAGGCGATTCCATCATCGTCAGATCGTTGTGTGATAAACTTTTTAACATATTGTGGTGTTGGGGGTGATAATTCATTTGTGTGAAAGTGAATTCGCCATAGTTTCAAAACAAATAGTTTATGTATAACGTTTTCAAGAATTTAATTTCATTAATACGAAGTTACATGCAATTTAAACATGTATTATTTTTAATAATTTAAGGGGTTATACGCACTTGCGAGGCGCAAAAACGACGTTTTTTTAGGAATTTTTTTTAGAAACAGTATTTATTTTGCAATTACAAATTATGGTTATTTGAATAGATCCTACTTTCAAGAATAAAATAACATGTCGATCATAAAAAAATATTGAAGTGCACCGCTCCTGCAGATGATGTCCCGAACGACCTCCAAAAAAAGGCGCTTGGCGGTGATCTCCATATCGGCGGTTTGGATTATTTGAAATCAAAAAATATGGTCAATTCTTTTAAAGGATAGATTAATGCAGGTATTGAACGAAGGAGTAATAAAATTTTTCATTTTTGACAAAATGGCGTCTACTTGAAAAAATTTTTTCGTTTTTTACTAAAATTTTCGCTCCAAATTGTTTAAAAAAAATAGTAATAATTTTTGTAAACCTTATTCCTTCGTTCAATACCTGAGGAATATATTTGAGAAGATTGTGTGAAAATTTGAGACCGATCGGTTCAGCCATTTCTGAGATATCGAGATCACCGACTATGAAAACACCGTTTTGAGATAAACGCGTTTGAAGTTTCGGAAGTAGTTTACACATAGTTAAAATTTTTTTACAAATTCAGGTGTATGTCCGAAAATATTTATCAGATTTACTTCAAATTTTCAAAGAATATACTCAAATATATGTGCATTCCGAAAATACAAAAAAAAAATCGTTTTTTTGAAATTTCTAATTGCGTATAACCCCTTAAATTAAACAATTTTTAATTTTATTTTTTTTAAAATAATGTTGTTTGTATAGGGTCATCAAAATGTGATGCCTAGATTTGTGTTTTATTAAAAAAATCATGTGTATAGGATGGTGTATAAGGAAGCATTTGTATATTTTATTTTTTAATAAAACACAAATCTAGGCATTACATTTGGATGACCCTATATATAAATATTACTTATACAATAAATTAATTGTGAAATTTCAATACAACGATTTTTAAAATAAATATTTTTCATAACAATATTTTTGTGCAAAAAGGTTTTCTTTTTATGATAATAAAATTGTATGAATGCTTTATTTCAATCAAATTAATACTGAATGATCTAGTATAGTATATACAGTATATATATATATATATATATATATAAAGTGTGTGATAAAAACAATAAAAATATTACTAATAAAAATCAAAATTATAAATAAACAATTCGTACTTTATAACATATAATCACCTTTTTAGTTAAAGTTAGTGTTAGAATTCTAATTGAATACAGATTGCGATGTCTCCCGTTCATATATTCCACTATTCTGTGCGTTTCGTTTCACGCCTCCATTCATTCTGTTTCAGTCTTCACATGTCTTTCGTAATTGTCCTCTTGTCCTGAATGCTCTTGCGAATGATCGATCGGCGAAGAGGGATTAGACACTGTTTCTCATCTGCGTCTTCCTGTCGTTTCTTATTTGTATTCAGCGCACATATCAATGTTGTACGGTTTCACGTCTTCTGGTTTATTTCCCAGTCGTTTAGTATGAACGTGTTCTTCTTTCGTATCAATTTCAAAACTTATTGTTTATATGTATACATTGTAGGGTCCATTGTTTCGATATTTATGTGCGTTTACAAATCTGTGTGTTAGATAAAAAAGCAGATAAATGTTTATTTGATCACTTAACAATTTGGATAAAAATATAATTGTTTGTATACACATAAAATAATATTTATTTTAATTTTTTGATTAAATGGATACTTACACATGCGGTGTGTTATAATTATCGTATAATATTTATTTTCAGTTTTATTATTTCAATAAAAAATATAAAGGAATAATAAATTGTTATTCATAGAAATATGTGGAAGAATTGAATAATTTTTTTAAAAAAAATAATATTTTTACATGGAAAAAATTTAATAACACTATATTTAAGTTTTATAAAAATACATTAATAATTATTCAAATATTTTAATTAATAAAAAATTTTTTTGGAGAAAAATATACAATAATATATCTGCTTATGATTCCACATCTAATTTTATGAATTTTGTTATGAATTAATTAATTATTTTTAATGAAAATTTAAAAAGTTTGACTGAAGAAGATAGCGATTAAAAAATATTGTAATGAAAAGTATACTAAGTCCGAGCATTTTTAGAAAAAACTGAATTCTCGTCAGTTAGTTTTTTTTTATAATTTTTTAATTTAATTTTAATTTTCCTGTTTGTATCGTAAAATAAATATTTTATAAAAAATTATAAATTGAAAATTATTAAGAATAATACAAAATAAAAGTATAATTTTTAGTTTTAAATTTAACATTAACATTTTTTTTCTATTTTGTGTGTATGTGTGTATGTATGTATGTATGTATGTATGTATGTGTGTGTGTATGTATATATGTATGTATATATACTCGTTCTATTTTTCAACTATCTCTTTAACAAACGAAAAGAAGTATCTTTTTACAATAGGATCTCATATCGTTAGAAAATATTTCAATGGCACGAAACTTGTACACTTTGCGAGAAAATACGTGTATGAGGGATGTTGGAAAGTCGGTATTGATTACATACTCGAAGTAAAATAAAACAGACAAAAACATATAATGTCTATTAAAGAAACTGTACACGAATAAATCCTTTACAAATCCAATGTCAAAAAAATCCCTAGTGCTGCGCGTGGGGTGATGCACATGTGAATTTTATGGTTCAACTAAACTGGAGCTTAAGAGTGAATTTTATTAAATATGTAAATTTATGAGCAACGTTTCGTTTTATAGGTTAGGGTAACAAACATAAGAATAGTGTGTATATATTAGAGAGGGTCAGATTTTATAGTTTTAAGTATGAACGAAAATTATTTGCTATGGCATCTTCGTAAAAGTCTCTTAGTGGCGAGATGGTTGTAAAAGTACCTTTTATTGACATTTATATTTGAAATTGTTGATGATGAGTCAGTGAGTCTGGCTGTTAAACTAAAGCGTGGGATGTCTATTGCTTTAATTATTGTCATAATGTTCTACTTATTTTTATTACGAAACATTCTTATGTATGGTCTATTTTTAATAAAAAAAAATAATCTGTGTAATGAATTTTATAAAATATAAAATTAGTAAGAAAATAAATATTCTTTTTCGTATCTACTATAGCAATAAAAATATTATTGCATTTTTAATTAAAATTAATTTATAAAATTCCCAGTATGTTTTTTTTAAATATTATTTACATAATTACTTTTTTCTCATATATATATATATATATATATATATATATATATATATATATATATATATATATATACATATATGTAAATAAATATAAATTTTAAAGTTTGTTATATTATAAATTTTAAAAAATCGACTAGAATGTTAAAAAAATAGTTATTATTAAATGATTGCTTTTCACGCAGATGAATTATCACCCCCAAGATCATAAGATATTTAGAATAATGGTAATAATACATTTATGTGAAAGTAAATTTGTCACAGTTTCAAAATAAACTGTATTAAATGAGTACATAATTGAATAAAAAAAATATAAAAATTATAATATATTTTCTGATCACAACTTACATACATACATACATATATATATATATATAAATATATATATATATATATATATATATATATATATATATATATATATATATATATATTTAGAGAGAGAGAGAGAGAGAGAGAGAGAGTTATCCAAATGTGACGCCTAGATTTGTGTTTTATTAAAAAGAAACGAAAAAAACTATACACGTGTTCCCCTATACACCACCCTATACACATTTTTCTTTTTATAATTTTCTTTTAATAATAAAACACAAATCTAGGTGTCACATTTAGATGACCTTATATGTACGACAAATTTAAAATAAATACACAAAATGTTAAACTTATTTAATCGCATTAACTCAATGTAGCATTCTCATTTTTTATATATGAGCACATCAGTGATTTTATTTTTATATGCTTCATGATCTGATAAAACTTTATAACAAAAAATAATTTTTCTTTTCAATTTATTTTTTCAGAGAAGGTCAATGAATCATCAGTGATTCATTGACATATTGGAATGAAACACTCGTCAATCATACTTAATTGGAAATACCGTTAATGTATAATTTCATTGTTTCATAATAGATAAACCTTTACAGTTCGTCAAATGGTTTGTTTCAAGTTTTTTAATTTTAAAAATTATTTTTTATTTTTAATAGCAATGTTCTCAATATCACTTATTAAGTTTGATCATTTCAAAATATATTTTTATTTTTATTTTTTTTAATATTATTTATATTCAATCCTTTTAACGTTTGAATAATTATTTATATTAGTATGAAAAATCATATATGTCATTCTAATTTTTCGCTAATAGACTGATGTGCTAGTTCAATATTTCACTATTAATTTATCTACCTCAATGAATAAAAAGTGTCTATTTTTACACAAGATATAAAATGTAAATTCTAAATTCGGATTTAGTATTTTAAGTTTCATTCGTAGAATATGTTTATGTTTAAATTTTTTATTTTTCTTGATATGTAAAACTTTTTAAAAATTGTTACATATCAAGACATAGTCTGCTTTGATATATAAATAAACACACACACACACTTCTTCTTTTATAAATCTTTGATCTGACTCTTTCTTTCTTTCTTTATATATATATATATATATATATATATATATATATATATATATATATATATATATATATATATGTTTTTCAATAATCTTGAATCGTTTTATTTCATTCTTTGTATTTCCTGCAAAAGTCATTATTTTTTAGACCAAAATAATATAATATTTTTTTTATTCTATGACTGATTTTACACAAAAATAAGGAAAAGACTAAGTAAAGTTCAAATTAATAATATTCTTTATATGTAATTTCTTTATATGATTATTGATGTCATCAAAACAGAATTGAAATAATCAATTAAAATAGAAACTCTTGGTGAAAAGTAAATGAAAATGAAGTGATCTTAAAAAAAACAGCAATAATATTTTATTAACACTTACATATTTTTTTTACTTGCCTAAAAAATGTTGTGAAGAATAGAAATAATTCCAAATATTGTAATTATGTTTCAGTACATTTCATTCGAAAGCATGAAAATAGTTTAGTTTCAGTTGCTAAATTAAGAAGAATTAAAAATATAATAAAAAAATACTTATTGATACTTTACACTTAATACGTTCAGAAATATATGTATATATATATATATATATATATATATATATATATATATATATATATATATATTGATTTGGAATACTGAACAAAAATTTAATTAAAATTAAATATATTAAATTGCTTTATAATATATTATCAATTATTATAAAACAATATCAATAGAATAATTAATAAATATTAGCAAAACAAATATAGTTTTTTAAATTAATTTTTCATAAATTAATATGTCTTTTATTTGCAATAAAATGTTTTGAATTTTTATTAAGGTAGTAAAGTAGTTTGTTAGATTATTGTGTAATTATTTTTTTATAATTACTTTATTTCAAATCATACAATTTAATGAATGCTAGTTATATATATATATATATATTCATTTTTTATGAAAAAAAATGTTATTATTAGTTTATATAATTATTTACTCACTTATAAATTACTATTCTTTTTAGATAATGAAAAAAATATTGCATACTGTTAGATATAAAAATTACTACAAATGTATATATATATATATATATATATATATATATATATATATATATATATATATATATATATAATCTTCACCAATCCGCCTGGTCAGCGTGGTGAATATGACCAAATACCAATTAATGGTAACATTCATTGAGGCTTTCGTCCAGTAGTGGATTGATTTGGGCTTTATGATGTAATGATTATATATATATATATATATATATATATATATATATATATAAATCATCTGCATAGAGGTATCTATATGATGATTTAATTTTTAATACTGGGAAACAGAGAAGAATCTAACGGGACGAGAACATTTTTTTAATTCTATCAGAAATTTTAAAAAAGAAACAAATGCTTAATTATAATATATATATATATATATATATATATATATATATATATACATATATATATATATATATATATATATATATATATATATATATATATATATATATATATATATAATATACCTATTAAGTGTAATTTTAAAATTTTAATTCATAAAAGTCGTAAATTAAGAAAGAAAATTATTCATAACTACTTTATTATGATGATGTATGAGATCTAATTATATCGCGTAATTATTTAAAACAATGTAGAATAAATAGTCATGTCGGAACACATTGTTCTTTTGATCTTTAATAAAGAATGATTAAGATGCAGAAGTGTAGTTACAAGTTGATGTTATGTATTTCGGCAAAATAACAAAGAAAGTAGTTTAAGCTACACTTGAAACTTGTAAATAGATATAATAAATTTGTCAAAAACTGAACGTGTGTTTGCAAACTGTTCTTTTGAATTATGTATGTATGTTTCGAATACAAACTTTCATGTGAAATGTTGTCTTTTATTATATTTCATGATATAGCAAAATATTAGGATACTCTCTCTTGCAATTAATTTATAATCTGAGATGTACATTTACCAGGATGTAAAATATTTCTAGTATTCAAGCAATCTTCTTCAATGTGTTGTATACAAAGTAAACAAACACAATAGTGTCCAATTCAAATAAATAGTATAAAATCTTTTATATCTATGTACATCGAAAACAAGATACCTATTTTATTGGTACATGCATCGACCCTTTTGTATCTGAGATCGTACAGAGGTAGTAAATACCCATAGGACAGATATATTTAGTGAAGTTGTGTTTTGGACCGATTTATTGTGAGGGTTTGAGGTCTTTGGGGGTTGACACCGTACTGGTTAGTTGGTGACAGACTAATATTATCAGAAGGGGTGATGCAGCCAATTTATAATTTCATACATTTAAATTGGCTAGCGGCATGTATGCATGTAGTCTGATACAGGCTACTAGGGGTTAATAAATTTATTTAACGGTGACAAGTCTACCTCCTACATGTTGGATTTAATCTTCGTCAATTCGATATGAGCCCAGAATGACTTCTATTTATCTCGTTAATACAAATAATTTAGTTTGTTAATTTCATAACGAATTATTAGTACGGAATAATTTATATCATATCCATCAATCAGAAATATATTTTTAATATTATATATCTATATTGTGTGTCTACCCACACATACGTAAACATATGTAATTATGTAAACATACACCCACACACACATACACACGTGTGTTTGTGTTTATGTAGAAATATGTATATACTTGGGTCTGCGAGTGTGTTTTTCTGCAATAACTCCAAAAAAATATTAAAAATAAAGTCTGCCCTTATTTTTAAATTATAATTTAATCATTTATGTTTTGAAATTTACTTAAAATAATGCAATTATATATGCATATATATAATATACATACATACACAAAGAAATATGGAGAAATTTTAGAACATTATAAATATTCTATAATTATATTAAGTTTTACATAATTAAAAAAAATGATAATTTCAATATATAAATATATCTCTGAGAATAAAAAAATTTCATTTTTATTTTTTAAATAGGTATTTTATTGTAGAAAGTATTTGAATAAATTAGTATGATTAATGATTGATTAATGATTAAATAATTTGTACTTAATTCATTAATAATGAATATAATTCAATTATTTATGTGTTAAGTTGTATAAATAGTTTAATTATGTAATAATTTTTAATGTATTCGTAAAATAAAATAATGTTTTGTCGATAAATGAATAATAATAATTTATTACATATTTTATTACTTCTAAAAATATTTATAAATCCATCAATTAGATATGGTCAAGCATAGAAATGTACAGTTGTCAGGATGTTCACGAAACTTGTTTATCCAGGAAATGCATGTCACAATTTACATTTATTTGTCATAATATTGAGACGATAAGATCTGTACAACGTAACTCATAAAAATAAATATTTATGCTATTAAAAGGATGAAGAAGAAATATTACTTATAACTTAATGACAATCTAAACTGGTTGCCTTTCAAACAAGTATTTTTAAATTTTCAAAATAAATTGGTATTTTTTTAAGATTTATTATTATATTAATGAAATATATCCAAAAAATAGTTTTTTATATAAGTTATAAATTTGAATTAAAAAACATTAACAATTTTTAATATTTATTTGAAAAGTATTTTCTTCTTAATAATTTTATTTAGTATGTATAAACATATTTGTGTATTATTTATGATACTTTATATATATATATATATATATATATATATATATATATCCATGTGTATAGAAAGAAATATAATATTATTACTAAATTATTAGTCACAAAGAGATTTTACTTTTCACTATATTTAAAAGTTGAAGTACTTAGTTATATTGTAATGAAAGGATATATACAATTAAAAGTAGATTTTTGTGACAAAGAATAAATATTTTACAAAACAATAAAAATATATTCATAATGTTAACATAAAATAATACCGTAAACTGTACAGTTATCTCTCTAAAAACTGTCCATTAAACATTATTAGTAAATGTAAAACAAGAATACAATTCAAAAATAGATAATTAATTGATATTTTACACAATTGATAGTTAATGGAATTATTTTAAGTATCTATAAAAAAGTTGTTTAAATACACTTGGTTCTCGATATAACATAGTTACCATTCGATTAATACAAAATGTTTAATATTTGATTCCATTTAGGTCTTTATTGACATAAAATTATGACGTTCAGAGAATTTCATTTATTTATTGCCATAAATATATTTGCAAAAAATATTCGTATGTTTCTCTATTAACTATAATATCAATTCAGTTAATTTATATAAATGTTAAAAACAAAGACAATATTAATTGAGAACTTAAATATATAATTTAGAATAATTTTAATTAAATTGGTATTTTATAAACAATATCAATTTTTATGCTGTTTGAAATAAAATAAAAAACCTATCAGTTTTTCACCAATATTAATTTCCTTAAAACAATAACCGTAGAAGTGATTCACTTTATCACATATAATACTGCATTTGACTTAATTTTAATATAGAATCAAATGAAATAATTATTATTTTTGTATCTTTCAAATTTTAAGAAAATTATTTTTAATGGTTTTATTTCTTTCACTAATAAACTAAAACAAAATACACAGAATAATATCCTTTAAATTAATAGATTGTGTTATAATTTTGGAAGAGATCTTCATCCATCCGTGGATATAAATAGGCTAATGATGATATCAACGATGATAAATAATAAACCTGGATGAAGATCCCTTCCACAACTTTTCTTTTTCAGTTTATTCCGACAAATTTTCTAATATCTTTACCTATCTATCCATTGACCCATCTTCATTCCAAATTTCTCACTTTACACGTAACATGTAACTTCTTTTTTTCTGATCTATTCGGTTCTCTTTTATCTTTTCGTGTTATTTCTAACACACATCTTTCCATGTTTCTTCGTATTGTCTGCAACTGTTAAATTATTCTAGCGTTTAAGACCTATGTTTCACTATCACAAGTGAGAATAGGTTGGGATATATATGTATATATATATATATATATATATATATATATATATAAATATCAACCTGTTATAGATGTATATACAAATGTACAAGGTGGTCCAAATGAAACTGAGGGATGTAAACTGGAACTAAAGGTTATATTTTTCAATCTCATTTGAGCTTCTCTCTTTATTCTTCTCCCCCTTCCTTCTCTCTCCCTCTCTCTCTCTCTCTCTCTCTCTCTCTCTATATATATATATATATATATATATATATATCAAATATTTATTAAATTAATAAAATGTTTTAGTAAAATATTTAAAAAAAACTTAAAAAAATAGTTGGTAAATATCTTTTTAATCAATTATAGTATTAATTTATTCAATTATTGTTCGTAGTATTTACATTGCACATTGATATTTCCAATTAATTTATGTGGAAGAATAAATGAAAATTTCAAACATCATAATATGTTTTTGAATACATTGTAACTGATTATAACTGATATTTTTAAAATATACAATAACTGGTCTATTTATTTTATATTTTTTTGTTAAAAAAATATAAAAGAAAGATTAAGATAATTAAAAAAAATGAGATGATTAAGAAAATTAATCTAAAGATATCTTTAGATTAATTTATGATAATTCAGTTACGAAAACTTACTTATAAAAATTTTTAACTGTGACAATTTAAAAATATTTTTATTTATCAATAAAATTAACGCTTATGATTAGTATACTTTATTAAAATATATTTAATTAAAAAAACTATTTACTGTAGTTGGTTTAGCAGTATAATTTTAAATTGTTACAAATTAATCATTTCCAACATCCCTCAATTTTATAAAAATGTTTAATAATCAGTTGAAATATATAGTAACAAAAATGTTTATCATAAATAATTACTAAATAGAAGAAATTTCTTATAATAACAATGATTATTTTTTAAAAAAAATATTAACAATTGTATCTATTTAATTAAACCTTCTCTAAAAACACATTTCCTAAAATATAGGCATCTATATTTTAATAATTTATATTTAAAATAATATTTCGAGTTATATATACTGATAATTTTTAATTTGTTGATTTTCGGAAAAAAATAAGAATTATAAGTATGTAGTGTTACAGTTTAAAAAATTTAGTGATTGAAAAAATAAAATGTATAAAATTAGATTTCGTGTGAAAATGTTTATTTTCAAATATTACATGTGATATTTATATACATGTGATATTTGAAAATAAACATTTTCACACGAAATTTTCATACACACACACACACACAGATATATATATATATATGTGTGTGTGTGTGTGTGTTTGTTGTATGTGTCATATAAGCATATGCGTATAAAAATATTCGTATGAGTTTATTTATGAACGAAATAAATTTATTCCGTAATAAATATTCATATACGATTCCAATATTGAAAATAAAGTACATGGTGATTTTCCATTAAAATACATTGACTTTTTGTTAGTAAGAATAAGGGGAACTCTTTGAAGTATAGGGCGAAAGACTAGCAGCGACTTTAAAAAATGGCTTTGTGCTGAAGAACGATATTAAATCTTCAATTACATAAGAGGAAAGTTAAAGTTTATTTTTTCACCCTCGATAACTACACATAAAAATTGTCACCCTCTTACGCATTATGCTGTTTTGAACTAAGTAATTAATTGCTCAAACTACTGACAGATTTAATTAAATCATTAAGAAACGATCATATTTCAGTAATCAGTTTTTATTCACGTTAACACGTTTGGTTTAAAGACTTCTTGGAGCCAAAATTACTTACCGATATTGAATAACGTAAAACGTTTTATTTAATGTATTTTTCAATTGGCGTTTTAGTAAACAAGATTTAAAATTTAAAACCGTTAACGAGGTAAATAAATAATTGTAAATTTTCTTTCCAATTTTATAAAAATTAAATTAAAATTCATTTATGCCTTTAAAATTATTGTATGGAGTCATATAAATATGACGCTTAGATTTGTGTCTTATTAAAAAGAAACATGTGTATAGGATGGTTTATAAGAAAACATGTGTATAGTTTTTTTTCTTTGTAGTAAAACATAAACTTAACCGTCACATTTGAATGGCACTATAAAACACAAAATGAAAACGAATACTTAATTAAAATAAAATATTATGCAAACGTGCATAGAGGATTATTTTCTAGAGTAAAAGTAAATTTTAATTATAAAATTTAGTGTTACGATAAAAATATATACACATGTTTTAAACATGAAATAACTAAAACATCTTTAAAATTCTCTATTGATGTTATTAATTATATTTGAAATTATTACTTTTTATAAATGCTAATATATAAATTACAATTGAACTTATAAATATTAATATTGAATAAAATTAACGAAAAAAAAATATTTTCAAACTCTGTCGAACTTCTTTCAAATGAATTATCACCCCCAACACCGTAAGATATTAACAAATATTCAATAATTATTCATTATTCACTGTGTTTTTTTATAACAACAATAAGTTAAAAACTATAAAATCTTGAGATTTTATAATATTAGGTTGCCAAGTATCTCCCTTCCGCTTTTTTTTTTTTTTGTACATAGCTGCGAAATTCAAAAGACCAGAAGGCGGAAGGGAGATATTTGCCAACCTAATATATTGCTTTGACGATGATGGATTCGCTATCGAAATGTGCATTAGCTTATTGTTATTATAAACAAATAAAGTGAACAATAAGTAATTATTGAACATTTTATATGTTATGGTATTGGAAGTGATAATTTATTTGTTTGACAGCAAAATTATGTTGAATTTTACTAAGTATTATAAAAAAGAAATAATAATCATATTACTTTTCTTACTTAATAGCTTAATCTAAATTGGAGAATGTATATTTTAATCTAAATAATATATCACTATTATTAACGTAATTTACTTTCCTAGTTTTTATTTAATGATTTTATTGCTTAAAATATAGATATTCTCTTTGAATATGTTATTATTCTTGCCATCAAAATAATTTTTAAAATACTATGTAAATAAAATTATTTTCAGTTCTGATTATGAAACATTAAAACAACTTCGTACCTTTCATAAATACGAATATAAATTTACATTAAACATATGAAATTAAATCAGACCTATATATGTGTTACACATTCATGTTTGTACCTACAAATTTTATAATAATTAAATTCAGTTGAAATGAATTTAGTTTTAAATGTGACATGAAATGAATTTTAAATTTTTTATTATATTAATTTTTTTATTATAATTTTTTTTGAAAATTCATTATAATATTAAGAAAAATTATCTCTAGTAAAATTAATCTTATTAAAATTAAAACATTTTATATTGGAAAAACGTAGTGTTTTTTTACAATTATTATATTATTAAAATTATGTATATATTTATAATTTTTATAAATATCATTAATTAATATAGATTTTATTTATTTAAATCATTGAAATATTTTTTTGTTTTAAAATTCTTCAGTCGAATATGTAATTAAGTTTTTAGTATTTTTTTAAAAAAAAATCTATTATTTATTTTGTAGAAGGTTTTAAGAATGTTTCAATAATAGCATCTTATTTATAAATATATTACTCAAAACAATAAATCTTGTCAATATCCTCAAAAACAAATATTTAACTAGATCTTGTATTTTAACTTTAGTTTCATCTCAGTCAATTCTTAAATACAGAATTTTTTTTCAAAAATTATTTAATTGTAATATTTTAAAAAATATGTTTGTGTGTTTTTATCACTATTTTATTTCATTTGTAATAATGGTAATTAAAAATTCGTAACGGTTGTTAAATTGCCTAACGACCCTTTATAGAACGAAAAAAGTATTAAATTATATACTTTCTTAGAAAAAGTGTAATGACAAAGTTTATTTCAACTAGTAAGTTATAAAATTAGGTGTAATTATAATAAAAATTTTATGGGAAACATGAATATTATCAAAGATAAAGATTATACATTGAAGATTAAATTTTTATGTAGAAAATAATATATATATATATATATATATATATATATATATATATATATATATACACACACACATACATACATACATACACATACAAACAGACATACATACATGAATCATTTTCAGAGAATGTTTTGTGTGCAGAAACAGCTGTACTAAAATAATTTATTATAGAGGGTTTCTATATTGAATGAAATTGCGACATATTGTCAAGTATGGCATATTATTCATATTCATGATAAATATTTCATTAAATGTGTTGTTTAAAAGAAATAAATATTTATTAAACCGAAATAAACGATTTAATAATTAATTAGATTTTATTTTTTACACAATTTTAAAAATGAAATCGTTTTGTATGAAAATATGAATATAGATATTTTAAAAATATATATTTTCTTAATATTATAAATGATTTTTAATATAAGTACAAAACTGTGTAAAGAAGATCATAATAAATTATGTTTGAAGGTTGACAACCTATTAAAATAAATAAATCAAATTGTGAAACGCGACAATGAGAATAAGCGTGTTTTGTATATGTGATAGAAAAATGTGTTTTTTTTACATTGAACACACATTTTATATTAAAATTTAAGTAAATTGTAAAAGCTATAAATTTCTTATTGTAAATCTTAACAAAATTGTTGTGCATTGTATACAAATGTATAAGAAAACACAAAGTTTTGAGATGATAAACATGTTTAAATATGATTAAAAAATATTTTAGTAAAATTGAGAATGCAAATAACAAAGAAACGATTAATATTGCTGTCAAATAATTGGATCATTAAGCTAGTGCACCTGTTTGCAAGTCGTTTATAATGATATTAATTATGATTAACAAATATAAATTATGTTTAAACATTCATTTTATTCTTCTAACCATACTATGTAACTTTTATTTATTTTTAAAACCATAAGAGAAAGTAATTCCGACAATGGACATGACTTACAAAACAGATGTTCGACAATAAAATAAAACTGTTTTAAAAAAGATGGCGAATAATTTGTATATCTTTTTATAATTCAATTGCTTGAAATAACTAATTCCTTTATTTATATATTGACATTTTGTTAATTAATCGGATAGATGTATCTGTTTCATGATATACTACTGAATGATGAAACAAGTAGATTAGTGGACCACATTTTGGACTAAGCTGATTAATATGTTCGTTATAAACAAATATAAATATTATACTTCAACAAGAGAATTTGACATATTGCTCGTGCTTTTATGAACTTATTATAAATATTCACTCAAATGAATTACTCAGGTTACTAATTTTTCTATTATAGAAATTAAGATATATGAGGTCTGTTCATTCCATACGCTGTAACTCCGAAGAGCTAATAGTGCTTGACTATCTGTTTTCTGACTTTTTTTGCAAGAGAGGCAACGACTCTTGTATTTTAGATATTCTGGACATCTTTTGTACGATGATAATTTACAAAGATTGGAGTATTTATTAATTCTTCAAAGGAACTGATTACGTCTAAAGGTCAGCGGAGCTTCAGATCTCTCTCGGAGACAACTTTTTACTGATCAGGTTTTTGTAATGACTTCACTAACACTCGTTAGGCATTTTCAGTGACAAGATCTGTTCAAAAAAAAAAAAAATTAAAATCAAGCACCAATAAGACAACTCAGCTGACTTGATAATAGCACTGTATAGAGAAAACTTTAAGCTTTAATCTTGTCTTTGGACAATCATGTCATTTAATTCATTCATTGACTTATAAGCAGTTTAGTCAATTAGTTTTCCATTTATTCAGTGATTTTCTGAGAATTTAAATTTGAAGGATTGTGAAAAGAAATGAGTTTGCATAAAATTTAGTTTCAATTCTAAGAGAACTTAAGACATTATAGATGTAAAACAAACTTGATAGGATTATTTAAGTCACACACAGCATTATGAATGGTATCAACATTTCAAATTAGACAGAACTTCAATTAAAAACAATTTCAAATTTAGACAGTATTCCACATCAATAAATGACAATCACTTACATTAATTCTTGAAAAATGTCGCTCAACTGTTCGTGAAGATTTTGAAAAAGTAGGTATCAGTAAAAGTTTATGCCACATCATTTTAACAGAAAATTGTTACTGCAAACTTTGTATCTCATCTTTTAAGAGATAAGGAAGTTTTTGGTAAAACATAAGATTTCTTTTATTATCCAGTTTTTCATCTTTCCACACTTGGTTCCAAAGACCTTTTTTATTCCCAGAGTTGAAATTTATTTTAAAAGGTTTTTAATTTCAAACGTTATAGTAGACTAAAGAAAATTTTCTAAGGGACCGGTATGCTATTTTACAAAACGTTCTTCAAAGTCAAAAAAAGTTTGAAGCAGTATATATTAGGGGATTATTTTAAATGGGACAAGATTAAGTAAATTTCAAATACTTTAAATAAATATTAGAATGAAAAGTTCGGTTTATTCTTAAATAAATTTCGTCTCTCTCTCTCTCTCTCTCTATATATATATATAATTTGTATGTATAAGTGGCCCAAATAAGACTGAAGGATAATAAAAAATAGTTAATGATAATAATGGAATAATTGTGTTTAAACCCTTTAATCTCATTTGAGCCACCCTACAGAAGTCAAGATGTGGTTATTGTTTCTAAATATTGCACTGTGTCTCGATTATTTAAACGTGATTTTGGCAGTTGTGAGTATTAATCAATTAAACAAATTAATTAATACTCAGAACAATTAGAATTACTGTTTATAAAGTGATAACATCATACATATATTTTGAAAATACTAATTGAATGTAAATGAATGAGAATAATAATACATTCTAATATCATGAATATATTATAATATTGTTTGTTATGAAATTGAATAATTACGCTAATTTAATTGTGACATTTGAAATGAAATAACTATATATAGTCTTTGTAGTCCGGATAACAAATTCGTAAAAAGATTCACGTTTCTTATTAAGTTTCTGATTGAAAATTCACACAATAAATCAGTAAAGTGACTCGAAGAATCAAACGGTAACATTCAGTTACTTCCGTCGTATCAGATATTTCCTTTCAATATGCTTATTTGAACGGCTTGTTACTGTACATTTTACGAATGATACTCTAGCATGACTATATTGCTATTTCTCTCGTTCATTGATACCATGTAACTGTGTATACTCAATGTTTGAATGTTTATTTGTATACAAGATTTATGCCTGCCGCATGTCTTTACATCTACTTTAAGTGTGTAGTCGTGTTCACTGAAATTGATTTCACGTATATTTTAAAGAACATTTTTTTCTATAAAAGAAAAATTTCGAATAATCAATATGCCAATCTTATTCAAACGTCTTATAAAAGAATAGTTTTCTTTTTTTG
This sequence comes from Neoneuromus ignobilis, assembly GCA_029203775.1. Lineage (NCBI taxonomy): Eukaryota > Metazoa > Arthropoda > Insecta > Megaloptera > Corydalidae > Neoneuromus > Neoneuromus ignobilis. The sequence goes on from CP092090.1 coordinate 31,499,721, forward strand.
AATGGCAGATTAAATGAGCTATGGTAGCGTTACTGTTGCAATTCCTAAAAGAACCTTTTTTGCGAATTTAGTTCTTTATTATTTGTATATATTTTGCAATTTTCTTAACGGTTCTTTAGTTTTCTTTAACGACATTAACAACAAAAAAGCATTAAAGAAAGTGATTCTCTTATTATTTATATATATATATATATTATATATATATATATATATATATATATATATATATATATATATATATATATATATTGGTTCGTATAAATTTGTGTCTGTTTATATTTATATAAACGCGTGAGTTTGTAACTCTATCAAAAACCTGACAAAAGAGAAAATATCACGTAGTACGTGTAAACAAATATAAATAGTGAACTATAATTTAATTTTGAGTAATATATGTTGACTATAAAAAAATAGATATTTCAGTTCTATAATTTAATATATCAATTGATAAAATTATTGATACTAGCAATTTGTAATTATTCTCAAATTTAATTTTCTTTGTAAAAGCATTATTTTAAATATTCTATGAATATTTTTAGTTATTTACTATGATGCAATTTTTAATTTGTGCAATTTTATAAAATAATTGTTTTGTTTGTAAAAAATGCATGAGGAATAATAACAAATAAAAATAATTATAAAAAAATATTAAAACATTAATGATCATATATATATATATGTGTGTGTATGTGTATGTATTCATGAAGCCGAATAATCTTCTATATTTAAAGAGAAAAGTTTTTGATCAATGCATCTTATTTATTCTCACTTATGGCAATGAAACATGCGTTTTAAGTGCTAGAACATAGGAAAAAGATAAGACCACCGATGAACAAGAAAAATTATTATAAATCTAGATAAAAAAAACTAATAAAACTTCTATATATAGAGGATTTGTTGGAATATAATGGTAGAAATAGCCATTGTTTCTGTTATTCTGTTAATTTAATCAGTTAATGAAAAAGTTTAAGAAGAAAATGGGTAAATCACATAACAAAAAGAAAAATCACTAATGTATAGAGTCAACCAAATGTGAAGCCTAGATTTATGTTTTATTGAAAAGAAACATGTGTATAGGGTGGTATATAAAGAAACATGTATATAGTTTCTTTTTATTAAAACAAAAATCTAGGTCTCATATTTGGATAACCTTTATAAAGAAATTTATTGGTTGGGAATCCAGAGTTATAAAAAGTCAAGGAAAATATTCATAGATAGATGAGGTAGAGATATAAAAAAATCATTGGAATGGAGTTGAAAAATAGGAATAGATCGGTCGAAGTGGGAAGTTTTGAAAAATGCCATTATACAACAGTGCATAAAAAAAGATAAATTATTTTATTATAAAATGCAAACAATTGTGCATATATTTTGATTATTTTTTTACATTTTTATTTAAATACTTTTTCAAATTATTAATTTTCACCTTATTTGTATTCCTTTTTACAAAGTAGACTAAAATTGTTGTTATTATCCGTTATTTATTCGGACTCTTCTAAAATTTGTGTCATTAAAATATTCTTCTATAAAACATACAAGTATTATTTCTGTTCAGAGAAATCTGTTACAGAGTAAATTTTATCGTATGTTTTTTCAATTTGAGTAAAAAAATGTGATAATTTTTTTCGTAATTTTAAAATCGAAGTTTTTATGATGATCGAGAAAAATATTAAACTAATTCCCCGACTTTAATACAGTAAATCAATAAACAAGTTAAAACTTGTACACTAGTATTGATTTAGTTTACATCGTTTCATGTAAAATTGTATAATAAAATACATGTATAGTAGTTATGGTTTTTGTTTCCATATATCGAAACAATCAGTTTATAATACATATACATAAATCATTTGATATTGTAAATATTAACATTGTAGAATATTCATATCAGTACTGAATAATAATTACAATATTTCCTAATTTAGAAATAGATATAATAATTTTATGATCTTTTTCTCTTTCTCTCTCTTTATATATATATATATATATATATATATATATATATATATACGAGGGTCGTTTGATAAGTATGGTAAATTTATTTATTGTTTAATTTAATTAAATTTTTCAATTTAGTTTTTTTTACTTTTTTACCATACTTATCAAATGATTCTCATGTATATATCGTGTATATATCTATATATATATATATATATATATATATATATATATATATATATATATATATATATATATTAAATGTCGTTATAAGTGTACCGAGTGAATTGAATTGTACTGATTGAATATATTTACACACACTTTGAGTCCTTAATATTCATGACATAGATTACAAAGCAGGATATCCGTAATAAACAACATTTCGTGTTTATATGTACGATCTATACAATTCATTCAAAATTTTCAGTGTATAACACTAATTAGCACTCATGAGCATTGATCATGTTTATTAATTATCATTCTACCACTTTGAAATACATTGTATAAAATTTCAAAATAAAGTATTTGACTTTTTAATTGTTAACTTTCATAAAAAGTAATATAAACGTAGTTTATCTACAACACACATTATATATTAATGGTTTATTAAGTTATTTTTATTTAAATTTAACGATATTTTCCCTTAATAATAAAGGCTTTTTTCTATACAGATTTTTTTAAGATTAATTAACAACTATGTTTTAAAAATTCATGAAATAAAATAATAAATTTCTTTTTAAAAGGGAATAATTGTTAAAAATTTAAATCTATTATTATATATAAATTAATTATCATTCACTGAGTTAAAGATGAACATTTTATTTTTTATTAAAAGTTAAATATAAACATTTAATTTTTTTGTAAATAATTACAATGCAACAGCTGTGAAATAATAACTATGTAAAAAATATAAAAAAGATAAATAAATATTTATTATACTTTAGTTGCATTAAATTTGTATTAGAATTAGGTATATATTTATTTCAAAACTAAATAATATTATTAAACATTATTTATAAAAATGTCATATACTTATTGGCTAAAACATGTACTTAAAACGTTTTTTATGAATGTTATTAAATTAAAAGTGTAATCAATAAATAATCGATTATATTATTATTAAATTACGAATCAAAGGAATTCCATATTTTATAAACCAATTTCGATGTTCCAAGTACTAGCGAACAGAAATGAATACTTAAATTATATTGAATTCACTGATAATATAAATGCTCGATGATACATCTAAAATGATTTCAGAGAGAATCGAGGGAAGATATCTAAATTCTCTTGGGAGATCCAATTGAGCGACTATGTGGTTAGAATTCATTTAGAATTTAGCAATACTGTAATTCTATAAAGGGCTCAGGTGTCGAGCGCGAACATGTGTCAAACATGTTTATTTTCAGACAAGACGATTCATCTGAAATAAGTGTTTAGAGTAAGTATTGTGTATGAGAAAATATAAGTAACGTGGGGAAATGTGAAGAACAATTACTTAGGGTAGATATTGTGACATGTGTGAAGAATGTTTTGATGGATGATTACTGTATTTCATATGTATTATTTGATATTATATTTCGCATATATTTTAAATCAATAATTCGTTGGATTATTTTAATATTATTTTTTAGTTTCTATATCACCTTCATAAGCAATTTTATACCTGACATTAATCATATATTCTCTGTATTAAGTTCATATAAAAAAATTATTGAAGAAATTAGTAAGAAAATTTATTTTCATTTATAGATTATTCAATAAAATAAATTTTATTTACACATTTTTTATATTAAATAAAAAAGTGTATATTTTAAATTGTTTATGAAACTAATGTAACTTCAGAATTAAAAAAATAATCGAATATACAATATAAACAGTAGTTCATTTAAAATTTTAAATATTATATAAATCTGTAGTTGAAATAAATATACATTTCACATATGAAATGTATTAATATATATTTTATTATATAGTGTTGATTTATTTTTTATTAAAAAAATATAAAAATTTAAAAGAATGAAAACTGTATAGAATTTAAAATAATTTTTGTAGTTCTAATGAATTTTCGCATTATTTGGTTAAAGATTTTATCATTAAACTCTCTCTGTCTCTTTATATATATATATATATATATATAATATATATATATATATATATATATATATATATATATATATATATGTCATCATTATCAATCACTTTCTTTCTACTGTTGGATAAAAACTTTTCTCAAAATATTCTATAAGATCACTCAAATGTGACGCCTAAATTTGTGTTTTATTAAAAAGAAACATGTGTATATGGTGGTGTATAGGAGGAAACATGTGTATAGTTTCTTTTTAATAAAACACAAATCTAGACTTCACATTTGGATGGCCCTATACTATCAACAATTCAATACTTTTCTCTTCCATTTTTCACCAACGAATTTCCTTATATTTTTATTTTATCTATTTGTGAGTCTTTTTGGGCTTTTTTATATTTCAATTAATATTTTTTATTATTCATCGGTGCTTTTATATTTTTGCAATTAATTGACCCCTATCAATATTTAACTTTGTTTTTTTTTAAAAAAATTCCACCTGTTTCTCTTTTTTTTTTGCTGTGTTTTCCTAACATAGAATTTTTCATGGTTATTTATGTTGTCTAAAATCACTGAATTATTCTTGCATTTAAGACCCATTATCATAACCAAGGTCATTTGTGTCCCTGTATAAGTAAAAATGAATAAGAAGCATTGATCAAAAATTTTTTTTCAAATATAGTAGATTATTCATTTTTATAATATAAGAATTTCTTCCTAATTTATTCAATTTTTATTTTCCTTTTCATTTTATGTATAATTGTTCCTTTGTGTTAATAAGTTGTCTTAAATATAAAACATTTTAATTTCTATTTTTATCCCTTTTAATTCAGTTTTTTTGATTTAGCAATTCATTGTACATTATTATTGTATTTATTATCCTTTATTCTATATTGGCAAACTTTCTTATGTTATTAACACATTTGTTCAAGGGTCTGATTTCTGTATATATTGTTGTTTCTGGGTTCACAGTAAATAATTTTTGGTGCTCATCTGTAATCTTCTCTTCTTGTTTTATGAACTACACATCTTCATTTTAAATTTTTTAAATTTAAATTTTGTTATTTTTTAATATTAAGGTATTATTTTTAACACATCTTTTTATACTTCTTTGTGTTTTTTGGAGTCACGGAATTATTCTGTCACTTTAGATCCCTGTTTTATTAATATAATTATTAAAAAAGTAAATATTTTTTTTAATTTTTTTAAATTCTCCTATTGACTATTTTTAATAATATATTTTTTATAAGACAGTTATTTATATTTGATCATTTTAATATAATATTACACATAAAATATTCTATAATGAGATATTTTTTTAATTACATATATATATATATATATATATATATATATATATATATAATATTTATATGTGTGTACTAGTATATTGACATAAAATTGACTTGAATTATTGAAATATTAAGAAAAATCTCAGAATATATTCTATTCTAAAAATCAATTAACTAAAGAAAACAATTTACGTTATATTATTTGATATAACCAAGAGTCTACTGAAAATCAATTTAAAAAACATTTACTTAGAATTAATTTTCCTGAAAACATGTCATATTCGTTTTTGCTGATATTTATGAAAGAACATAGACTTACATCACTTTTTCCAAGAAAATTAACTACTGCAGGCAAAGATCATCTTTGTGAAGTCCACGATGTACTTAATTCACTATCTACTAGTCCCTTGGCGATACTCAAATTCAAAGGTAACGTTATGTAAGACACGCTTTTTATCGTAAAAATAGGTCACATGCGTGTACGTGGATAAAGAGGGTCCATCATTTACTTTCATATCTCCATAGGGACATCGGGACAATACTGCCGAAATTTATGAGATGTGGTGAATATCAACAAAGCAGTAAAGTTACTTGTGGGTTGTAGTGAAACTATATAGTTTACTATTACTCCTGTTTGATTTTAATCGTGACAACAAACGTAATGTTGATGATATTTAGTGTTTTATTTCTGGTAGGATTTACTTCCTTGATTTTTTTTCTTCTGTATTGTATTATATGCACAATTGATACACTTAAAATATTTTATTTATGAAATTCGAAAAAACTGTTTTTATATTTATTTATTAATATACTTTTTCGAAAACCATTTTTTTCTATTCGTTACGTTAATCATATTTTATTTTTAAAAAAATCGTATTACATAAATAAGACAAATATTTGTCTTTTATAAATATTGATAGATTTTTTTAAAAAAATATAATAAATTTTAAATAGTTAAAAAATAAAACACTAAACAATGAAAGTAATTACTATTTTAAAATATTTTTTCTGAAATGAAAATATTTTATCATATTTTTTATTATCATAAAAATATTTTTGTGGTTTGTACATTCCACTGATTTTTTTCTATAATTTTTTAATTTAGGATAAAATTATATTGTATATTTGTTCAATGATTGAACATATAGCATTTCAAATTAAAAATACAAAATGTGACCTTTTCATGGAAGTTCATATGGAAATGTTGTTCCATTTTTATTATCAAAAAAAAACCTAATATTAACTTTATGTTTTCATGAAACCTGTTAAGCGACAAAAATATTGATTCTTTGGATATACATACGATATCTACAGCTATTATTGCTAAAAGAATGTTTTTAAAAATGATTTTGACGTTCGTTGAACTTCTTATCAATATATATTTACATAATTTTAGTACACGTTATTAAAAACGCAGTAATAGTAATGAAAATGTCCTTTTTAATACGATTACTTTTGTTTTAATTGTTGACAAATTTTACATTTTTTTCCATACAAAGGAACGACAACATAAATTATTTATATTGTAATTTACATAATGTGATTTTTACAACTTTTTATCATAAGAACATGTTGATTTCTTAAATTATTCTTTCCTTTTATGTAAATATACAATAAATAAACATAATTTATTGATTTAAAATGCCATGAGAACGTTGCAATCTGATTTATTGTAAGTGTATCACAGTTAGATCAGTACATAGTTGCCGATACCCTGGTTCTTACATACACAAGTAGAGGGTTTGACTGCATGCAATTTTTTCATCAGATTTCATTTTTCATGCGGTTGTTTAGGGGAGATTCAACACTACAATGACAAATTATTGTTTTCATTTAGCGTCGCGTGGACGAATGTATTTTCTACGTGTGTGGTCTGTTACAAAGACGAGAAATGATACGTCAATGATAAATGTAATAAATACATGTTTTTAATAAATTATATAATCGTTTCAAATATGTTAATATATCTGCATTGAATAAAATATTTCGTTTTGATATTCATTCAGATTGAAAAACTCATTAAAGAATTAAATTCAGATTAATCCATTATTAATTTTATTTGAATAAAATTTTAATGTAGTTTTAAATAATTTATTATTTAAAATTATAGTAAGAATTTATTCAAATATAAAAGTAGTTTAATATTCTATATAAGAATAAATTATTTTTTTAATTATAAAGATTTTAACTGTTCAGAATTTCAATATTTAAATAAAATAAATTAACATTAAAATATAATGTACATATTACAAAAATATATTATTTAAAATATTATAAAGTTAATGCATTATATTTTTAAGTATTTTAAGTTGTATTTTTTTTCAAAAAAACTTAAATTAAGAATAATAAAAAATATTTCCCATGTAACTATTTGACATTCTTTAAAATGTGATGAATGAAAAAGTTTTTATTGGATTTTTTTAAAATTAATTGACGTTTGAAAAAAAGCATTTTATATTTATTTTTTGTAGGATCTGTATTCATTATGTTACATTTGTTATATTCATTATGCATCTTAAGTTGACGTTCCGGTCTACTGTAACACCCAGGTGACAGTAGACCGGATGTTTAAACATTTTTTCTTAACTTTATGTTCTATAATGAATGTAATATATCATTATAATGCTATATTTAAGAGAATTACAAGAAGATAAATGCTAATAGACACATAATTGATTCATATAATGTATATTTGCTTCATACTTACTACACCTTCATATTTAGCGTACTGATTTCTACGAACTTTAAATTACACTGATAATTATCTTCACACTCTCATAATAACAAAAATGTAGATACTTTATACTTGACAAAGGATTATATATTTTATATATATATATATATATATATATATATATATATATATATGTATATAAAACTTAAATAATAAATGAAATGTGTATAAAAGTAAAATAATTGGTACTTTATATTTGGTATGATTTTTATAAATTTTTTTTATTGTTCCTTAGATTTATTTTTAAATATTCATATTGTTTCAATAACAATTTTATTTTTTAAATTTAACCTAAGTATAAATATGTATATACATAAAATTACAATTTATCAATATAAAAATATCCTGTGGATATTAATAATTCTGGAAATTTACTTGTCACAAAAATAACAAAAAATATAATTCGAGTTATCTTTAAAAATAATTGATTTACTTCGAAATTTTCAAGTAAAAAATCAATGAAAATTATTAATTTATTAAACTAAAAATATTAATTTAATTCAAATAAAAAAATAGTTACTGAATTTCTTTAAATTATTTTATTTAGTACAAATATTAAATTTTAATTTTTTTAATATTGATGACCAGAGAATTTATTAATTCTGTTTTTATTAAATATTTTTTTCTTTTATTAATATTTATGTTATTTAAATTTTGTAAATAAAACTGATTTCAATATCTTTGATAACATTTCAAATTTTTCAACAGATTGTGTTCTGAATTTTTATTTGTTATTATATTTTTAAGTTTCATCCTTTTATAAAATAAAATTATTTTACTCTATGTTTAAGTCTACATTAATAAAGTTCTACAGTAATTAGATTAAGGAGTAATAAAAAATATAAATATTTATACATATACAATTATTTTTTTCATAAAAATTATCGTTGGAATTTTAATTATCACCCTTTAAATTAATTTATTAACATTTTCATTTGACATTTTTGGACCACTATGTAAGTATTATATTTTTTCATAGTCAATTTCTATTTTTACATCATTAGCTAGAATTATTGATCTTCTGGTAAAAGATTAAAAATTTTAAAACTATAAAATGTTCAAAATCTTCTTACCAAAGAATTATTAATAATTTTTTAAATTTATTTTGAAAAATAAATGACTTTTCATTGTTATAAATAGAAGGTTTTATTCAAATAGATGTATTTTTTCCAGTTTCTATAATAACGTAAACTATTCATTTTTCTAATTGCATTTTTTATATTAAATTATTTATATTTCTACAAGCTTATTTTTAATTTAGTGACATTTCGGTTTAAAACGATTCCTGTGAATATTATACTTCATATATTAATGTATTCAGTACACAATGTACAAAATATTCAAATACAAAAAATCCACTTAATTTAAATATTTTATAAATTACGTTTCCTTTATATACGTTGATAAGTAAATAAAAACATTTTATCAAAAAAGTCAATTATTCACTGTGAACAACCCTCTTGCGAAAAGAAAACAAGCACTCATCATAAAATATTTGTGTTTATTCTCATTTCAACTCATCGCGTGAATTAAACCCACTACTTTTCAGTAGTGGTCACTGGCTTTTATAACCATTTCACGTGATAAATATAACCACATACTATTGACCTATCTACAAATGTTGATAAGATTTTCAAGTGTAACGACGCTATTTGATCTTTTTTAAAAAATCAATAGGAATATTTTATTTCTAAATACAAATATTCATATTGATTTGAATCCTGTTAGAAAATTATTTAATTTTTTGATTAAAATTTTATATTTATTTTTTATAATCGTCATCGTTGTCATCATTAACTTTATGTATCAAAGCTTTTTGATCTGTTTTAGTTTAATGATCCTTTTTTTTAAATACCCATACTACATTTTTATTTTTGGATTATAATATAAAGCTTGTTTGAATAAACGATTTTCATCCATTTTTGTCATCTGTTCATACCATTTTATTCGATACTAATTGATTGTGTCTTTAATTTCCAATGTATTTAGTTCTTCCTGATGTTGTTTCTTATTTTATCTATTCTTATGAATCCCTCTATTAACCGTAGAAACCTTAATTCTGCTTATATATGTTTTCCTAAACTCTACTTTTCATTACTGTAAAGTAACTTGGAAGAATTTTAATTGCACTTCTTTCTTTAAAAGTTTTCCCAAAATTCTATTAATTGTTTCACACATATTTTCAAATATTATCTTATTAGTAATACAATATCTTGGTTGTAATTAAAATTTATCACTTGCTCCAATCAAATATTTTTTGTGTAAATCTTAGATTTGATTGCCTTTATCTAAAAATTCCATTATCTTCATCTTCAATTTCAATATCTCGCAATTATAATTTTTTGATAGAATGTTTAAATAATTGGTAACTTTTTGTAAATATTTTTTTAATTTGTGATAATTGTCTGACCGCCCGCAAAAAAGTAAGGTATTTATGTATTTGTTTTAGATACATTTTCTATGGATTATTTCCTTTCATTTTGTGTGTAGATCGCTTATATACAAGTTAAAGAATATAAATGACAGATAAAATCCTTGTCTTACTCTCTAATTTTTATAATGTATAGGTGTTTTTTTAAGTTTGATAGAACTTTAAATTGAATCCCCTTTTAAAAGTTCTATCTAACCTAAAAAACATCTTTACATACCTTTATATATACATACATGTATATATATATATATATACATATAAAGGTGTTTTTTCAGGTTAGATAGAATTTTCAATAGGGATTCAATTTAAAGATCTATCACGCTTAAAAACACCAGCAGTGGCAAACCTTTTTATATGCACGGGACAAATATTACAATTATTTTTTATCCATCCTCTGGCGTGCCAGAAAATTCTAAGTAGAAAATAAACAGTAAAAATTTATTTGTTATAAAATTTTATTAAATTAAGGAGTTGACTTAAAAATTCACAAAATAATTGTATACAATACATTTTGCCATATAAAAGTCAATACTAATTATAACTTTTATTGATGAGATTTTTGTTGTTGTACTTTGGATGCCAAATGTTGTATATCGTTGTAAAATAAGAATACAATTTAAAAATCGATAACGTGCCAGAAAAATTTTCATGCGTGCCATAGGTTCGCCACCGCTGACGTAGATGAACTAAACACTTATAATGAATAGTAAAATTTATATTCTATATTAAATAAATATAAAAAAATAAAATACACGATATAAAATACATTATATATTTATAATTGTAATTCATAATAATGAATTATTTATAGGGTATACGTTTAGAAGATCTAAGTCAAAATTAATTATTTTATCTGTGATTTATTTAACTGTTATGTGAATAAGTAAAATGAAAAATAGAAGAGATAAATACTTTATGCAAATAAATAAAATACTATGGATAAGAACCAAGATTTTTACTTTTATATTTTATAGAACTAAATCACGCAATCATTTATGTGCGATTTATTGAAATTAAAAACATCTTAAAGGTTGCCAAAATTCATAACGATTATTATAAATGCGACATAAGATTTTTTATGATAAATGTAATTAAAAGTATATTATTAATGTCATATTTTCTATAACAAGGATTAATTAATTTTATCTCTAATAATTTTATAAAAAAATATTTTTTAAAAAATCTAACGTAGATATTTTAATTATAAAATATAGAAATAAAGTATTGAAATTATTATATAAATTAAAATAATTATGCATTAACAATGTTAAAAATACTGAATAAAGTTACATGAATTATATTGAACAAAACGTAGTATGTTATCTTATATGTAAAAAAGTAAAGTAAAAAAAAATGAATGGAATAATTAAATTCAATTACGTCGCAGTCAAAATGAAAGAACCTGACTATCGTGACCTACCTACCTACCTGTACGGTAACGTTTGCTATCGCCATTGAGAAGAATGTGTATGTCGTTTCCAAAATGAGAGAACATGGCATAAATATCGTCTAGATGGGATTAAAACCGTTTAAATGGAAATAAAACACGCCATTTGTATTTCACATTGTGTTTTCCTCTTTTGTCACGTTGCTGCTTTCATTGCAGAACATAACTCTTATGAATGTAATGGTAAATGTGTATTTAAATGACTACTACCAGTGGCTACTATCATGTGTGGACTGACGTTTGTGAATATTTGACATGCAATATGCTTATTTTAGTCACTTGTTCATTCCATTCGTACTGAACGTTTGGTCACTCATATGCTAGGGAGCCGCATGGTTTGGCAACAGATGGCTGCACAAGACTTTGATGTGGTCGACAGGTGTGAATATTTTACGTGCTTTTTATTTTTATTGAGCTTTAAAAACATTTTCATTGTATATTTAGTATGTATTTACAAGTTTTATATGTTGTATTTAAAATTAAACATGTTCTATCTAAATATTTATTACGAATTCACAAATTAACAATGGATAATAAAAAGATGTACTTTTGAGAATTTTCTTCAGTTGCATAAATTAAATATATATTTTTTTAAAAAGGTTCATAATAAGAAACGTTTCATTTCATGTTTTGGTTAATATTTTGAAATATATTTTGTAGATTATTATTAAAAATTGTTTTATAAATCATTAATTAAACATTTTTGTAATTTTAATACAGTTGTATAAGTTATTATTAAAAAATGGGTTTAAAAGTAAAATTTTATTTAATTCAATGCTAAAATAGTTAGAAAAACTACGAGAATGAAAACTCATTAAAATCTTTTAATTATTTTTTTTATCTGGAAAATTATTTTAGAATTTCTTATAAAATTTTTTTAATAAACATTTTATATTCAATAGTTTTATTAGATGAAATGTATTGTATAAAAAAAACTTTTAAATCAAAATATTTCTTCCAATACAATTTTTTATACCTTTGTTATAAAAATACATATAATTATAAAATTTCAATTTATTTTTCTCTCGTTTCACTTAATATATATATATATATATATATATATATATATATATATATATATATATATTTACTATGTCACATAAATTGTCGTTTCTATTGGTATTTTTCATTTTGACAAAAAATTATTCAAACGATTATTCATAAATATATCCCTTATAGAAAGAAGATAACGTATTCTTGATTTCTGGATTACATTTCCAAGAAGTTAATTAATTTTTGTGTTAATAACTGCGTTGTGGTTAATTAAAGGAATTAAAAAATAACTTATTGGCCTCAATTTAAATAAATGATTATTTTAAAGAAGTAATTTGAAAGATAAATTTTATGTTTGAAGAAGATACTGTTAATGGCTGTTATAAACGTGATTGGTTTGAAAATTTTAGAACTGGGCAAAATGACTTTGAAACGAGCTTTAAAGAAAATCTAAAAGTTTTGTATACAAATTCAGATTAAAGAAAATAACTGAAGTTGATTCAAATACAACTGTGATGTATTTTGCATTAGATCTAAAAATATCTGTAGCTATAATGTATTGTTTTCAAAATCCTATAGGAAAGATGGAAAAGTTAGATAAATGTCACAGGATTTAAATAAACAGTAGAAATGTCGGCGTGTAGACATTTATTCATCGTTACTTCTGAGAAACAAAATGGATTTAAAGCAGGCTATAACGAAATGTAATGTAGGTTATAGTATACGACGAAGCATGAATTCTTTATAACAATTAGAAACGATTTAGGCTGTAGATGAGCGTTTATGAAGCTTCCAAGCATATATTGAACCAATTGTTGCCCCTAAAAATGATTATGATAATGGCCTAGTGGGCTATATAAAAAGTAGTCCATTAATGATAAAATAATTAAGTGTGATGAATATTTTTGGTTTGAAAAATTTTTACGCACATCAACGTTTTGTGAAATTTTAACATAATATTTTACTATTTGTAAAGTTTAGTGATTTTTTTCTTACCTATAATAAATGTATACATTAACACTTTTAGAAGAGAACAAAGTGCAAAGTATATTTTCAACATTAAAATTCAAGAAAACAGAGACGAAGGTGTAAATTAGAATTTCACAAAAAAACTTGCCCAAGAATTAAAAAAAAATAAACCTTTTCATGAATATTACAAGTTTGTATGATTGAAAATAATGAATATTTTAAATAAATATATCTATACCAATAAATATCTGATATAAATAATACAAATACTATTTTGATTTTTCTTTTAAGTTACCATAAATTTTCTTTATTTTTTATTTCTAACTGTATATGAATATTTAATATTTCTTCAAAAATAATAAGTAATTAATTTGATAAATAACATACTGACAGTTTTTTTGATAAAATACTTTTTATGATTTCTGTTCAGCACATTGAATGTTATTAGAATGACGTCTCAAGAAAATTATTTAACTAAAATAAACACAAGTTTAACATTTTTCTTCTTTCTTTTATGAATAACCGCATATGCTGCCGCATATTATGTTTTTAAAAACCGCATATGCTGTTTTTAAAAATTAATAGTTTTTCTAACATTTTTAACCCATTTAGATTTTTTTTATCACATTTATCCAGTTTGTATAATTAAAATAATCAAAATCATATTAAGGATTTTCATTTATCAAATATTATTTCTATATGAAAAAATCACAACATTGAATTTGCGATTCTACCGGAATTTATATGCGATTTAATTCAATTTGTTGTTGACTATGGACTGTAAATAATACTTCGTTAATCTTGTTATCATTCAAGTGATTTTTGAGTAAATAGTATATTATTTTTTGCTGTCCGATTAAAATACTTTTAATTGTATTGTTATTTTTACTTTTTATGCATAAAAACGATAATTAATTATCGTTAAATTTATCAAAAATTATCTGAAATTTATAATTCAATTTTAAATATTATTAAATTTATATATATATTATTTATATATATATATATATATATATATATATATATATAATATTTTATAAAAGATTTAATATATTTTTAATTGTTCATTCTTTTTACAAATTGTAAATTGTAGTAAAAAATTAATTAAAAACATAACCATGATAGGATCGGATTTTTGAAATGTATAACGATTATAAATTTGAACATGTTTAAAATATACAATTTCAACATATTTTCTTCTTGTTTAGCATGCGTGCACGTGATTTTTATAAAAATTTATTTCATCAATTAATTGGTAGATATATTATCTACTGGTGACATATATATAGTCAAAAATATGACAAGAATTTTAAACATTGCGTGAGCGTAATCACATAAAATAAAATTAATAACCCAATTTTGCTACTACCGTCAAAAACATGTTTGCCAAGTTAAACTGTAAATTGTAATTATTAATATTAACATGCACATACACTTTTTGTTCAATAAAAAGTGAACCAGAAATTAAATTAACAGTTAAGATAACGCCATCTCAGTATCTAGATTATGAACTCTTTAAAGTCACTTAAAATGAAGTTTATTTGTAAATGTACCTACTTTAAATATATGTTTATGAACACGTAAATACGCGAACAGAATATCAAATTTCATTAAAGAAAAGGTAGTAAATATTTTTTTGGATTGTTAACTTATTAAAGAACTTAAATTATTAGTAAGTAAAAAATATTATTAAATAAATAAATATTTTATGCATGATTTATTGAAATAAGATATTTACTTATTTAACCGGAAAAAGCTTTAACGTTATGCAGATTTTATAATTTTTTTTAATTTACATATAAACTACTAATGTTTTGAAGGGTAGTAACAATATTTTTAATAATTTCTAGTATATTATACATATTTTTTCAAAAAGAACACTATTTTTTAATTACTTTCAAAATATTATATTAATTCAGTTAAAAATTATAACTGTTTAAGAAAAAAGAAATTAAAGAAAAGTGCATTTTTATCAATTTTTTGAAAATGAACTATGTATAAAATTTAAGAAAAAATAGTTTTATTATATCAGTTAATCTTGAGTGTCCTCGTATCTATTTAAAGATTTTTCGATCATGTTTACAAATTCTTAACATTATTCTTTCCATGCTTTTCTGGTTTGTCAAAGGCTTTGTTCCATTTTTATATTCAGTGTTTAAGTTTCTGAATCGTAAGTACAATCAGGTAGTACACATTGATTACATGCATCAGACTCAATTGTATTTTACTCTTTATCATATAATTTATTTTTTTAAATTCTGCTCATATTTCCCTAATTGTCGATTTAATCTCTGCCCATAGGTCTTCACTATAACATATATTTCAGCTATTTTTTATTTCAGCCATTTGTTCCAAGTATTTGCTCTCTAACTGTATATTTTCCTTCTCTATAAATCTGTAAAACACGATTTTAGTTTTGCTTATATTTATTTTTAATTCAACTTTTCTTCCTTTCTTTAAAAATATATCTACTAGTATTTTAAGTATATCTACATATATAGGGTATGAATGAGTCTAAATGAGACTAAAAAGTTAAGTCATATATTTACTTTATATCATTTACTATTTTTAACTATCCTTCAGTCTCATTTTGACCTCTCTCTCTCTTTCTCTCTCTCTCTCTCTATATATATATATTGCCGAATAAACGATTTTTCTAAAATTTTCCAATTTCAGCGACCCAACACGCTTCTCTTCTATTACACATCAATAAATATTCTCATTTCTATCTAACCTATCCATATGGCACTTTCAGAATCTTTTTTTTTTATTTCTAAACAATAATTTCTGTTGACCATCGACATCTTCTTTTCTTGCTATATGACTTAACCATTTTAAATGTTAACATTTTACTTTTGTTATAAACTCCATAACATTTATTTGCTTTAGAATCCTCTAATTTTTGTTCATGTCTCTATATTTTCTTTCAAAGTTTATATTTCCATGTTTATCTGTGTTATCTGGAGTTGCTGAATTATTTTGGTATTTAAACTTATAACAAATAAGAAGAGGTGGAATTTATTAACTAAGATTTTTCTCTTTCTTTTAGAATCACAATTAAGTGTCCTAAACTCTTCTTGCAGTGTCGTTGCAAATGCATTAGCGTTATTGGTACTGCATCGCTTTGTCTCATTCTTTTTTAATTTTAAACTATCTAACTCTTTCCTGTTCTTATAAAAAGAATGTTGCATTTTTATAAACATTTCATAAAATTTAATAAAGATTTATTCAGTTTCTCGTTTTTATCAGATCAAATATTACTGATTTACTCAATGTTTCAAAAACGTTGATATCTATAAATTTTAGACAATGTAGTAGTTGATATTGACAGCATCGATTAATAATTTTTCTTACTACTTGAATATAATTATATCTATTTTGAGAAATTCATTTATAAAATAAACTTAACCTAATATCCGTAAAAAACACAAGTAATTTGTACTTTTACAGAATAACATTACTAAAAAAAATATACATATTTCGTCGAAAGTAAATTAATTAGTTGATAGTTCGTCAAGATCTATCTTCTTTTTTATAGATAAGAACTACTGTACTTTTATTTTGTTCATTTAGTATTGTTTTTCTTACACATAGAGAATAAAAATATTATCCCCTTTTTTTATTTTGAAAATTTTATAATTCTATCATGTATATATATATATATATATATATATATATATATATATATATATATATATATATTATTGATATTTGAATTCTTATTGAAATAGTTTTATAAATAATATATTTAATAATAATTATGATTACATCTTTAAATTTTTTTGTTAAAAATTCAAGTTTAAAAGTTTATATTATAACTATATAGCGTTTTAAAAGTTTTATATTAAATATGTTTTGAGTGTAAAATATTGTTAAATAAAAGATAAGTACTAGGTAGACTCGGAAAATTTAATGAAAATCGTTTTTTAATAATGTATTTAAGTGAATATTTGAATTAATAAAATTACCAATTATAATGAATAATTTATTTAATAAAAAACGGTAATTTTAATAACTTTAAAAAATTATATATATATATATATATATATATATATATGTATGTATGTATGTGTGTGTGCATGTGTGAGTGGCATTATTTTATACATTGTAATATAACATTTTGTGAACAATTACTGTTGTATTCATATTATACAATAACTTGAATAAGTTATTGTATTTCTTGAATAAGAAATGTACATTACAGGTAAATACATTGCAATCTTTTACACGGAAGAAGCAGTTTCAAATAGTAAGTTATCCTGACAAGTAAAATGTTTAATTAATTTAATATTGAAATTTATGGTAATTGATGCTATTTACTTAGCGGGCCGATTAAAGTGCGTTATATACGAAAATAAATTAGTTTGACAAAACCATCAATCAGAGGTTACCGGCGCCTGTATTGCTGCATTTATTCTCCTATATGTATCTACATATATAGTTGATCATTAAGTTACATGATATATGTAATTAGAAAAAATATTTATTTTTAACAGATATTTAATAATTAAATTTTTTGTAGAAATTTGTATATATTTTTTTAAATAAAAATAATTAAAAATACAGTTCAACAAGTTTTCTGTTTATTTCACGTGATTATTAATTAAGATAATGTGACAATAAATTAATATATACCATTTTATTATCACTGTGATTAATTTGGGATTCATTAACATTTTATTTATATTTTTCGATTTTAAATTCTCTTATTAAAACGAAATAAAAAAATCACATTTAATTATTTTCCTTTAATTAACATATTGTTATACCTATTTATTATAAAGTAAAAAAACAGTATTTTTTTATAAATAAAAAGTTAGTAAATTATGTATTTTGTTATTTTTTATTTATAAATCTACTACTTTCATATAAAAAGTATTTTTTAATATATATATATATATATATATATATATATATATATATATATTGAAAATAAAAAAATCACTTTTAAAATGAAAACAGTAACTGCATATTTTAAATACTGCGTGTGTGTTTTTAATAAATTAACTGTATATTTTTTAAAAAATAAATAGTTGTTAACATAAATTAATATTTTAAGTTGTATCTAAAAGTTTCTTAGATTTAAAATGTTTTATGCTGTATAAATTTTATTTATTTTCCTCCAGGATTAAACTTTTTTCATATGAAATATTTTTAATTATTTTTTTATCCAATACGTTTATTTATTGTTGATTTTTTTATAAAACAATATGTAAATAATTATAACAGAATCTGAAGGAAATAAATATGCCATTTATTTAATTTTCTGAATTTGTAATTGCTGAAAAATTTTGGTACAAAATTAAATTCTTAATGTTTCATACCAAAAAGTATATTTTCTCATCTTTAAAAAAAACGTATAATAAATACAACGATTTTATAAAAAATGAAATATGAAAAGTATAATATCTAATAGATTTTAATCTCCTGTATATGATCAGCTCTATTGTCACTGTGACAGGTCTTTGGCGACCCATGTCTTACCCCCGTCATCCCCTTAACCGCGATGTGATCGTTTGACTCGTGCTCCGTTACGGAGTCCATATTAGAATCGCGTGCATCTTATCTTAGAGCGTATGTGATAACATCCCCTCGTATAGTACTTGCGACTAATTCTAATGTCTCTACGCACACAAGCACGTGATAATTGATAGCACTGCACACATAGCAGCATGATCACACACGCTGACCACACGCACGCGTACAATATGTCACGCACACAAACGTCATTTCTCTACACCCCTTATACAAATATATATATATATATATATATATATATATATATATATATATATATATATATATTTACAATACATTATAAATCTATAGAATAGTTCATTACTATTTGTTCGTTCATATAAAAAATATTTTTTTGCCTCTATATAAGTTTGCAATGCTTGTTTTTGCACTAAAGGCATGTGCGTGTGGTGATACGAAAATTTAATAACATAGTATTTATAATAAATGCTCGTTGGTATATTTAGTTGGTTACCATATTAGTTTATACACATTCACAAATATCATTTATAATTACACATATATATATATATATATATATATATATATATATATATATATATATATATATATATATATATATATATATATATATATATATATATATATATATATACATATACATACATGTTTGTATGTATATTTGTAAACAAAAACATTTAAATGTCTTCAATTTATTCTGTAATCTTTTAATGAATATTCATTTATATTTGTAATATATAATTTAAAGATTTAAAATAATATTGCTGATTTATTAATTAAATATATTTTTATATGTTAATAACTAATAATAATATCCATCAAACTAATATTTAAACAATTTGTTAATAACTTTAAATATCCTATTATCAATAAAATATATCAATTACTATAGTGAAGATTAAACGATTCATAACAATGCGGGATAGATAAGGGATACTTTTATAGGGTTGTCTTAATACGGATAATACTTTTTTAATTATTGTGTAATAATGGTCTCATAGGAATAATTACTATACTTTTTACTTAAAGTGAACTTTTAATTAATCTTGTGAAATATATTGTATGTATATATATATATATATATATATATATATATATATTTATATATATATATATATATATATATATATATATATATATATATATATATATATATATATATATATATATATATATATACACACACACACATATATATATATATACTACTACTGATAGCCCACATCAGCCCACTGCTGGGCGAAAGCCTCGTCGAATGTCATAATTAAAATAAGAAGAGTTTTCCAAGCCTCTTCCATTCTTTCCTGTCGCTGGCCAATCTCATCCAACCTTGGCCTCCACAATATTTCACAATTTCATCTCTCCATCTTTGATGTGGTCTTCCTTTAGGTCTCTTTCTATCTCTTGGTCTCCATTCCGTAACAAACTTCGTCCATCTGCTGTCCTCTCTTCTCGCTATATGTCCTGCCCATGTCCATTTCAACGATTTAACTTGCTCTATTATATCAATTACTTTTGTTTGTTCCCTTATTCATTTACTTGTTTTTAGGTCCAGTTTAGTAATTCTAATATTATTCTTTCCAAACTTCTCTGGGCAGTTAACAGTTTGTTTCATTCTTATGTTTAGAGTCCAAGTTTCTGCTCCATACGTACAGACTGGTAGTACACATTGGTTATATGTCTTTCTTTTCAAACTGATTGGTGTATTGCTTTTCATTATACTATTTAATCTCCCAAATGTTGCCCATGTAGCTCTGATTCTCGTTTTGATTTCTGGCCATAAATCACCATCGTATCTTATAGTTTTCCCTAGGTATTTTATTTCATCCACTTGTCCCAGGTACTGATTCTCTAATAGTATTTTACTTCTTTCAGCAAAATTATTGAACATGACTTTGGTTTTTCCCATATTTATTTTTAACCCTACTTTTCGGCTTTTTTCTAAGAGGGTTTCGAGT
>CP092090.1:31526067-31538567 GCA_029203775.1 Neoneuromus ignobilis
AATTACTTAAATATATGAAAGTATCAAAATTCCCTAATTATTATTTACTATTCACGTCACATTGTAATTTATGAACATAATAAAACCAAAAAATAATTAAAATTACATTCTTTATGTGTTAGTGTTTTATAGTAATTGAAATGTACAATGCTTATGTCAGTATTTACTTTAATTAAATGATTATTGTTGTAGTGTAAATTAATCAAAGTACTGTTTAGTCTTTGTTCTCGTCAGGAAATGAAAAAAACATGTGGTAAATTAAAGAAAGTCATTTTAATGAGTTTAACTACATCTGTTTTATAAAATTCTATTTATCAGAGAAACTACATTTTAATGCAACTATAGGATAAAGAAAATGATATTTATATATTTTTTAATAAATATTTTATATATACAATATATATATTTTTTAAATTTATTTTGTACTAAATAGCTTCGATTAAAAATCAGAAATAAATGTTTAATGTAGCGTTTAAATTTTTATATATACATACACACACACATATATATATATATATATATATATATATATATATATATATATATATATATATATATATATATATATATATATATATATATATATATATATATATATATGTATATATCATGGTTTGATGGGATAGAGATATGAGAAAATCTGTCTTTGATAAGAGAAAAAAAACCATTGAATCACTATGAATAGAATGTTTTGGAAGGAGTTTTCATTCAATCGTGGATAGAAGTACGTTGTAGCAGTTGCTATTGCTGTATATTTTTAATTAAATTTCAATATTCTCAAAATAGCTATAATATAAATGATTTTAGTTAGAATTAAATTTATTAATTCGAATGAATTAAAAAATTTAATACATTGTATAAACAAACGTTGTATAAATATTTTTGTTCATGTAAATCAGAAATATTAGCTCCTCCACTTAGATACATTATTTTTATGCTATTATATGAAATTACAATTTAATATAAAATTGTACATACTTATCGTATTATTAATAGTAGGTTGTACTTTTACTAAAGATTTGTAACAAAAAAAGTCTGTACGTGATTTATTCTGTACAGATGTTCGATTACACCCAACTTTTTAGCATCAAAACATGATACTTAGTCATCTACGTTATTCACATGATTTAATATTTTGTGACTAACTTTGAGCTAAAATGAAAAAAATTCAACAGTCTTTTAGAAATCCAAAAGATTTTAATGGATGCCATTGCAACTATTTAGAAAAAAGCGTATAAGACATGATTTAAAAAATTCTTTAGTCGTAAAGATTTTAATTCTTTGAAAAGAATGTATTTTTAATAATCAATAATAAAAATCATCAATAATAAATATCAAATCAAAAATTTGTTTTTTTTTAATCGGAGTTTGGATAGTTTTATGACAAACTGTGTATATAGACAGTATAATAAATAAAAATCAAAAATTAATAATTATTATTATTGTAAATTAATATTCGTTTAGCTTTACACAAATGAATTTTAACCTCAACACCATAATAATTTAAAGTGTTCAATAATTACTTATTGTTCACTTATTATTTATAATTATATAGTCTACAGTTATATCGGGTAATGCATTTCGATGGCGACACCATCATCGTCAGAGCCTTTCTGAAGAAATGTCAGTTTAAAAAAGCCCACTAAGTGTTTAAAATTACTTAAATATGAAAGAAATTCTTTTATGTACAAAAATAAATACATAATATAAAATACCTAAATAGTAAAAAAGATGCAAATTTAAATTAACTTACCAAAGCTTCAATTTTCATTATTATTCAATCTTCATTACCTAGAATAAAACATTCACAAATTATAGTAATTGTACAGTATTATTATAATCTACAACAGACAAAACACAATTATATCTAAATTTGAAAGTGGTTAAAGAGTTTGTGTTAACACCAACCCCCCAAAAAAAACACATCTCTTCATTTAAAGTTATTTAATCAATTTTTAGTCTCTTAAATAATTATTCTAACGCAAATTAAACTTTTTTTATGATGTATCCTTATAAAGTTTACCCAAAGACCTGTTTTGTTTTGATTCTCTAAAGAAAAAAAAACTATTACTTATAATAAAATTGAAATATATCAAAAATTAAATATATATATATATATATATGTTTGTTTGTGTGTGTGTGTGTGTGTGTGTGAGTGAGTGCAATCGTACACATTTTTAATTATTATTATCAATTCTATTCAATAACATTTAAATTAATTTCAAAGCAAAAACGAGTGCATTAACTTTAGCTTAAATTCAAATAATTCATAACCAAAAATTACCTTCTTTAAGTAATAAATACAGAATCTAGAAATTAATTATGATTTCACACATAAAAAATACATTTAGATGAAAATATAACTATGTACTTTATTAAAATACAGAAATTTATCACGAAAATAATTCGAAATTGAACTGATCTATTCAATTGTGTATGTTATTTGTTTATTTTTTGGTTATGCTGCAACGATAAAAAAAATGGAAAACGATTTGAAATTAAATAAATATGTAGATGAAAACTTGCCGCGATTTTCAAATTACTATTAACTTAAAGAATATGTTTTTTTTAATTATAAAATTGCACTAATAACTATTTTGAATTATGTATATTATCTATTTGTTTTCGTTTATATATATATATATATATATATATATATATATATATATACGAGTATATATATATATATATGTTACAACGAAATAAAATATTTAAAATATATATAATTAAATAAAAATACAAATGGAAAACTTCAGATGATTTTCCAAGTTGTTTGACAATTATTTTCAAAATTACGTCAAGTTTTCATTAGCATATTCATATAATTTCAGTTATATTTTCATTTTTTAAATATTTGATATGGATTATTATAACTGAACATTAATGTGAAATATAGATTTTATAAGCTAATTTAAAACTATAAATAAGTAAGAATAACATAAATTCATACACATTTTATTAATAAAATTCTTTTTAATTTCCTTCCAGTATTAGAAAATGTAATATAAGGTTATATTAAATGTCAGTTTTAAAAACCTTACTAATTGTTCAAAGTTACTTAAATATGAAAAAAATATGTGCAGAAATACATACATAATATAAAATAACTAAATAATAAAAAAAATATATTTAAATTTAAAATTAACTCTCCAGAGCTTTAATCTCCATTGTTATTCAAATTTCATTACAGGAATAAAACATTCACAAATTGCAATAATTTTAGTATAATCTACAACAGACAAAACACAACTGTATTTAAATTTGAAACTGGTTAAAGACTTTGTGTTAACGTTAACCTAAAAAAAATCTCTTAATTTATGTTTATTTTTAATATTCTCAGTGTATTTTTATACGGTTTACCGTAAGACTAGTTTTTTGACTGAGTAAAAAAAATTAAAATCGATTACTTTTAAAGAAAATTAAATATATTGAAATATATATATATATATATATATATATATATATATATACTTGTTGTTTTGAGATTGTGGCTGATTCACTTTAACACAAATGAATTTCTAACCCCAACACCACAATACAGGTTAGAAATTAATTTGTGTTAAATATGTATGTATATATATATGTATGTATGCATGTATGTATAAATGTGGGTGTGTGATTGAGTGAGTGAATGCGTTTGTGCTTATATATTAATTATTAATATCAATTCCATTCTACAACATTTAAATTAATTTAAATGTTGTAGAATGGCAAAAACAAGTAAACGAATTCTAACTAAAATTCAAATAATTCATAACCAAAAATTACCTTTTCCAAATAATAAACACAGAATCTAAAACTGAATTATGATTTGACAGGTATACACATACATTTAGATGAAAATATAATTATGTATATTATTAAAATACAAGAAATTATCACAAAAACATTTGTAAATTGAACTGATATCACTTTTCAATTGCATATGTTATTTGTTTTGGCTATGCTACAACGAAATAAAAAAATGACATCTATTTGAAATTAAATGAATATGTAAATGAAAACTTATCGTCATTTTCAAATTAATTTTAACTTAAAAGGGATAATTATTTTTTTTTATTTATAAAATTGCACTGATAACGCTATGAAATTGTATATATTATCTATTTGTTTTCGTTTATTTTTGGATATGTTACAACGAAATAAAATACTGAAATTATATAAAATGAAATGAATATAAAAATGAAAAACTGCTCACCATTTTCCAAGTTGTTTGACAATTATTTATAAAATCACAGCAAGTTTTCATTAGCTTATTTATTTAATTTCCAATCTATATTTGATTTTTTAATTAAAATAGATTATTAATACTAAACATTAATATTTGATACGAATTTTATAAGTTAATTTAATATCATAAATTAGAAATAATGAAATAATTTCATACACACATTTTTATTAAGAAAAGTCTTTCCATTTTACTACCAGTATTAAAAAATTAAATGTAATGTTATATTAAATGTCAATTTAAAAATTCCACTTACTGTTCAAAGTTACTTAAATATAAAATATTTCTTATGTACAGAAATAAATACATAATATAAAATAACTAAATAGTAAAAAAGGTACAAATTTAAGATTAGCCTTTCAAAGCTTCAATTTTCATTATTATTTAAATTTTATTACTTTCATTTAAATGTCATTTTTTTTTAAAAAAAAACACGAAATATTAAAAAGGTCACTAAAGTATGAAATAGTTTTCTTTTATGTAGAGAAATAAATATACAATTTCAAATATTTAAATAATAAACAATACAAATTTAAAATTAACCTACTATAGTTCGATATTCATTATTATCTGATCTTTAATACAAATTACAAAACACAAATTAAAATAACTGTGGTGTATATGATTGCACTTAACAAAAAACTAAATTTTAATTCAAATGTGACATATGTTAAAGGTTTTAGGTTAGTATATACTAAAGAAAAAAAATAAACCACAGATATATTGATAGTTCTTAAACGAAGCAATGCATACCTTACTATCATAACATTTACTATCACTGTTATATGCATAACACTGTTATCACTGTTATATGCATAACATTTACGAGTACTATCAAATTCTGTGTTCGTTTATTTTTGCATGTATATGTATTCGTGTTGAGTGTAGAAAAATCTCTAGACATAACTTATTAACATTGATCAGTTTGTTATAAAAAACATTATTTCTAAAAGATAAAAGAAGTTTAATCCAAAATACAATAGTTCTATTTGAAAATCACAATATATTTTTAAAATCATATTTTTATATAAGGATATTATAATTAATTAAAATTGTGGATTATTGAAATAATTAAACACGAATATTAAAACACATACGATTTTCAAGATGTTACAAAACAGTACAACAACCAGATAATTGTAATTTCAAATTTATATTTACAATAAATAAGAATTAAACACTCCAATTATAAAATTAAATATATAAAAATATTATAAAATATTAATGTTTTCAAAAGTGTTTTATTACATACACAAACACATTAAACATACATTTATAGATGTATATATATATATATATATATATACACATACATACATACATACAGTCATTGTATATAATGATTAACTCTGTTTTAATTTGTCGATACATTTTAAGAAATTATAAATTTTTATAGTAACTAAATTATCTTAAATTTCATTTGTATATTGTTTGTTTTGAAACTATGACAAATTCACTTTCATACAAATGAACTTCCACTCCTAATAACACAATATGTTATAAATTGTTCAAGAATGGACTAATGTGTATTTCGATAGAAATGCCATCATTATCAGATCTTTTTTGTTATAAAATTTTATATGTTATTTTATCAATTTCTCTAATTTTTGTTTTGTGAAGGTAATCTAATATGAACAGTGTATTTTATCCTTATCATAAAATTATAGAATGTAGAGACTTTTGTTATATCAAAGTTTATAAAATATAAATTTTTGTTTTATTCAGTAGATAAATGAGGAATATGGAAATTTATTTAATAATTCATGTACTAATTATACACATATCAAAATAATTGCGTTATAATTTAAAAGAGTAACTGTTGTATAAATGTTTTACTATTTTTTATCGTATAATATAAAATACTATCATTTTTTTATAAGCAGAAATATTTTACAGAAATATAAATAATTCTGCTTATAAAAAAATGATAATATTTCTGTACATCACTTATTTTCTATATGATACACGTTTAATGTACTTTATTATGTACTAATTAAGAGACTGGAATGTATTATATATAAATGTATATATATATATATTTATATATATATATGCATGATATAAATTATTATTTTTTTTTTGCCAATAGATTAATTCATTGTCAACGATTTTTGTCCATAAATATAAGGTAATTGTGTATATAACAAGGTAGCTGTTAAAAGGTTAAATTATGTAGTTGTTTTTATATTGATTTCTGTACTTATATATATATATATATATATATATATATATATATATATATATATATATATACAACACAAAAAAAATTGTCGGTATAGAAAATAAGAGAAAGGTGTTAGATCATAGAAATTCGAAAGAGAGTTTTCGGTAGATAAATAGGTTTTAATTATATATATATATATATATATATATATATATATATATATATTAAAAGAATAAATTAACACCCCTTTCAGAAATTAATTAAAAATTTAATTTTGCTAATAAAATTTAATTAACTTATATTTTCAAAGTATTTAAACGAATCTCTAAGATAACGCATTTAGTGCCCATATTTAATGATAAACTTTGCATCTAAAATGTCACCCCTTGTCTTTAATCAAAATCGATAAGTATCTTTAATTAATTAATTTCGTAAATTTTAACTGTAATTATATCTAAATCCGACTATCTACTTAAAGTATTTTTTGGAAAATTGAGAATGTTGGGGGAAAAAGATGAGAGTGCCGATGGCATCGTGAGATATTTAAATCAGTCGAATAAGGGTAGGCGGGGTATAAACGAGTTCAGTTTCACTAATTGCTGTGCACTTTGGCGAATGATTTTGTAATCAGGGCTTCTATATCCCCACGCTTTCACCAAGTAAAGCTTATGTATGCGATTGAACAAAAAAGTGTGTCGTATGGCCATACAAACTCGTGTTTTTATTTTCAATTAACATTTTAACTCAAAATTTAAGTTCAGTTCATATTCAGAATTTCTCTTCACCTCCTCTATATATATATATATATATTATAAAAGAAAATTTATCATAATCACAGATTTTGAATGAAATTTAATAAAATATTATTTAGCAAAATAATGTGATTTTTTATTAAAAGTTTTATCAATGTTTAACAATGTTTACATTGAATGTAATAAATCGAAACAAATTTCTTTAAAAATCACTTTGTAGTAAGTTTTATTGCTTTAAGTATTTACCAGCCTTTTTACACGCTCATGTTTCAATAACTTTCAATGTTTATTTTATTGTTTAGTAGTACAAATTCTGTTATAGTTTTCTACTCAACTACCCACATTTACTATATTTCATTGTAGAAAAGGAATTGAGTTTAATATAGTACAGTTTTTTTCATGCTATTTTATTTAATATGTATTTTTTAACTTTTGGCAATCTGACAAAAAATAAATAAGTCTACAAAACGTAAAGTTGGTTTTGAAATGCTATTTCTAAGGAACGTAAAAGAATTTCGTTTTATAAGTTAATAAAGTTGTCATCAAATTTCATCACATATATATACATATGTGTTTATCAGTATAAAAAATGTATGTATATATATATATATATATATATATATATATATATATATATATATATATATGTTTATATGTATATATAACATATTTCAATTTCTTACTTTTGTAAAACCTATTTAGTACGAGGTTTATTAGAAATAAACATAACAAATTAAATTTACAACAATAGTTGAGAGACTTAATATGGTTTAACATTATAGTTAACTATTTTTTCCCAAAATAATCAAAACTACAAAACCACAAACTTTTATTAAAATATTTAGTATTTATCTATTGTCTAATTTTTATTGTTTTTATAAAAAATTGATTAAACATATTGGAACCAAAGGTATATAAATTTTAATATTGTATAAAATTAAATTATTAAATACATTCTAAATTTGAAGTACCGTTATATAAATGCACATGAGCAATAAGAATTATTGAATACTCACATAAAATTTAACGGTATTAATTTAATAAATTCACTATGATACCTAAAATTGCTGAAATAAAATAGGTATTTAGAAGACAACAATATTTTTTAACTGCCCACATTACGAATATATAAAAACCAATTAATTATAAGAGAATTTAGTTGATTTATATTTAAATTTTAATGCAAGTTTCAGTTAAATACTTGTTCTTGTTTATTATATATATATATATATATATATATATAGAGAGAGAGAGAGAGAGAGAGAGAGAGAGAATATTTTAATTGACGATACTAATATGTATTAGTTCTTATATAATATACTGAAAAGTTGTTCATGACAAACATATGTACTTTTATGATTTTCATAAAATTATTTTTTAGTTGAAAATTTTTATATAAAAGCTTAAAAGTATTATGATATTCTACAATAAACTTTTTCCAATATGTTTGTAGAAGCAGAAATTAAATATTCCTCATATATATATATATATATATATATATATATATATATATATATATATATAAATAATGAATATTTTCAAATAGACACTCGTAAATAATATTTACGTTATTATATAAAACTGTAGACGATATTATTTCTACATAAATCATATAAGAGACTTGAACCTCTCTTTGCTCAATTTATTATGTCTGATAGAAGCAATTTAAATTTTCATTTCGAGCATATACAAAGCGAATGAATCAAAATATAGATAAGCGACATCCAAATTTTACATGAATACATCTCATAAATCATTTGACATATTTCACATTATTATATATTCATAAAATAAATCACTCATTAAAATTAACATTCCTAAAAATAATAACAATTTATCAATACGTAACACATTTGTACAGGGATCCGTTCATTGACTGCGAATGACCCCTTCTTATTCACATATTACATTTAAAATTATTTATTCTTTCGCATGTTTAATGTGTTTTACACTTAAATGCTATTCATTGGTCGAACCATTACCGCCTTGATAACAACTGGAAGTAATAAATATTAAATATAAATGCACGTCTATTGACTTGTCAACAACGAGATGATAAAAATCGTATAAAATTCATGAATCGAATGGAAGAGACATGAATAAATTTTCATAATAAATAATAAAATATTCACTGTGGAGATTGTGGCAGTGCTGTCTACTGTAAGGCACCGTGGGTGGTACATTCACTGTCTCGATATGAACTAGGTACGTAATATGTGAGAGGTGAAAGAAGAAATACGAGCTGCAATCAATGAGAATAAATATAAAATATGGCACGTATTATGTGTGCGTATATATATATATATATATATATATATATATATATATATATTTATATATATATATATAAATATAAATGAAATATATACAATTAACGATTGAATAAACATGTCATTTACATTTAGTGCACAATAGAATATATTTTTTAACTAACATATTTGTTATTTCAGACAAAACTTTCATAAATTAAGAGTATTTTTTTTAAAAAAAACAGTTTAAAAAAATGAGTAATTATATACAGTTATCCAAAAGAGACTGAAAAATAGTAAAACATAGTAAATGATACTGAGTAAGTACATATATGTTCAAACTCTTCAGTCTCCTTTGGAACACTCTAAAACTTGTACTGCTTATTAAATAACAC
This sequence comes from Neoneuromus ignobilis, assembly GCA_029203775.1. Lineage (NCBI taxonomy): Eukaryota > Metazoa > Arthropoda > Insecta > Megaloptera > Corydalidae > Neoneuromus > Neoneuromus ignobilis. The sequence continues at coordinate 31,535,856 of CP092090.1, forward strand.
TTTTAGTGTTATGAAAGTATTGCTTGTTACATATGAAAAATATTCTTCACTCTATGTTCTATATATATATATATATATATATATATATATATATATATATATATATATATATATAGAGAGAGAGAGAGAGAGAGAGAGAGAGAGAGAAATGTGACGTCTAGATTTATGTTTTATTAAAAAAACATAGAGAGAGGGTCATCCAAATGTAATGCATAGATTTGTGTTTTATAAAAGTAACATGTATATAGTTTCTTTATAATAAATTTAAATCTAGTCGTCGCATTTGGATGACCCTATATAGGGTCATATATATATATATATATATATATATATATATATATATATATATATATATATATATATATATATATATATATATATATATATATATATATATATATATATATATATATATATATATATATATATATATATATATATATATATATATATATATATATATATATATATATATATATATATACATGTATGTGTGTGTGTATGTGTATAAAATCATTTCAATATATTTGATCAAATTCATTTTATTTCAACTAAAATAATTTATCTTTTAAAGTGTTATTTTTTAGAGTGTGTTATAATTATTGTAATAATCTGTCATTTTTTACGAATTATGAAAAATATGATACAATGATTGTATAAAAAAAATAATTATATATTTATTACATTATTTATTAATTTTATTTTCTTTATAATACATTATAAAATTAATTTATATATTATTTAATTTGGAAGTTTAAATGATAATAGGTTAGCATGCACAGATACACACACACATACACACACACACACACACACACACACATATATATATATATATATATATATATATATATATAGAGAGAGAGAGAGAGAGAGAGAGAGAGAGAGAGTCATCCAAATTTAATGCCTAGATTTATGTTTTATTAAAAAAACATGTGTATAGAGTGGTGTATAGACAAACATGTGTATAGTTTGTTTTATTTCTTTTTAATAAAACACAAATCAAAGCTTCACATTTGGATGGCTCTATCATATATATTTAATATAGTTAATTGGTGTAAATATATTTTTTCTCATTAAAATTAATTGTTAAAAAATGACTAGCTTTAAAACAATTAACTATAAGTTTCAAGTAAAATTATTCATTAATTATTTTATAAATATTCCTAATGTGTTTGTTGAAATGTTGTAAGAAAGCTAATTGCTCATATATTAATTATTGATTAAAAATAATTGTAGTTGATAAATATGTAAAAATGTAAAACATTGTTTTTTTAAATTATTAAACTCGTGTATTATTTTTGTTTAATAAAGTTTTTATATTTACAGAAGTGAATTATTCACCAAAAAATTACACGAGTTTACAAAAGTGTTCAATATTTTTTTAATGTTTACTTTATTATACATTTCATTTGCGATGCTATCATCGTCAGAGCGATGCATTAACAAATCTGGTTATATTTTACAATTTAATACTGTGATAATGTTAGTATGGCTATCGAAATGTGCACCAATGAGTAACGTAAATAATAAGTGATTATTTGAACACTTTTATAAAATATTGCGATGGGTGATACATTACTATAAATGTTAATTTTTCATAGTATCAAAACACATAGTTCGTTTATGATGTTAATATTTTAAAATTATATATATTTCTTCTAGTAAATATAAAATGTTATAAAGTGACAAATCCAATAATTCTTTTGTATACACATTCACTTACCTATTATATATAATATGAATTTTTGTATGTGTATTTTATGTGAAATGTAAATAATCTAATAATTTAACTAATGTTTATTTTCAATTACATTTTTAACTAGATATATTGAAATATTTAGTGCCCTTCTGTTAACAAGTATGCGTTTAAAACTATATTTTTTATATGTTATTGAAGTATTGCACAAAGATTGATGTCAAAAGGAATATTTTCCAAATTTGCACATATGCGTATCAAAGTTATATAAAAAGACGAGTGCAACGAAGCTCATCAGTTTAAACGGGATTCAGAAAAGAAAGAGACACGCCGTTTCGCCTCGATGCTACTGCGGGTCATTTAGGGTCACGCTCTGTCGACGTATCTGTCCGGGGTGCGCACATGCGACCCCCGTGTGTCGGTCACGCGTTCCATCCCATACGTTTCGGGTACAGATTCTTCATTTTAACGAGCTTGAGTTTGTTTTGAAATCATGTATTATGTATAATATATATTTAAATGCTTATATATATATATATATATGTATACAATGGCTGGTATTTCAAATAAATTAAATTGAATTATTATTGATACAATTGTCTGCAATTGATGTGAGGAATGTAATCATTATAACGTATTCAATAACCAATTGTCACAATATAACATGACAGTTACAACTGTCAAAACCAATATCACAATACCATTGTATAAAATTGAAACAATATTTACAAATAACTCGCCCGTTTCTATTAAAAAGTTCAAATCATTTGATTAATATAATGAGAAGTAAATAATATTATACAAATAATTGTTTCGTCTATGTACCTAAAAATCGTTTTAGAAATTTTAAAATTGTAATTTTTTGAATTTAAAGAAAAAAATGAAATATTTTAAATTGCTTATGTATTTTTTTAAAAAAATAGTAATTGTAATAAAAAACATTAAATCATAAATATTTATACTTTATATAAGTATATATGCATATTTTGTATATATATATATATATATATATA
>CP092090.1:31541067-31558567 GCA_029203775.1 Neoneuromus ignobilis
AATTTAATTGTATTTCTTGGAATAGAACATTTATGAAAACAATTTGTTACAAGAACAATAAACAACTTTGAAATATGTTTTTTATTAAAACAAGAATATTTATTTTTTATTTTATTCTATTTCAGTTACTTTCTGCTTTGTTATTTATTTTTATGAATACAATTGAAAAAAGCTAAACTTTCACTCTGAATACATTATTGTTTAATTTTAAACAGTAAAAAAACATTTTTTCTGTTCTATATATATATATATATATATATATATATATATATATATATATATATATATATATATTCGATTACATAATAAGGATAGATAGATAATTTTTTGAAAAGTGATAAAGAACTGTTTTTAATTATAATTGGATGAAAAATGCCTTCAGAAGAAAATTCTTAATATTTAAATTAAAATATATATTGTGCTTAAAGAAAATTATTTTATATCGAATTAGTAAAGTATATATTAATTTATCTAAAATATTGAAAAATAAATTCTCAATGTCGATTTAATATAAAAAAACCTCAAAATAATAAGAAATGCAAACCGAACATATAATTGATTTGAAAATAAATAAGACTTACGGCCTTAATTTAAATGGTAAATTGTAAAATGGATATAAATAAGATATATTGAACAGAGTAAAAATATTTTTAATGTATTATATGAAGAATTGAATGTAATAATTATATAAATGCATGTAATTAATGCAGTGAGATATTAAATATTTGAACTAAGAAAATATATGGTAAAAATAGTCTTATGTTCGATTCTGGACTTGAAAAACTTACTAATTTTAAATGAAATAAACTAAATATTGTTATTTTTTTAAAAGAAATTGAAAAGCTAACACAGAAAGAAAATTAATTAACATCTCAAAAATGTAAAAATCTTGATTGATGTACGAAAAATTTATAAAATTTAATATTATTACAACTACAACATTATAAAAAATTCAATAAAAAAATAAATTTGTGTTGGTCGTAAAAGAGAGATAAAAGGTATATAAAATAAATAAAATTTAATAAAAAAGAAATGAGGTAACGTTAAAATACGACTACCATTTTTCAGAGCATCAGAGCGGAAAATATTTAATCTTGTAATAAGAAAACAAAACTGAACCTGCTAATAAAAGGCAACAAATTATTAATATATTTCGTTTCAGACGAAATATAATGAATGTTTAAGTTATATTTATCACTTATACTCTTTTGGTAGCATTGTGTCATAAAGATGGCAGTTTGTTGAACTGAACCATTAACGCAAGCTTTATAGGTTTCACATGAATGCTTTGTACGGTGCACATGTAAGAAGTTACTAATTCCATCGTAAGCTCCTGTTTGAACGTTATTAGGATTTCTTATATTTATAATTGGTGATATGATTAGTATTATTTTCATCTTATTCGTATATATATATATATATATATATATATATATATATATATATGTAAGCTAAAAATATTTTTTACATTGTAACTTAAAATTAAATATTATACTTTTCAATAAATCTTAGTATATTTTCGAATCGACAATACTTTATTAATTGAATTAAAAATAATATTTGATAAACCATGAAGCAATTCTTTTTATTCAAAATTCTATTTATATTATTACTATAAATTGATATATCAGCTTTTCTCAATTTTATAATAAATTATTAAATTATAATGAACCTTTTATATAAACCCACCCAATTATGTATCTTTTTATATAAACCCACTTAAAAAAAATCCTTTCTCATCCAGTATTATTTTTTTAAACATTGATAAATAAAAACAATTTAAGGACTTTTCATCATTCCCTATTGATAATTACTTCTAAAAATTTATTATTTGAGAGTATATTTATGTTTTAAAAAACAAGCTTTATATTTTTATAAAAAAATTAGATATAAGTTGTAAGGTAAGGGTATATTTCAAATTGATGAGATATTAATCGATTATTTAATTTGTATTTACATAAATGAATTTTAACTCCAACACCACAATAATTTAAAGTGTACAATAATCATTTATTGTTCACTTATTATTTATAATTATATAATCTATAATTATATCGGCTGATGCGTTTCGATGGCGACGCCATCATCGTCAGAGCGTTTCTGTGACGATGATGGCGATCATAGAAAGGCTTTGACGATAATGGCGTCGCCATCGAAATGCATCAGCTGATATAATTATAGATTATATAATTATAAATAATAAGTGAACAATAAGTGATTATTGTACACTTTAAATTATTGTGGTGTTGGGGTAAAATTAATTTGTATAAAGTGAATCAGCCACAGTTCCAAAACAACAAATAAATTTAATTTGTATTTATTGATTTTTATGTCTTATTGATAAATAATAAAATATGATTTTTTCCATTTTTCGGCTTCTTTGATTCTATTTTTTATACTATTTTATCCATATTTTATTTTGTATTGTGTTTAAAATTTCGGACTTATTTCTATAAATTTTTATATCATTTTTTTTTAATTTTTGCCTCATTTAAATGTTAAAAAGACTTATATCATATTATATTTTTAAATTTTAAAAATTAATTATTAAGGGTATATAGGATGGCTCAAATTATATTGAAGAATAGTGAAAAATTTAAAATGATAATAGGCAAGTAAATGAAGTTTAAAACATACAATCTCATTTGAGCCGATCTATGTAAGTAAGTTAATGTTAATTTTGCTTAAATAAATGATACCTGTCTTAGAAGTTATTATGTAAATTTAATCTTTAATAACTTTCTATATACATACAAGATGAATATATTATAAATTTTGTAGAAAATATATTCAAATGTAGATGAAGACTGTCTTTAAAATAAATTAAATTTTGATGGTATTAGAAGTGAAATATATATTGATGTATATTAAAAAAACATGATAAAAATTTCATCTTAAAAATAATAAAAAATATTTTTTATTGAAACAATCTAAAATATATTTTGTTCCTAAAATTTCTATAGTTTTAAAATAACGTTTTTGATTTATATGAATTCCTATTATGTAATCCTTTTTTTAATAAAATTGGGTTGTTATTTTTTCATAAACGAAACTTGTAAAACTGCATCTATAATCCAAATGCATTATATTATTAAATATTTTTTAAAAGAATTAACAATATTTACACAAATGAATTTTCACCCCTACACGTGTCAAGTGAATCAGCCACAGTTCCAAAACAACTAATAAATAATTAACAATATATTGAAAAATAACAAAAAGATGCAATTTTAATTTTTCTTTATATATAAAATTATTGAAGATAAAAATAATATAACAATTAATGAACTTTTCAATATCACGAATTTATAAACATTTTGTAATTAAATTCATTTTTATAGACAGATATTATTCTGATATTAAAATATTGTTACTTAATGAAGATAGTAATATTTAATTTTATTATTATTTTTTTTTAGAATTAATATATATATATATAATACTAAAATTTAATAAATTAATACCATCTATACGATTCGCAAGAAATCCCATATCTTACGACTCATTCATTGTACAGTGCACCTTGTGAAAATCCTAAAGCTGAAAATACTGGCGCAATAACCCTCTAATAAAATCTACGCTCATATCCTCCCTGTATCATAACGCTCAGTGCGCCAAGTGATATTTCCAGCATTAAATCACGCTTAGTCGTGTTCACTGCTCAAATGTTGGATAAAGGAGGACATAAAACGGGAATTTGTGACACAGGCCGAGCGTATTGTGACACAATCACTGCAGCGTACACGACGAGAAAAGATGTCCGTATAAATCTCGACGAAATATTTATCAAGTTTTTGTTCATTTTTATACAAATATAGCGAGCTGTTTGTCATTTAGTAACGAATCTATATGTTTGATCTATTTTTATTAATAACTTTCTTAAAATATGGCGATTATTATTACATTTCTTAAAACATATAATCTTAATTATATAATTACAAATTGAAACCTGAAGAATTAAATTGATGATATGTTTAGTTAGAAACAAATTTATCAAGAGTTAAAATATAGTTTTAATTCTTTAAAGATATTCTATTTTTTCCTTGGCATAATGTTATAAAAATTTAATCCTTAATAGAATTTTAAAATAGTAAGAGAATAAATTAACAAAATGTAGTAAAATAAAGACATATAATATATATATATATATATATATATATATAATTTGATCAATATTCCATATTATTCTATCTAAGAACTATTTCCTTCTTCATCAAAAGCTTTCGGGAATAAATTGAAGTAGGGTATAGTAATAGTTAAGAGCTTAGCAACTGATGGAAATGTCTGTCACTGGATTTAATACCTTAAATTGGTATGGTAATTATTATTAATATTTTATATTTATGTATATATATATATATATATATATATATATATATATTTAAATAATTAATATTTTATTTAATTCAATGAAACAAAGTTGATGTATTCATAGTCAAATATATCTATATAATTTATTTTCTTTATAGATGACAAATTGTCTATTAAATAATTAACAACATAAGATGATATTTCATTTAAAATATATATTATTTGTCTCGTTTGATAGAATATCATATAGTATTTTATAATGTCTTAGTTTTAAAATGTAAATTAAATTAGTAAATATTATATTGAATTATTTTAATAAAAAAATATTTATGAATTTTAGAATTTAAACCTTAATTAATTTTATCGTTTTCTATTATTATTAAATAAATACACAAAATGTAGCATTCAGAATAAAAAATGTATTTATAAATTTTTAATTTTGCGAAGTATGGGGTTTGTTCATTAACGAGAAAGAACAGAATAATAATCTTTTAAATATAAGTAAAAAATAACTATAAAATTAAAATTCATATTTTAAAAAGTATTTCTAATTTTGCTTAGAAAATAATTTTAACTTTCCTTTAATGAAATTATATTTATTAAAATTTTAAATCACATAGGGTAACTCAAATAAGATTGACGGGCTAAGACACACATTTACTTGCTTGTTATTATTTACTATTCTTTATTCTCCTTGAGTATTATTGGGGCCACTCTACAAAAACAAACTGGACTACGCAGATAAGAAATTATTTTAAACATTATAACTTAGGTCTCTCTCTCTCTCTTTCTATATATATATATATATATATATGTGTGTGTGTGTGTGTGTAAAGTATACAAAAAATAATTATTTAACAATACGAAATAATTGATACACAATGTTGTTAAACATTTAATAATTTTTTTTAATATAAACTAAAAAATGTATTGTCTTAAAATTAAAACTATATATATTAAATTATTTGTTTATTTTTATTTTAAAAATTAGTATTATTATTAAAAAACCCAACCCTCAATTATACAGTAATCAAGTATAATACGAATATATATGTATGTGTCGGTGCTGTCTCTGCTGCACAAAGTGAGAAATCGTCTAAAAGGCAACTGTCCAGTCGAAGGGAAGAGGCAAGACCGAGAAAAATTTATTACAGGGATTTAATCGATGATCCATTGGACCGTTTACGTATCCATTCCACCTTCTTCCGTCCATTTCTGTGTCATCAATAACGAGTTTGTAGGAAAAAATTGTGATTTGCTCTTGCTTTTATATAAAGCAAGTAAGGGAGTAATTAAATAATAGTCAATTTACTTTAATGTACCAATTTTTTCTCTGTCTTTTCGTTAGACAATTCATTTATTTATTTATAAACTTATCAAAACAAATCTAGAAGTAGATTATCTTTTTACTTTGAAGAATGATGTTTTTTTATTCATGAATTTTGACTTAATAAAGGTATGTCTCTCTCTCTCTCTCTCTCTCTATATATATATATATATATATATATATATATATATATATATTCATGTCTAATAATTAATAATAATTTTATTATTACAACAATACCTAATTTACATTTAATCATATTATCAATATAATTTTAGCCACTTGTTATATATAATATTTTAAGTAATTTTTATTCACAAAGTAGTTTTTTTTGAATTGTATTTTAATAGTGAGTCAACGAATAAATAGAATTAATGAGAAAAATTATATAAAAATTACGAAATGTTACTTATGTATAATAAATATATAAATGACTATGTGTGGATCAAAAACATTATATAATTGTTTATTGGATAAAGTAAAGAATATCACAAAACTTTTAACCGGTATTAATTTTTTGAGTTGAATTTTAAAATTCTAACTAGTTATAATTTAAAAGCAAGTACTTTTTAATTACATATTTTATAACCCTTGAAGTATAAACTTATATCTATAAATGTGTATTACAACTAGTTTTCAATAAACATGATTTTTATAAAATTTAATTACATATAAATTTAAATCACACGCTACTCAGGCAATGTTCAAGTACAGAAAACATAAAATATCTTACATTTATTACTTTATGTTGAAAGTGCAATTACAATTTATAGTTGCATTATACGACAGTTTTAAAGTTAGTAAATGGAATTGTCGCATAGAAATCTTGTTATTTTGATAAATAATCTTTTATTATTCAGCATGCATTAAATTAACATGCATGTAAATTTTAAAAAACATAAAAGTAGAAATACTTTAAAGATATTATTTTTAAGTTTACGAATAAACAGATAAGTAAATATATATTATTTTTATATTAAAAAATATTTTTTTTTGGACTAAATACATACATATATACATACTTATAGTCTTGTTAAAATTATTATCACATATAAAAAGTGAAGAAATAAGTAATTTGTATTTATCAAAAACAATACTAAGTCCAGTAATATTTATACAGAAATCAACATGGATTAGAACTCACATACTCATGTGAATTTCAGCTTTCAAGTCTAGTTTTGGATTTATCAGCCGTTGTCTATAAGAAAGATCAAACAAATACAATTTTCTTGACTTTTCTAAGTCCTTTGAGTAAATTCTCTATACTACAATCATTAATAAGTTACATTATATTGTTTATGATAATAATATTATTTGATTGACTAATGTACAAAAAGGAATGAAAGAGTTAAAATTGATAATATGTTGTCAGATAAAATTTCAATAAATGTTTTCTCAAAATAATTGACTTGGTCCTGTCCTGTTTATTACTTTTAAAATTGATCGTCCAGATAGAATTACAAATTCAAAGATTAGACTTTTTGCCGATGATTGCATTATTTATAAGGAAATTGTGTTAGAGTTCGATGCTCGATACTTAAAAATACTGTAAACAAAATTATTAATTAAACGAAGTGTAACCAATTGGAATGAATCCCTTTAAAATACCTCGAAAAATTATAGACGAAATATTATTTTTTTATTTTCTTGTGTCGATGAAGTATAAATGATTTCATTTATTATATGTATATATATTGCGTTCCCATTTTTTATAAAATGGATATATTTCAAATGTTGTAAGAAAAACTTATAAAATTCTAAGTTTTTATCTAGAAAAGGTATGTTATTCATCCGTAAAAAGGCCTAATTATTTTTATTTGATTACTGTGGGAGTGAATGTGATCTTTATTCAGTAACAAAAACACCAGCATAGAATTAAAAAATTATTTGTTTCATACCAAATAGATAATTCCGAAGATAGTCCTAGTGAAATAATAAAGTGTTTCGGATAGGAGAGTTTGAAAAGTGGATGAAGGCTTGTGAATTTATTTGAATTTTTAAATATTTATAGGATAGTGTCTGTTTATTTCTATGATGGAAATAATTACTTACTGAAAATTAAGTTAAGATCCAAAAAAAAAATAAACGAGGAAAATTTAATCTTTTATAGAGTTTTTGAGCCTGGAATATTTTTTATTCCAATATTTTCAAAACAATGTCTTCCTTAATTAAGATTTTTAAAAATTAGATTAAGAGGGTTAAAATGCAATAATGTAAATATTTTTTTCTAAATATAAAAATATATATATATAGATATATATATATATATATATATATATATATATATAATATAATGTATATATATATATATATATATATATATATATATATATATATATATAATATAGTCGAGTACCTCTTTGTGTTTAAAGAGAAATGTTTTTGATCAATGTATCGTATCTCTTTTCAAATAATTTAGTCTTCATATAACACAAAAAACATGAAAAGATTTTATATTAGGAATAACATGTAAAAACAGAAAAAGAATTAGGTGGATCAGAAAGAAAACAATAGTTACTGATCTTATAGCAGAGTGAGAAATCAAAAATAGAAATGTTCGGTTTTATAGCAAGAAGAGATGATCGACAATGGACAAGATAAATTATTGATTGAGAACCTGGTTATTTAAAAAAGTCCTAGAAGAGAACCTTTGATAGATGGGTCAGAGACATAGAATCAGAGTCTTGTAATAGAAATAGTTACAATATTTATAATTAAAATTTTTAACTTTTATTAAAAAATTAATTATTTATCATATATTAAATATTTTGTTTTAATATTTATTAAATGTAACATTGCTTAAATATAATGTAAAAAAGTAAATATTTTTATGAAAGATATATATATATATATATATATATATATATAAAGCCCATATATATATATATATATATATATATATATATATATATATATATATATATATATATATATATATATAGAGAGAGAGAGAGAGAGAGAGAGAGGTTTTTAAGCATGATAGAATTTTCAATTGAAACCCTATAGAAAATTCTATCTAACCTAACAACACCTATTATCATACCTTTATATATACATACACATGTATATATATATATATATATATATATATATATATATATATATATATATATATATATATATATATATATATATATATACATATATGTTTTTTTTAGGTTAGATAGAACTTTCGATAGGAATTCAATTTAAAGTTCTATCACTCTTAATAAATACCGTATATCTTCTATTTTAATTTGAAATATTAATTTATTTGCTTCAAGAAAATCTAGGTTTCTGATAAAAAAATACTATTTTGTTGTAAAAGAATGGATTTTACTATGTGATATCTATTTAGAACAAAAATAAAAATGAGGAACTCTAATTAAAGTACTAGTTTAAACTAAAAATATGCATATTATATCATGTATTCTGTATTGTATGTATATATATATATATATATATATATATATATACACACATATTTAATTGTATGATGTGTTATTTTTGCATAAAATTTTGTACATATTGAATGTTTTCTATGATAAATATTGTATATTGTATAAAAGGAAAAAAATGTTTACTGATAAAAAAAAATAAACGAAAATAATTTGTGGTAACTATTGCATGTGAAACATATGGTCGAATAAAAGAAAGGATTTTATGTGTTCGCTGAAAACATCACTCATAACTGAACGACAGAGTTGTAACTGTAAATTTCACTTATAAGTGATACAATAATTCACTCGAACATAAAAGCAATTTCGAATAAAAACTATATGAACAATCAGAAAGAGCTTTTATACAAGAGGGCAATAAATATCGATGGAACAAGAAAACTTGATCCGCGGGGTGCCGAAAGTGGCTCCGCAAATCGAATTACGCGAGCCAGCCGGGGACGATGCATTGCTGTGCAGTTGCTGTTTCGCAGAAATATGGCCCGCGGCGTGCGACGTCTACGTCGGTCGGGTCTCTTGTGACCGGCTGAGGTCCTGATCCTGTCTTGTTTACATTAGACAAAGCTTCGCCTTTCACGTGTTTCTCACAGTCTGTCTTTATTTTTCTTCTTACTTGTTAACAAGAGCTACGTAGACGAACAAGTTTGGAAATTGATTTCGTACAAACAATAGGTTAACTTTTTTTCCGTTTCGTAAATTGAAATCGCCTATGTGGACTTCTAAAATATACACAACAAATAAATATATTTGTATTTTTGTTAAATTAAAGTTTGCTACGTGTTCAACATTTGTTATTTTCGAAATACAAACACACACACACACACACACACACACACACACACACACACATATATATATATATATATATATATATATATATATATATATATATATAAAATAAATCAACACAAGAAAATGTTTTTAAAAAAAATGTATTTTAGTATGTCGTAAACAGGAACTGAATATACGATTTTCTTTCGAATGAAACAAAATGAAATTGTAACTAATAAAAATAAAATATAAATACATATTTTGCTGAACTAAACAATCATATTTTTAAAACATACTTTCTTTTGTGGAAATGAATTGCTTTATTTTGATAATTTATGGATGTTTTCTAAAAAAAGAAATTTGGACATTTATTTATTTATATATCAATATCTTTAGTTTAGATAAAGGTTTCTACCAAAATTTTCTATTTCTAGAGATCTAATATTATTTCTTTCGTTCTACACCATCGACTTTTTTCTTGTATCAATACAATCTATTCATGGGTTTCTTTCAAAGAAATTTTATATTTAAATTTGCAATAATTAATATCTGTTTTACATTGGTAACCTTAGCTTTTTGCGATATGATCAACCCTTTTCCGTTTTTATTTTTAACTCTGGTTAAAAAGTTTATAATTTTTACTTGATGTTAAATTTAGTCATTTTTCTTGTTGTCTGTACATATTATTCCTAATGTGCATTTTTTCATGTTTTTTTATCTTCTTTGAAATCGCGGAATTATATGTATATATATATATATATATATATATATATATATATATATTATGGCCAGAAATCAAAACGAGAATCAAAACTACATGGGAAACATTTGGGAGACTAAGTAGTATAATGAAAAGCAATATACCAATCAGTTTAAAAAGTAAGGCATATAACCAATGTGTACTACCGGCCTGTACGTATGGAGCAGAAACTTGAACTCTAAACACAAGAATGAAACAGAAACTGTTAACTGCCCAGAGAAGTATGGAAAGAATAATGTTAGGAATTTCCAAACTGAACCGAAAAACAAGTAAATGGATAAGGGAACAAACAAAAGTAATGGATATAATAGAGCAAGTTAAATCGTTGAAATGGACATGGGCAGGACATATAGCGAGAAGAGAGGACAACAGATGGACAAAGATTGTTACGGAATGGAGACCAAGAGATAAAAGGAGACCCAAAGGAAGACCACATCAAAGATGGAGAGATGAAATTGTGAAGTATTGTGGAGGCCAAGGTTGGATGAGATTGGCCAACGATAGGAAAGAATGGAAGAGGCTCGGAAAATTATTTTTTAATTATGACATTCGACGAGGCTTTCGCCCAGCAGTAGGCTGATGTGGACTGTAGATGATGATGATGATGATATATATATATATATATATATATATATATATATATATATATATATATATATATATATATATATATATAGAGGGTCATCAAAACGTGACGCCTAGATTTGTGTTTTAAAAAAGGAAACTATATACATTTTTCCTTATACCCCCACCCCCACCATAACATGTTTCTTTTTAATAAAACACAAATCTAAGCATCACATTTTGATGACCCTGTATATATATATATATATATATATATATATATATATATATATATATATAATCTCTGTGTGTGTATTTGTTTATATATTCATATAATTTTTCTTGAAAGTTTTATTATTATCCGATATTATTCTTAAATAACTAATTCCATTTAATTTTTTAATTCAATTTTGATCTTGAAAATTTATTACATTTCAGTAAAATTATACTAAACTCTGTGATGTGAAATCAATAATATAGTATAAATATATTTCAAAACTGTTTGATATTTATATTAATTATAATAACATTTCTTCCTCTTATGCTGTAACATAATAATTTTATGATTAATTTTTAGTATTTATTTTTGTTAAAAATTTAGTTTTTTCATTTAACTTATTTTTTATTTAACCATTCTAGACAAAAAGTGCGAAATTATTTGAAAATATTTAAATGTCATTTAAAAAATGAGTTATAAGTTACATGTTATTACATATATATATATATATATATATATATATATATATATATATATATATATATATATGAAAATATGTTATTTTTATTCAGAATAAAATTTATTTCAACATATTTTTATTAATCCAGTAAATAGTGTTTTATCTATATTTATACTTTTATAATAAATATAATAACATTTTTTTATTAATATACATTTTTTAATTATTAAAATATACCAGAAAACCAAATATTGTGCATTTATATAGGGTGGACCAAATGAAACTGAAAGGTTTAGATATACATTTACTTGGTTTCTATCATTTACAATTTTTTATTTTCCTTCAGTCTCATTTAAACCAAGCCTGTATATATAATGTACAGAACAAAGAAAATTCTTAAATATGCTATTTTTATAACATTTCATACAAATTGTAATTTTCTATTTACTTGTATATAAATTGTTATTTTTCGAAAAAGATAATCTATACTATTAGTTAGTCCAAGTATATATTTAAATAATGGCACAGTATTCAATTAAATTTATTTGCTTATATACTTAAGACCATCATACAATAAATAGATATTTTTTCTAAAAATATCTTTTCTTTTAATCAAGTTTAGAAATGAATATATATTTGAAGTATATTTTTAATTTAAAATAAGTATTTCAAAATTATGACTTTAAAAAGAAATACAAGCTAAAATCACAATAAAAATATAATGTAATATGTAATATATTATAAAATATTTATTGTGATTTAAATAGCTATAAAAATATCATCACTATCATTTTTAGATATTAATGAAAGTTATTATCAAATTACAAACACTTTGTTAGTAATTAGAATTTAATTTAAACATATGGATATAAAATTTGACAATATTACTGAAATAGTCGTATATCAAATGAATCATTTTAGTTTTATCCCTTTTTCTGTATTTATGTATCCATGTATGTACGTATGTATGTATGTACATATATATATATATATATATATATATATATATATATATATATATATATATATATATATATATATTCGTGCGCTTGTAAGTGTGTGAGTTTATATTTATGTTTGGGGTTGTTTATTTACCAAACGTCAAATAAAATTATATCAACAGAATAAAAGAGTACTGACTCAATTTTTATTTTCGTTATAAAAAGCATTATTTTTATGGAAAAAAGTACTCAAACTGTTCTTGTCTCAACATCAATTTGTATCATTTGTTTACGTATACTATATACATTTTATTATGTAATCTATACACATATATTTATTGTACGAACGTATAACTGATATGTTGATATAAAGGGATGTATATTACAACTGAACGATGAAAAACATCTCATAGCTGTCAGGGCTATGCAGATCGTACGATAGATCGCGTGCGTGACATGGAAAATCCATTATCGGCGCCTAAATATTCTATGCGGGTAGTGCGCATCGACGTTACTTGCGACGCCATGTATCAACGTTTCAACTGTAAACAATTAATGCCCAGTTAAAATATTTAAACACGTCACTGGAACGTCACTTACGTATTTTGCAAATGAATGTTCTGTAATTATATACATTTCATTAGACAGATTATGACTATTGATCCATGCAGGAATTGCGCGTTGTTTAAAATTTATAAGTAAGTAATTATATATATATATATATATATATATATATATATATATATATATATATATATATATATATATATATGTGTATGTATTAGGAAAATTAGTACATGCAATTTTAATAGAAAAATGTAAATATATGATCCTTATTAATAATATTTAATAAGAATGATTTCTGAAAATGTTAATAAATTCATAACATTATCTAAATAAAATAAAAGTTGATTTGATACGTATTCTTGTGAAAATATTTCTATTTTTAAATAAATATTATTAATTCATTAGTGTTAAAAAATTATTAACATATTATAATTATATAAAAATATATTTTCAATTGATGTTTGTAATTTCATATTTTTGAATGTGTATGAATATGAAATATTTATTAATAATTTATTTTGTGTTTTTTATTAAATGTCTTTTGCATTGTAATTTTAAATTAAATGTTGTCTTAACATTAAGATAAAATTTTGCATAGTATAATTATTAAATAATATTAATAAATACATTTATATATCTATATATCAAATCAATATTTTTTTGTACACTAATGGAAAAAGATTTTTCCCATATTTCCATATTTAGATTTATATATGTAATAAAATGATGTAAAGAAAAAAATACTAAAAATTTAGATTTTTTAAAATTGATGGTTTTGAAAAAGTTAGTTTTTATAATATAAATTAAAACTGCTGTGTATTTTAATTTCAAATGCAGAAAAAAATTAATTATAATTAATAAAATTTTAATTAATACATTGAATCCGGATGTATTTTAAAATCAATAGCTTCAATGTATTGTATATACATATAGGTAGACAATTTTATTTGTACCATTGAAACTAAACATTTGTAACCACTAGTGACTGATGTGAGACTATGAAGCACACGAATGGACAGTCATTTGTGATTGGTTTAGTCCTAGGAAGAAATTTAGTATCGGTCACAAGTGAATGATGTGGGATTCAAAGTGTTAATCGATTTCGAACATTTCCTTGAAATTAAATTCTTCCTTTCAGAAACTGATTTGTATGTATTGTATTTATCTGAATATATATATATATATATATATATATATATAATTATATTTATTTCTATTAAACTATTTTAGTTATTATTAAATTATTAATATATTAGGTTATGTAATAGGAAATGTCGGATTTTTTTATTTGAAAATCAAAGATAAATCCTACATTTCATATTGTATGAGCTAATATTTCAGTTATTAACCATTTGCGGTCGAATGTCACCATATAAACGGCATCACATTTCTATTCACTAATCCGAATGTGGCCGCAAAGGCGCTTATGTAAAAAATATATTCGACCTAGCGAGAAGAACAGTTGAAAAAGTCCTCAACCGCAAAGGGTTAAAAATTACAATTTTGTATGTACGGAAGTTGTAATAATAGGAAACATTATAAATTAAATTTCTAATTGTGATTATAATATATTTTGAACTTTAGTTTGTTTTAAAACCTAACAAAATTTTAGTTTGTGTTATTTTAATTTCTAGGTATTTATTCTTTCAAATAAAAAAATTTAAAAACCAACTAATTTATTTTATATTTAATAATAAAACCAAACCATTCAGGATGTATCCTATAAAAATGAAAAATACAAGAAATATATCCATATTACTTTTTATACAGTTTATAGTGTTAGAAAATTTTCAAAAATATGTATACCGTTCAGGTTTCAGTTACTCGCAATATTACTTTACGTTCGATAACCTATCGAGAGCGGTCGTCTGTGAAATAGCTTACAGTAAAGAATAAAAGGACAGCTAAACACCAAACGCCGAGTTATGATATAAAAGATTCCAGATTAAACAACTGGTCCGGAATACAAACTACCTATATCTTATACAAGACCTCTGTTGTTTCGTACAGCGTGGATATCGTAAACGGATTCTCAATAAATATATCACTCAATATTAATATATGGATATATATATATATATATATAAATATGTGTGTGTGGGTATATGTGTATATAATAATGAAAACTTATCTAAAATGAAAAATGTGTCAAAACATTATTTGGCTGACCCTCCACTTTTCATTTCACACATTACGTTTACTGCTTTAGACTATTACATTTTTTTATGACGAAAATAATTTGAAAAATGAAGGTAATAAAAACCATACATTAAATGTCTATTCGTGCTATTATGTTATTTTTTTTACTTTGTTACATATCCTGATAGACCAATAATTGGTTTTAACGAAAATGAGCATTAAGTATATTATAAACTTACTAATTTATTATATATAATTTTATCAATTATTTTAACTCATAATTTGATGAATATGTAATTTGTAAATATACTGTACATAATTTTTGTATTATATATTATATTCACAGAGCAAATTTCAAACAATTATAAATGTAATCATTCAAAACGCAAACAATAACTAATCTCTAAGGCTCACAGTTACTGTTTACATTTAAAGTAAATTCTATGTCTACCTTCTCTTGAGACCAAGCCTTGAGGCTTGTTCCTTGCTTTTCATAAAACAACCTGTATATGTCTTTGGAATAGAAAATAATAGAAATAAGAATGCTTTCATGATATCTTTTGTAATGTTTTTCTAATATAGTTTGATATATTAATAACTATATATATATATATATATATATATATATATGTATTTATATTTAAAGAGAGAGAGAGAGAAAGATAGATAGACAAATAAATGTTTTAAATAAGACTAAAGAGTTTAGACATACATTTACTTGCTTACTATCATTTACTATCCTTCAGTTTTATTTGGGCTACCTTATATATATATATATATATATATATATATATATATATATATATATATATATATATGTATATAGGGTCATCCAAATGTGATGCTTTAGAATTTGTTAGCCCAATAAGGCTTTGATATAGGAAATTAAATTGTTAACCCTATGTTCAACTCCCAATTTGGGGAATTTTCTAACCAAAGATCAAATGTAATCCCCCATATGACAAACAGTATTGTATTTTACATACACACACAGACATATATATATATATATATATATATATATATATATATATATATATATATATATATATATATATATATATATATATATATATATATATATATATATATATATATATATATATATATAATTTCAACGAAGAACTATGCTCAAAATTAATTCATATCTCCATAAATGCTTTATAATGCTCTTTGTTCAACTTTATTCCTATCAATTGTAATCATATTTATATTATTTTTCTTACCTATACTTACAAATAAAGTGAAATTATTATTTAATCGTAAAGTAATTAATGATTGAATAATAATGTTGATGTGCTGAAATATAATATGTAATTTTTATCTTCTTATTTTGTAAAAAAATCTTTCCAAAAATTAACTTCCATTTACGTATAAATAATAAGTACAAAAAATTCAAATCCTATTCCATATATAATTTAAATATTTTTATCTAATTATTGTAATAAAATTGTACAAATCGATTATATTTTACTAAAATAAAAATAATGCTATCATTTACGAAAATAGAGAATCCAATCACATAGTAAAGGTCTGAGTAAAAGAACAGTTCCCTTCGTTGAGTAACCAACACATAGTTTCTATTGCGTCCAAGAAATCTGTACTCGCCTCTCCGAAACTGACCAGACTGTGCACACTTTAGACAATATCCTTTAAGCTTGTACGATAGAGCAAAGAGCAGACTGTACCGAAAGACAACTGCTGCAAGAATCATTTTTCATACAAATGGTATAGGGAAGTCTTGTAGCAGATTGTGCAATGCAGCAGAATAAGCGGAGGATGTATAAGTGTTATGATTAAAAAAAGGGGATGATCAGATTTAAATATAAATAACACTTTTATATGCCATTTAAAATTTCTTACGTTCTATTTGTATTCATAGCGAATAAACGAATCCAATAGTAAATCCCACACCTAAATACATACATACATATATACATATATATATATATATATATATATATATATATATATATATATATATAATTTAATAGTTATTTTTCACA
>CP092090.1:31563567-31581067 GCA_029203775.1 Neoneuromus ignobilis
TTTTATCACTAGTTTAATTAAGAAGTTTTGTTTGATTGTAAACAAAATTTTGGGTTGAATATAGTTAGGTGATGAACATGAATATATTCGACGTCATAAAGGGATAACGAATGTATACACAAAACCACACCTGTTACATTCAAACAAGTCGATGAACAGAACAAAACAGTAGGATACGAATTAATAAGGGTCTGTCTTCATTTATTCATCCAAGACACATAATATATTCTACATCTGATATGAATGGAAGTTCACGTACCTGTGCAACACGTGAAAACACGTAGTAAAATCTAATGAACTAATAGACATATTCCTTTTATTTATTCATTATTATTATATTAGGTGTATTTTTAAATATTAAAATTACTTAAAGAATACATTATTTCATTCAATCGATGATACAAGATTGAATTTAAATTATGTTTGTGTAAAAAATAAGTTTAATTTGTGCAAAATACCTTTTGTTTCTAGAAGTCAATTTAACATTTTATATTTTATTGTATTTATATCCAATATTTTTATTTTCGATTATATATTTAAAATCGTTAAAAAAAATATTCCAAACAAAAAATATTAAAAATAAACATGATATTCAAATTAAGAAAAGGGTTAGTAAAGTATTTATAAAAAATACATACACATACACACACACAAACACACACATATATATATATATATATATATATATATATAATGGATGTTTTTTAGGTTAGATTGAACTTCCGATAGGGATTTAATTTAAAGTTCTATCACGTTTAAAAAACACCTATATATAAAGTCATCTAAATGTGAAGTCTAGATTTTTGGTTTATTAAAAAGAAACTATATTTCCTTATACACATGTGTCTTTTTAATAAAACACAAATCTAGGCAATACATTTGAATGACCCTATATAATCATTTTTTTCCATCTACTGTTGGATGAAAATCTTTCCAAAACTTTCTATTTCAACCGAAACAATCCTTTTGCTTCCAATCCATTTTGATGAATTTTCTTATATCTCTGTCTTATCTATCCATAGATGTCTTCTTGTACTTTTTAAATTTTCGAATTTGCAATGAATTGGTGTTATTTATCGGTGATCTTTTCTTCTTGTTTTATTATTTCTACTTTAAACGTCTCATTTTTGCTACAACACCCGTAATTTTTATTTTCTTTCTAATCCATTCAATTCTCTTTTTATCTTTGTTGTTCCTAATATGATATATATATATATATATATATATATATATATATATATACATATTAATATGTATACTATTTTGCTTGGAAATGGCATATGACAAAGATGTTATAATCATGAACAATATAAACTATATGGTCAGTCCAATATCAATAACTGTATAAAAATTAATAGGCTGCGATAGATTCGGTGTGTTAAAATACTTGATGATAATAAACGTGCAAAAAGAATATTCAAGAAGCAGATAATAAGAAATATAAAAATCAGGCCTTTAAAAAAAGATACATTAACGATGTGGAAAATGAGGATAGAAAAATGTTATAGGAAAAAAATTATTGGAAATGGCTTTTTAATGAGACCAAGTTTACAATGGACTGTAGTGTCACTGTTAATAAATCAAAAAGAAAACGACAAATTAAATACAGAAATCTATAATTGTCAATTAAATACAGAAATTTGTAATGTATGACAGATTAAATGTCATTAAAAGCAATAGATATCACATAGAATTATAGATAATTCTTTATAAAAAATATTTATATATATATAATGTCAAATTTTTGTCATGGAATATTTTTAAATAAAAACAACGTGTTCTAAAAATAAAAATGCCCCAAAGGATTGTTCGAAAAAGCTCTTACAATATATGTCTATGCTTTCATTGAAGAGAAGTATTATTAAAATATTTACTTATTAAAACATTAAAATTTGATTTTAAATTAAATCAAATGTTTTTTAGAACTTAAAATGCAGAAATTTTATTTAAAAGATATTTTAGTTAGGAAATAAATGCATTATCACATTTAAGTGAAATTATTTTATGAAAGTATTTTGTAGAATATGCAAACATATTTATAAGCTTTAAATTCTATATTCTACATCGTTTTAATATATATATTTTATATATATATATATATATATATATATATATATATATATATATATATATATATATATATATATATATTATATTATATATATTAATATTAATAGAGAGAGAATATTTTTAAAAACTATCTAATCTTGTAATTTTGTTAAAAACTATTCAAAGCGTACTGCAGATTTATATGTAATTATGCAAAATAAATATTTGTTCGATAACACATTATTATTTGAAATAAAATCAATAATCTTAAGAACACTTGCTGTTGACCTAAACTGGAACATCTTGTTTGACATTTGCTCACAATCGTTAAGTTCATGTTTAGTATCGTCACCGTTTGGCTTTAACCTATATGTTTTCAGAAAGCATACTATCCATATATCATATTGTAGTGCAGTGTACAATGAATCATCGTACAATCCGATGCATAAATTTGAATTTTTTTCATAAAACCCAACGGTCGACATTTTTCTCCCTTCTACTAGATGCTAGTTGTACGTGTTATACATTTAAAATTTGTCAATATGTTTTCCTTTTTTATGTTTATTTATGTATTGAAATTTATACATAACACATACACACACACACACACACACATATATATATTTAGATAAGTATGGAAATCAAATAAATTTATTAAATTATTTCAATAACTAATTTAATCACACAGAAATAACTAATATATTTTTCTTTTTTGTTATTATCTAGCTTAGTTTTCCATTTTGTTTTTATTATTCTAGTTATGTAAATGTAAATTATGTATCAAAAAATGAATATTACATTTTCTTCACGAGAATTTAATAATATAGGGTCATCCAAATGTGACGCCTAGATTTGTGTTTTATTAAAAATGAACAAAAAAAATTAAACGCATGTTTCCCTATACACCTCCTTATATTGATGTTTTTTTTATAATAAAACACAAATCTAGGCGTCAAATTTGTGTAGCTCTATATAATAGAAACGTTTAACGGTAATTATAACAAATGATTAAAATTAGTTGATGTCTTTTAAGTAATACTTTTTTCTAACAATCTAATATTTGTATTTTTAAGTAGTCAAGTAAATTTTTAGTATATAGTAATAATTTCTGTTTACTATAATAATTTATATATTTTTAAAAGGTTTCTTTAATAATTTTTCTGAATTTTTATATCATAATAATAATAAAATATTATTGTTAATAATAATTTTTTTACAAAGTAAATTTAGTATAATAACTTGCGTTTTCATTTCAGTTATTTGCGATAATCAATAGTATTAGCATGTTATTATATATATATACGAGGGTTGTTTAATAAGTATGATAAAAAAGTAAGAAGAACTAAATTGAAAAATTGAATTAAATTAATTAATTAATTTACCATACTTATCAAATGACCCTCGTGTATATATATATATATATATATATATATATATATATATATATATAATATTGAGTTTTTAATATTTAAAAAAAATAATAATAATGTTTAAAATCAATATGTGTGAAATGTTTATAAACAAATTAGGTTTGTTGTCAAACAAAATATCATTAAAAGTAAGTTGAAATACTTTGTTTGAATTATATGTCATTAAGTACTATTTCTTATTTGTCAACGGTTTCCATGACTTTGAGTAACTTAAAAAAATGTACTAAAAAATTTAATCGGTATAACAACCCTGTTAGTAAGAAATGTACTATAACTACCAAATACAAATTGTCATTAAAATGACACAAATTGCTGTTCTATATTTAATGGATAGAATAATAAATTATTTACAAATGGTTGATTATTTCTAAAACACACGGGTACTATTAATTTTGAAAGATAATGTACATAGTTTATAGTTTAAATGAAGAAATGAAATAAAATACTTAAAATAAATCAACGTTATATTTCTTTGTAATAACTAAAATATTTATATTTCTTTATAATAAGTAAAATTATGTAGATTAATTTTAGAAATTTGAAACCAATGACAAATTATTCAGATTTTATTTTTTCTTATTATCGTTTTATTATAAAATTATTTAAATAAAAACAAGTAATAGAGTTTAAAAAATTTTTAGAGAATTTATTAGTGCTTGGCTCTATTTATAAAAATTAACATTGTTACACTGACGATACTTAAACAGAATTTGTTAAATAAAAAAACATAATTATATATATATATATATATAATTTATATATATATATATATATATATATATATATATATATATATATATTTATATATATATATATATATATATATATATATATATAAATTAATTTTTAATTCTTACTCCAAAGTAAATATAAAAACATATTTGATACATATTTTTAAAATTCACAAATATGATTATTCTATTTTATTAATAAATAAATGTGAACTAAAATTTTGAATAAGTTTAAAATTAAACAAATTTGTTGCATTTAAAATGTTTCTGTTAACTAAAACTTTATAAATGTTAGTAAATTATTGACTGACCATTTATACAATTCGAAAATTGCTAAAAATAAAGGTTTATATCATATGTGTACTAAGATTCAGTCGACGATGATCCGATTTAGAAAACATTATCACATTTTGTTATTCGATTAGGGTATTTTAAAAGACTGGTCACGGTCGAGAAAAAGTGCACGTATTATATGTATTTTGATTCCGTTATTTCAAATGGATTACGTGCTTAGGACATAAAATACTCACCATTGCTATAGATTTTCACATAACCTCATATATATATATATATATATATATATATATATATATATATATATATATATATATAGTATTTTTCTTTTATTTTCCATGTCAGGTCTTTTCATGTTGATAAAGTATCAGTCATATTTATATTATATTTGGAATATAACTTAATTGAGATGATTTTCTATTGCCTTTCTCAAATTTTTACACATTTTTTTTATCTTTGAAAAAATAACACGTTACCAATTTTAAAAGTAAATGAAATATAATCTATTAATTTTTTTCATTTAATTTTGTAAAGAAGTTATTTTTTTATAAACTCATATAATTAACTATTTGTTTTGGAACTGTGACGAATTAATTTTCACACAGATACACTATCATTCGAATACTACAAGATATTGCAAAAGTGTTCAACAATTATTTGTTATTTACTTTCTACATTTATAAGCTGATGGACATTTTGATGGTAATGTCATCATCATCACAGCAATGTATTATAAAATCTATTTAAAACGTATGTATATGTATATATATATATATATATATATATATATATATATATATATATATATATATATGATATATGTAATGCAAATGTGACGCATAGATTTGTGTTTTATTAAAAAATATGTATAGTTATATTTGTTTCTTTTTAATAAAACACAAATCTAGTTGTCACATTTGGATGATTCTCTATATACAAGTTAGATGTATATTTCAATATATTGATAGTAACTTCCAAATCTGTTAACTAATAATAATTACTTTCAAATAAATAATAATTTTTATTATTAATAAATAAGTAAGATCCACAATGTCCATAGTAAACAATGTAAAAATGTAATTTTTTAATTTCACAGTATTGTACAATTAAAACTATATTTTTTTCATATATTAAATTATATTTTACAATATATATTAACTATTTTTTATGTATCTGTTATATACCATTCTTTTTGTATATTAATTATATAAATTAGGAATCAATCATATCTTAAAAATGCCTTGAAGTATTTTCATAATATTTGTCTATTTTTTAAAAACTATAGCTATAAAAAATGTACAGGTTTATGTGATTGAATTTTCGAATGTATTTCTTTAATTTTTAATGTATTAGTTTTTTAGTTTTTAGCGTATTGAAAGAGTTTATATATATATATATATATATATATATATATATATATATATATATATATATAATTAACAATTAAAAATAAAAATAACTTAAATTTT
Organism: Neoneuromus ignobilis; assembly: GCA_029203775.1. Classification (NCBI taxonomy): domain Eukaryota; kingdom Metazoa; phylum Arthropoda; class Insecta; order Megaloptera; family Corydalidae; genus Neoneuromus; species Neoneuromus ignobilis. The sequence continues at coordinate 31,569,541 of CP092090.1, forward strand.
TAATATGAAAAACTTTTTAATTTACATATATTAACATTAATTTTAAAAAAATTGTATGAAATTTTCTGATTGTAAGTAACAAAAATATCGAATTTATTGAATGTAAATAATTTAATTTCAATTTTTATAATAGTTATATGTACAAAATTTAAACTTTTATAAATTTTCATGTATATATTATATATATATATATATATATATATATTATATATAAATATATATATATATATATTGTAAGTAACAAATATATATGCTTAGTATTAAAAAATTCTATTTACATAGTAATATTAATTTAAAAAATTTGAAATTTTTTTATAATGGAATTTATATGTACAAAATTTAAATTTATATAGTTATATGTATATATATATATATATATATATATATATATATATATATATATATATATATATATATATATATATATATATATATATATATATATATATATATATATACATATATATATATATATATATATATATATATATATATATATATATATATATATATATATATATATATATATATATATATATATATATATATATATATATATATATATTAAAACGACATTAAATGGAAACTGAAATTTTATTAAAAGTTGTATTTTAATTATTTCATTACGATTTAACAAATGAAGTCTATACCACGACTTCGCTTCTCAAACGTAAATTGCATTCCTTGAATTACTAACCCTCTTCAGATCCACTCAAAATCCGGTGTCCACTTCATTTTAAAATCTAATCTTCATTCTGCGTATAACTTCATTGTCCACACTGGATTCCTTTTGTCAGTAGGTCACAATATTCAAGTTCGGTTTTTTTGAATTATTGAATTGACAATTGTCTGTTCTTGTATATCACGTAACTGAGATAAGAACTTATGAAAGATGCGAACTTAAAAAATAATTTTATAATATTTTTCATACATAATTATATATATATATATATATATATATATATATATATATATATATATATATATATATATATATATATATATATATATATATATATATATATGTATATTCATGTTATCAATATGAAATTAAACAATAGGTATTGAATTCATATATTAAATATTAATTTAATATATTAAATACTTTCAAACATTAAAACATTTTTATTCTTGATTATGGTTGTGTGACAATGATGCATTAATCAAATATAAAACAGGATTTAACATTATATTACTTAGTTTTACTTCCTTAAAAAATAAAAATGCATAATGGTAGAGAAAGAACTTTTATATATATATATATATATATATATATATATATATATATATATATATATATATATATGAATGTATATATGCTTGTTGGTATATTTTATTCGTTCAAAAGTACTCTCTTATAAATTTACATACTCACATAACTCACTTACATTTTCAGCAATATAAATCGCTTCCTATCGTTTAACGAAAGCATTTACATTCTATAAAACATCTTTGTCAATCTTAATTGTACGTTTTATGTCAGTAACTTCTAACATAATCTATGGGATGATATCCAGCACACAGAACGATTCCTTGATCTGTTTTATCTGGGATTTGCATAGCAAAGAAGGGCGAAACACGCAACACTCGTAGAGGTCAGCGATTCATCCCCAATGCATTGTACGACTACAAGCGTTCGAATAAAGGAAAGTGGGAGGTCATTCTACACTGGACTTAGGTATTGCCTCGTACGTCTGTTGTTGAAGTCGCCTATACATTTAACTTGATGTTGTCCTTATATTGGATCAGAGTTTGGCATACGAAATAAATTGACTTGCCGATAATGTGCTCGTACTCTTAACGTTAAAGAGGTGTTTTTGTTCAGAAATTATTTAGTTTGTATATTTCACCGTATTTTATTCTGTATTTTTTATAATAACTTAATTATTTCTTTAAAAGTCTGTTTTAAAAGTTATATTACGTTATAAACTTTTTTTTAAGAAAATAACTTTTATTTTAATTGAAAAGATTTACAATATGAACTTTTACAAGTTATATATTTGAATTATAAAAAAGATAATAGAATTATATATATATATATATATATATATATATATATATATATATATATACTCCATCACTCTCTCTCTTATACACACAGATATATATATATATATATATATATATATATATATATATTAAAATACGATTTGACAAAATAAATTAATTTAAGAATTTGTAAAACAATAATAAATTGTGCCAGTAAAAACTCATGGGGAAATAAATTATGTACATGGATAAAGAAACGTTGAGTCCTAGAGTTGTATAAGAAAGAGTATACAACAGGAAAATAGTGTAATGTAAGATAGAAGAAGAAAATATTGATAAGTAAGGTAGAAAAAGGTTACTATAGAAATATTTTAATGAAAAATCTTCAAAATGTTCTTTGAACCTATTGGTTATCTAAACTATCATAGGCTCGTAATAATACGTATCTAATGACAAAAAAATTACAAATGTCTTCAAACTTCGATCGAGGTATTAGAAGATAAAAATCAGAAAATTAAAATCAAAATATGGGAAATATATTACAGAACAGAAACTATAGGATTATTTCTTCATATATGAACTGGTAAAAGATTTGAGACATCAACTTAGTATGTAACCGGAAACAGAAATACTAAATATAAAAAATTTAAACCAATTATAAGTACAAAAAATATTTAGAAAAATATTCTAAATGAGTGTAGTAACAAAAAATAATGTTAATATTCAAATTAAATATAATAATAATGACAATAAAATGTGATTAAAATTGATGTGGGTGTATAACTGTGTTTATAATTCGAGATGAACATAAATAAGCAAATTATATACAAAAAAATAAAATAGTGAAGAATTTAATATAGCCCTAGACCCAAATTTTGTTATTCAATAACTATATATTCCCTTTTATTATATTGAATTTATTAAAAAATCTATATTATTTATATTTACTAAAAATATCAGTAAACATTTATATTTGATTTGGATATTTTTATAAAAAAATAATTGAAATTAAATTTTCATATAGAATTGTTGTAAATTTTGTTCTAAATAAAATTAAGAAATAACATTTACAGCCAAATAATTACATTTATTTGTAAAGTCTATTGTACAGATGACTCAAATGACACTGAAAGATAGTAGAGAATAAAAATGGCAGTAAGCAAATAAATGTTTGTTTAAACCTTTCAATCTTATTTAAGTTATCCAATATAAATAAACATTATTTTATAATAAATATTTTTATTTTGTCACATTTACAAAGAAACAATTTAAATAATATACTTGAAAACTAATATTATATCAAAAACGATAATTTAAAGCCTTTTATCTTTATTAACATAGTGATATACTAATTTTTCCATTATTTATTTGAGAATATAAATATAAATAAATTAAAATCATGATTTTTTTATATTTATTAAAATATTTCAATTTGATAACGATTTTACTAAAAATTCTAATATTCATTATTTAATTTATTTAATTAATAATTGTAAATAATTTTCAGTAATGTGCATGTACAATGGTTTTAATATACAATAAATAGTAATAATTTATATTGTAATATTTGTAAATGATAATTTATTTTATTAGTAAAATTATACCCAATCGGGTGTATGTTTGTTTTTTTTGAAAAAATGCTATAAATGCTTGTGTGCATATGAATATCGTTAAAAATGTAAATATAGATTTTACATTTTTTATATGTTTGTAAATCAAATATGAATTACTCATAATAATGGTATACATCAAACATATCAAAGTATAAATAAAAGGATGAAAATATTTATGTACACAAAGGATCAGGCACTTGGAGTGCTTCCTTGTATGAAAAAAAACGTTTAACAATACGCGTGAAAAATAAACTGAGTTTTTTTAATATGTTCGTGAAAATCAACTTTTTCGTTCTCTTTCCTACACTCTCTATTAAAAAAAATGGTTTTGATGTATGTTCCGAGTAATCTTCAAACTGCCTTTAGCAATGTTTTTAAATTGGATCTGCTTACTTTTTTCATTCGCGATATTATTTATTCAGCTTTTTCAATTAATTTATTTAATTCATATTTTATAATGTTACATTGTTAATATATTTTTGAACTGTATAATTATAGTAATTCCATTTGGATAATTAAAGTATTCATAAATCATAAACAATAATTAAAACATCGTACAAATACATTAATTGAAATATAAAAAAGTAAAATGTGATAATATAAATCAAATAAATGTTCTATTTTGAGATTGATAATTTGTTCCATTAAACTGAATGATTAATTACATTGTCAATGATGGTTATGAAAGGAATTTTATGTATTAATCAAAAATGAACATAGATTTACACATATTTTTATTTTTTTTTGTAAAACATACATGTATATATATATATATATATATATATATATGTGTGTGTGTGTGTGTGTGTATTCAAATCTATTTTTAAATTTTGTAATAATAATACTTCTATATACATATCATGTATTCAAAATTGTTACAACTGAATTAATTTAGTATCAAATTTAAGAACTTTTTATGAAATTCACCGCTAATTTTTAAAATGCAAATTACTTATGAACTTATTATCGTGAAACTTTCAATTCACATACATATTTTAGACGTTTTATTCGATTTGCATTTCGTAATCTGCGGGAACAAATTTCAATGTAACATTGAATTCTAAAAGGATTTTCGCACCTCTTTATCGTATTTCATGTCTACACGTCCAAATTCAATCTCGTACCTTATTAATCATTCACTTCGAATTGGAAGTGTAGAATTCTTATAAAACCATAATCAAATTTACCACATAATTTCATTCTGTACAAATACACAGATACAGAAAAGTCTGCATAAGTATATACATATATATATATATATATATATATATATAACATGCAATTTTTTATATAGGATGGCTCAAATAAAATTAAAGAATGTAATATGTAAATGTGTGTCTAAACCTTTAATTTTATTTGAGTCATTCTATACATGCATGAAAATTTACTAAGAAGATTTAATTATCTTTTATTGATTGTAAAATATTGAAGTATATAAATAATTATCTATTTAATCTGTTATGTATTTTTAGATTCATTATGTTGATTAATTTTATAATATTATTTGTAGTATAAATTAAAGTGTGAAACCTAGATAAGACTGAAGGATAGTAAATAATAATAAATGATAGTAAGCAAGTAAATATATATATATATATCTAAACCCTTCAGTCTGATTTGGGCCATCCTATATTAGTTTTGTTAAAGTATAAAAAATAATCTGATTCAAATGTATAAAATTTATTAAAATATTACTTTTTTATTTTTCAGGTACAGAACAGAAATAACTCATTTCACAATATGCAGTTTGTAAGTAAAATTTATTATGACAGAAATATTTAGGAAAATAATTGTGTTTTTTCTACTAAACCTGAATTTCATATAATATATATTAGTATCAAACCTACTTTTATATATATTGATATTTTATATATTTTGATATTTTATGAAATTTATTGAATTATCTAGTCATTTCCAACGAATGGAATAATAAAACAGATTTAAATAAATACATAAAAGGTTTTATATTCAAAATGAATGGTTTCATATTTATATATTTTATATTTTTTTCTAAATTATTTCCAAATTTGACTTTTTTCAACATTAGTCAACTTTAGAATTTTAATGTAAATTACTTTAAAACAGTAACAATAGTTCACAACAGAATAATAAACATTATTTTTGACATTAATATCTTATAGTTTATATATAAACCATGCGGTACGTATTTTACTTTGCTTTGCCGCAAAGAAGTATGTATGGTTCTTTTTGTAGTACAAGTTTATACAATTAATGTTTTTTTTAGAGAATTTTACGTTTAACTTAAAAGAATTATTATTTCTTTAAGGGATGTTTATTTTAATTGAAATATAAATTACATTACGTTGTGTATTAATTAAAAACTTTTCTGTGAATTATTTTATTTATTGTTTCAGAGAAAATATGTATTATTTTTTAAATACTTTTAATCTTACTTTAAATCCTTTACAAATATTCTATTTCATTTTTGCAGGAATATTTTTATATATTTTTTGAACCTATGTTATTTTTAAAGAGTAGAAATTTGGAAAATTTAAATTTAAATTAAAATTATTTATATATTATCATTATCACCATCAGTTTTTTTATATCAACTACTGGAAAATGGCTGCTTCCAAAAATTAATCCAGTACCTTTTTCTTTCATGATATATACATATATGTATATGTATATATATATATATATATATATATATATATATATATATATATATATATATATATATATATATATATATGTATATACACCTGGGTCTGTTTTTGTGCGAATTTTTTTAATGCGATTTTGAAGTTATGTGATTCATATTTCTTCTTTATCTTTATAGTATCTTTTTATACGATTTTTTAAAGAATTTCTTTAAGCGGTTATTTAATTCAACGAAAAGCTCTTCAGTTTTATAAACAAATTAAGGAATCAGAGCTATTTACTTCCGCTTCTTAAATTGATAAGGAATTTTCGGCTAGCAAAGGGTAGTTAATCGGGTTTTTAAAAAGGAATGCACTGCATAAGATGAAGATTACAGGCGCGATTGCATCGGCAGATGAAGAAGCTGCCAAATTTTTTGTTGACAACGCATTAGGTCATCCATGTTTAAAAAATCCAAATGTAAACATGATGTTTTTTCTACTCAATACAACAAGCATTATTCAGCCATTAGATCAAGGCATAATTGCAACTTTTAACAATATTACGTTAAACGCAGTTTTCAATTTATTTGGATAAAATAGAAAATAAGTCAATAACAGTAACTGACGCTTGAAAAATATTTTCTATCTGTGACTTTATAAATCATGTTGTTTTTGCTATTACTCAAATAAAACCACACACTTTAAATGCCTGTTGGAAAAAGGCTTGGCCTACATGTCTTGAAAACAGTGCAGCTATTTAGTTTCTTTTTTATTTTCTTTTTTTTAATCTAAATAATACAGCTATTATTGCGATGATGATTAAAATATGTATGAATAATTCTAAAATAAATTACACATATGTACATATTATTTTGAATAAAATTAAATAGTTGATTAAAAAATAAAGTAAAAAAACTTTGTTTTGTATCAGTTTTCTGCAGGTATTTAAAAATTTTTTTAAGCATTTTTTATTTCCTGATTTTTTATGCGAATTTTAGAGTAATTTCACTTTTTAGCTTTGGTTTTATGCGGTTTTTGAAAATTACGGAACGTACCCTTAATTTTTCAATGTAAGTTAAGTCTTTTTTTGTACGATTTTTTTCAAATCGGTTTTCTGCAGATCGTATCTACCGCATAAAAACAGACCCAGGTATATATATATATAATTTGATTAATGCATCTCATCTATTCATACTTATGATAGATATCTAAATGTAAATCTTAAACACCAGAATAATTTAGCAGCTTTAAACTATACAAAAAAAATATGGAATGATGCATGTTAGGAATAACATATAGAAACTAAACATAAAAGAAGAGGATTAGAAAGAAAACAAATGTTACAGTCGTTAAAATAAAAATATGGAATTGAAAGTGGAAATGAGCTGGATATATAACAAAAAGAGACGACCATATATGAACAAGAGAAATTATTGATTGGGAATATAGAAATTAATAAAAAAATCTAAAAAAGACTCATTGATAGATTTAATATAGATATAAAAAATATCAGAATGGAAAAAAGACATTGGATTAATTAAGTGAAAAATTTTGAAAAAAGGTCTTCATCCAAGAATGGTCGTTGATGATATATATATATATATATATATATATATATAAATTTGTTTATGAGCAATTGTATAAAAAACATATTTTTTTATTCTAAGAGAAAATCATTATTTGTGATATTTTTTTTATAATAATCAGAAACTATTTGTACAAAAGTTAGATTTGGATAAAATGATGATGTATTGAAACCCTAATTGTACTCAAAAATGACTTATGGCGATTTCATAATAGGCTATTAGAATAATTTAGTGTTATTTTTGAATTAAGTTAAACCAATTAAAGCAAAATCATATTGCCAGTACATTTAATTTGTGTAATATAAATTATAATTAATATTGATAAACAGCCCACTGAACCTATGTATTCTGTTGGACGACACGCTTGGCTCGAAAGGTCACAAACAGCTAGTAAAATTAATAAAATTGAACAATAAATTTTGCCACATAAACTTCATTTATAAACCTTTTACTATTAAATTACCATCTTTTCTGCAATTTGGAACTGTTTTTTTTAAAATAAAATAATCAAAATAAATAAAAATAGTTTTATCTCTTGAGATAAATATTAATTATAAAAATACTTTTTTATAAAAAGATTATACTTTTATAATACTATTAGAAGAAAATAATTAAAATTAATAAAACGTATTTTGATTGGATAAATTTATTTTATTGAATTTTTATATATAAAATAAATAAATCTATTTGATAAATAATCTAATTTTACAATAACAATATTGGTTAAAAAATAATTTACTTATTATTTAAACATCATTATCAGATTCCAATTTTATACATCTGAATTTCTAATTGTATAAAATTTTCATTTTAACAAGTTCAACAAAAATAAATAAAATATATAAATTTATTTAGATTCAGTGCACTAAGGCTACTTTATTTAAATAAATCCTATTATAGGCACAAGTGCGTTGACTGTATCGTAACAAATTTTATTTAACAAATTGAATGAAATGGTGCATTAAAATGTTAGATTGAATCCAACTGATAAAATGTAAAGGGTTGAGAAGAGAGAATTTCGTTCAACTTGACAATCATGGTTACAGCTGTTTCTGGATGGCAACAGATGGATGACATTAAATGTCTTGCATCGCCACTGTCTGACATGCCGCGTCCAAACAAAACACAGAAATAGATTCCGTTAAGTATTCATGCGGTGTTTATATGTATCACATTTCACAGTTTTGTCCACTTTTTATTTTAATGTAATATAGTTTGATGTATAAAAAATATTTATAAAAAATAATCATTTTTAGTTTTCAATTTTTATCTTAATTTAATATTTTATTAACATTAAAACAATATGTACTCAGAGTTTGAAATAATTATAAATACTTTTAATTAAAATTGAAACTAATGAATACAAATATTTAATTTTTTTTTAATAAATAAGAGTAATAGCAATAATGACAAGAATATGAAAATATAGATTTGATTTATTTAAATATATAGTCATCTTTATCATATGGGATGAGGACATTTGAAGTATTGTAAACAAAGATCATAACAATGGAAACTTTTTAAAAAATAACTAGTAATTTAGTACAATCGTTAAAAAAGATATTTGACTTTGATAACAATTTCATTTGAGTACTGTAAGAGTATAAAAGATCTACATTCAGTTACAAAACCGTAAAATATTTTAAAAAAAACTGCTTGTTTTGTACAAAATAGAAAGTTCATGATTGTTATCTCAGTTAAATGATAGAGCAGTTTGGGCGGGATAGTTTGAAAAGTAGACGGAGGATTGTGACTTTAGTTTGCATGTTTAAAGCTTTTATAGGTTATTTGACCTGAAAGGATTTTTATCAAATAGTATTTTCTTTCTATAGAAAAAAATAATTATGCAATAAAAATTAAATTAAAAAATTACAAAAGAAAAATTATAGAAAATTGAATATTCATTATACTTATTTGAAAATGATCTTTATTTCATTATAATTAAAACTCCATATTTTTCACAAATATTTTTAAAAATCAGAACAAGGAAGGTAAATTAAAATAATGTCAAGATTGTTCAAAAATTGGAACCTCTCCGAATTTGTAATTATAAATAGGTGTATTATTATTATTATTAAGTATAAGAAATTTCGTAATTTAGTAAAAGGTTTTTGAAATAAAAAATTTGAACATTTGCGAAATTTAAATAAATATTTATGTTATTATTTAAATTCCAATAATTTTATTAAAGTATTTTATAATTATAATATGTATTTATGTTAATTTTTATGCAATTGCTAAAATTATAAATTTCTAAATCATATTAATTACAAAAAAGTTTTTTATGAAGTTTCTTTCTTTTATCAAAATTTAAAAATAAAATAAAATTCAAATACATATATATATATATATATTCAGTTATTATTTTTAATGAAAAATATAATTGCTTATCTACTATAAAATCTGATATTAAATCTATACCATTATATATATATATATATATATATATATATATATATATATATATATATCATATTCCTGAAAATATCTCTTAATTTAAAAATTCAAAGTATTTAAATATTAATAGAAGCAAAAATAAAATATTCATATTAAAACATACTATTTTACCTACTATTAGTCATTTATATTTCAATACATTCATTTTATATTTTATTTTTATTCGTTTTAATTATTTTCCTTGTCTAATACTCTTTATCATCTAAATGTGAAAATAAATGAACAAATGGATAGATTTTATTTTTTTTTCATCCCGTACATTAGTACAAAATAAAACTTTTCTTTATCTTTGAATATTTATTACATTAGTAATAAAAAAAACTCGTAACAATCTAAAAAATCATTAAATTTCTTCAGCTTTAAAATCCTATTTTAATAGGGCTACAATTTCAATTGAAATTCAATTCAAACTTTTACTCGACGCTTTGTCAAATTGCTTTTTCAAGATCAACTAGTAGTAAAATACACTTCAAAACTTTCTGATTGTTAAATTGATCCATATTGCAGCATTAAAACTTATTTTAAAAAAACTGTAAAGTCGTATTCATCCATATTTTATTTTTATTTCATATATATATATAAAATAAAAAAAAATACTGGTTTAATTTTAAAAGTGTATTTTAATAGAATAAATTACTTTATTATTTTATAGAAAATTAATCACACATTTTTTATCTAAAGGTCAATTCAATAATGCCAGATTTTTTAATAATGCAATGAATAATCTATACAATCTTTTTGTTATTTAAAAAGGGGAAAACCTATATTTAGAATAATAAATGAGTAATATATTAATAGGTCATGAAATAGATTTTGTGAATAAAAGGTATATTAAATCTAATAAGTAATTATTGAATGGTCTTTTAAATATTTAATTATTAATAACTTGTTTATATTTTTAGAATACTACAAAAAATATACTTTATGTATTTTTAATAATTAATGTAAATTTTAATTTATTATCGAAATATTTTTGTTTCTTATCTTAATTGATATTATAAATAATTTTAAAAATGTTCGAATTTGTATTTTATATAATTTAATGTCAGTGTATTAATAAATATTTTTAAAAATTAATCCATTTTTTTAAAATTAACATTTAATTTACTAACAGTACAAACAAAGACAGTGTACAGCATTGAAACATTTTCATTCTGTATATACTCGTATTGAAAACTCGTAACATTGTGATATTCTCTTTATTTACTGCATTCACTTCTGTTCATGTTTCCATGTCTATCGTAGTAAAGTAACTACATGTAATCTGACAAATTAA
>CP092090.1:31586067-31693567 GCA_029203775.1 Neoneuromus ignobilis
GTTATAATTTTTTTATGATCAAATTTTAGGTATTAATTTTATTTTTTTGAAAAATGTGTTCAATATTATGATGAACATAAAATAATTTTATCAAAGAAATATATAAAATTGAAACAAAAAAGTTTCTTTATCACAAACTGGATATTTATTTTTTGTTCATCATCACGTTAGTTGAACATAGACTCATGCTCATTGACACCACATAATCTACGATCGTCTCAGCCCCCGTATTGCTTACCTCCTGCTGATGCACCCTTATCTCTTGTAGACTGTAATGTCGCCTGCCACTCCTCCAACGTTATGTATCTTCCATTTCTTAGGTCGTTACTTTAACGTCCCTATGTTTAGTTTAACGAATAACGCGCCGTTCGGGCGCTCCTAGCCGTTGTTTTCCGTAGATTTTGTTGTTGTGCCAATTTGCTGAGTGAGCTGTTCTTTTACAAACGAGCACCCATCAAATCTTCGTCACAATGTGTTAACTCTAAACAGCAGTGATTTTGATTTATTATATGTATATTTGTGCAAATAACTTATACTATTTACTATCATACAAATATTTTTTCTCCAAACTAAATATCAGTTGTAAATTCAAAATATTGTAAACATTCATACCATCTTACACGTATACCTAAAAATACATAATACATAAATATATACACACATACATGTATATGTATACATACATACATACAAGTTATCTTCTTTTATTGATCCAATACTAACTGAAAGCATGAATCTTTTTTTCTATTCTTGTCAACAGGTCTTTTCTAAAGCGCAAAAAATTATCATCTTGTTGAATGTTCCTTCCGATCTATTTCTAGTAAACGTAGACGTTATCTTATTCGATATAATTTTATATCATTTCACGAACGTATTTCCAACTTTTGTCTTTTTTTCGATAAAACAAATATTTTTCTAATTTCGACATCGGTTTTTGCCATATATATATATATATATATATATATATATATATATATAATAAAATTAATATTATTATGTAACAGAAAATTATTGAAATATCATATATTAATTCATTAAAATGAAAATTTCTACAAAATTTCTGTTTATAATAAGAAGCGTATAATATTATTATAGAAAATAACTAAAAATAAACAAAATAAAAACTAAAACATATTGATAGTAAATCATATAAGAGTAAATTAATAATTTGTTTTAATAAAAAAATCATTCAGTTGAATTTTCAAACAGCAGTAAAAATGAAATGAATTAGACCAAACAATATATTTAACACAATTAACGTAAACATTGTATATTCTTTATGTTAACATAAAATATTGAAAATTAAATCGAACATAGTTTGAAAAATTAAAAACTTTGATAATTAAGTTATTATCAGTAGAATAAAAAATACTTTTCATTTTATTTTTGAAGTTATCAAAATAAAATGCTTTTATACAGTATTTAAAATATTAAATATTATTAACTATAATTTTAAACACATACTTAGTCAAATATTTATGAAGTGGAGTAAAAAATTATGATAATTTTATTTTTAAATAAATTTAATAAAAAGTGAACACACACATTCGATAAATATTTTATATTATATTTTGTCATTTCAATAAATTATTAAAAGTGCCTAGTATTTTTTAAACTTGTATTAATTAGTTTTCAAAAAATTACATATATATATATATATATATAAATCACTTCAAAAGGAATTCTTATGTTATGAAGTAGAATATTCCCCTATGTTTCAAGAAAAATATTTGATCAATGCATTCTACCTATTCTCACATATGACATTGAAACGTGGGTCATAAATTCCAGAATAATTCAGTAGTTTTATATAATATAAAAAAAAACATAGAAAGGTATATGTTAGGAATAACACATAGAGACAAAAAGAGAAACTATTGCATCAGAAAGAAACTGAAATTATGGACGATAATATAAAAGTAAGAAATTTAAAATAGAAATAGACCTGTTATATAACAAGAATACAACACAATCGATAAGATAGAAAAGTTATTGATTCAGAACCCAGATTTACACAACGTTTTAGGAAGAGACCCATGAATAGATGGGACAGTCATAAGAAAATTCATTTTAATGGAATGGAAGATAAAGGCATTGCATCGCCATAATTGAAAAACTTGAGAGAAGTTTCACCTAGCATTGGATTGAAAGAGGCTGATACACATACATTTATATACATATATACACAAGGGTCGTTTGATAAGTATGGTAAAAAGTAAGAAAAACTAAATTGAAAATTTTAATTAAATTAATCAATCAGTTAAATTAAACAATAAATAAATTTACCATACTTGTCAAACAAGCCTCGTATATATATATATATATATATATATATATATATATATATATATATATATATATATATATATATATATATATATATATTGTTTGTAATGTTGGTTTTACATTTTACTGTTTTTTTTTGTTATGTGCTATTTTAAAATATTATCTTAAAAATTGTATTAATTTCCTAAATTTTATTTTTAGTGAATACATATTTCAAATAACCATTTTTTAAAATTTTATTACAATATTGTACTTTAAATTATTATTAATAAAAGTTTATATATTTATATAAGAATTTAGAAAACTTTTAAAATTTATAATTAATGATTTTAATACAAATTTGGGATATAATGACAAAAATTAAGAAAAAAGTTATACTAAAATATTCGATTGTGAATGTACAATATCTTTAACAGTATATTTACTATGTGTACTTAATTATTTTTTTTTAAATATTTTCTTGAATTGTTTGTTCTAATATATTTACCATTTTATGTAAATAAATAATAACTTGGAAGAATGTGTTCTTTATATTTGTTAATTTAATGTGTTTTCATTGTTGATATTTTTTAATAAATATTTATCTTTTTTTAATGTTTATATAAGGTCATCTAAATGTGACAGCTAAATTTGTGTTTTATTAAAAGAAAGAAGAATCTATACACATGTTTCCCTATACACCACCCTATACTCATGTTCCTTTGTAATAAAACACAAATCTGGGAGTTACATTTGGATGATCCTATATTTATTCGTACAATAATTTTATTTTTAAAATATTTTTTAGATTATAACTTATTTGAAATAAAAAAATATTTATATATTATTAAATACAATTGTTATATGTATATATATATATATATATATATATATATATATATATGTGTGTGTGTGTATGTATATGTATATATGTATATATTTGTAAAATTAATCTAATGAAATATCTGAATTCAAATCAGAACATGAATTATTTGCGTTAAATAATAAAATTTTATTTAATATCTTATTATTATACAATTTTTAATATTGTTTTAATTTTCTTTTTTTTGCAACTCAGTTTAATTAATAGATTAAATAATTAAAATTCATCCATAATTAGAATGTTTACATTCACTACAGATATCTGTGAGTACATTTTTTCTCAAATGGTTAGTATTTTTTAAAATTATTTTATGTAATAAAAGTATTTGAATCTTTTTTAAACCCTTTAAAAATTGAATAATTTACAAATAAAACGATGAAATGATCTTTGAGTTTTTAATATAAAAAATGTGCTTCAACTGGTCATCAACACTGAAAACTTTCACCAACTTCATATAACTCCTACAGCACTTAACGTTGTAATTAATGAAATTGCATAACCACATAAGCAGTGTCTCGTACCACGAATATATTATCGTCTGTGGTAGAACGCAATAAAAATCGTTCGAGAATGAAAAATTACGCACGTGTGCCACCCGCGTAGAACGTTTTAATTTAGCACGAAAATACGTTTGGGCGGCATCGTCACCTCACAACAATGCACGCATTTTCATCGCGCTCACCGCTCATTCAGACTCGCCTTTGTTCTTATCTCAGCCCTGTTGACAACGCTGCTTATTAGCATATTGTGAATTTGTTTTGCGCGCTGCATCGTAAAGCCCCAAGAAGACACGAGAGGAGACAGCTTTTGAAGACAACATCCAAGGGCACGACTAATGATTGTCTTCGAGACAATCTTCGACTCAGGTACTTGTGCAAGCAGTTCACGTCGCGAATGACGAGTTTTGTTAATTAGTGAATTAAATTTCATAAATATGTATATTTGCACTCACTGTCATTTTAAAATTGCGTGCATAAAAACTATGAAAAAGTTTGTTATTTCGATTATAATATTTGCATAATTGAAATTTTTGACATTACTTTTCTCTTATTTATATGTAATATTAGGGCACGGCTAAAATTTTTCAATTATAATTTTCACGCAGCGGGTATAATTTATAATAATATGCAATAAACAACAATAACACATTACTTTGACACTATGAAGAAAGTTATTTATTTCGATAACATTTGCATAATTGAAATTCTGATAATGTAATCTTATTTATATGTACTACTGTAATATATATAAACCATCGAATTAATTATTTAAAATTTACGATTACATTTACTATTAATATTCACGTTTTTTTAACAAGTCTGTTTATTTCTTTCTCCCTCCATTTCTCTTTATATTCATACAGATTTTATATATATATATATATATATATATATATATATATATATATATATATATATGTAATTTTGATTATTTCAAATAAAAAATTTCCTATTGACTTATTAATAAATTAACTGTTTTTGTTAATTATCATACGTATATATTTATATGAATATCCATATTATTATTGTTAAAAAAATATAATTAGTTTATAAATATATATTTATTAATAACTGTTTGTGAATAAATTTATAGACAGTTATTTTTCTTTCCTTTATTATTTTTTAGAACTATACATTTTGATAATTAATAATAATCGTAATATGACAAACTTGCAATTGATGTATATTATTGTCTTTAAATAATATTTAAAATCTTTTCTAATTACTTTTCTAAAATAAAGTATTTAAATATAACAAAAATGTATTGAACATAATTTTATATTTCATTATGTGAATGTTTGAAGCTCGTATTGTTAAATTTTAATTATTTTGAATTTTAAATGAAATCCTCAAAAATAAAATGAATTCATAATTTTTAATTATACTATTTATTAAATTTACCTTTATTTATGAAATTATGAAAAGGAATCAACCAAACTTACTTATTTTCAAAATTAATTTAATTATTTACATTTTTGTTGCATCTTCTAAAAAAATATACTAGCATTGTCAAGTTTTTTTCATTTTATTTTTCAATTATATATATTTGTAATTAATGATTGAAATTTATTTTGAACTAAACGATACTTATTGAAGATTAATTATTTTTGCAATGCACGTACCAAAAATTACTATATTTGAATATAAAATCTTTTAATGTACTTAACATTTCTGCACGTCCGTAGAAATCGACATCCTCTTGAAAAGTTACCTGCATTGTACTATGTTTAAGTACTTCGTTTTCGAATGTCAGTGCGAGACACTCGTATTTCAAGTGCCGATACATTTTCCTTGCAACTGTGATGATTCGAATTTTGAGGACGAAAATTGGATTCGTTATTATTTCTAGCATATATAGGTGATAAAATGAGATGAGGTAGATTCGATCTCATACAATCGTGTGGGGAAAATTTGATGAGCTTCCACCTCGATACTTATTGAAGTGTATATTTTTTTCTTTAACTGAATCAGATTCAGAGAGACGGAATTTGATTGCTTTTGATGCTTTCGCGTATATTGTATGTTTTTTTCCTAAGTACAATTACTGTTTTTATTCTTTTATTATTCTGTTAACCAAAATTCAATTCATTGATTATATATAAATATATATATATATATATATATAATTTTATATTTGTTATAAAAAATATATAAATTGATATTAAAATATTTTTTTAAATAATCTTTCAATGTCACTTTATAATTAATGTTTTAAAATGTTATTAATATTAATAATATGAAACGTTTCAATATTATTTAACATAAAATATTAAGTTTATCGAAAAAATGAAATAAGTTTTTTATAATGAAAACCAATTCATGACTAACACATTTCTACATATAAACTTCTGTCCCTTGTCTTAACGTAGGATCAGAGTGATTTCCTGAAAATCCCCGTTAGCTATTGCAGAAGACTTTTCGACTATGCTTCTATGTTCTAAGTAAATGGTCAGATTATCGTTCTTTCCACTAAATGCTTTGCGAAAGAATATATGTAATAAAACTTTTTATAAATCTAAATTGTCATATAATTTAAAAATTACATCATATTTATTAATGAATTTGTATTTTATATAAATAATTTATAAAAATACACTTATAACAAATAACACATTATGAAAATATATGTATAAAAATATAATATATAAAAAAATATATTTTTGTATCTTAACTAATATATATATATATATATATATATATATATATATATATATATATATATATATATATATATAAATGATTATTATTGAAATATAACAATTATTTAAATATAATTTTAATAAATAACACGAAGTATATTATAAAAATATAAAAATTGTTTGAAGTTTGATTGAACTTGTTTTGTATTTTTCAATGTTAATTTAGATAATATTATGTAACTGAATAATATTTTTGAATAAAATAAAACTAAGATATTTACTATATACTCATTATTTGTAAAGCATGTTTTTAAATTTATAATTTGATAATTAATATTTTCTTATTTTATAAATCTTAAAAAATTAAACTTATGAATTCCTCTCGTGTATGTAAAAATAGATTTTTGATACATTTAACTACAAGAATATAATTGTAATCGGATACTTTATTATAATGTTTTGGATTATATTAATAAAATACAGTGAATCATCAATTACTCATAATTATATGATTCGTTGATTAATTATATCATGAATACTCATTATATCTTAAATTCAATTTCCACCTTACTTAATTGTAAATAAACATTTACTTCAGAAATAAAATCAAAATAGATTAGAAAAGTATGCATAATATTTTATTTATTACACAATATTTAAAAAAAATAAAGTATGTAAAATTTTCAAACATTTTAATAAGAAAGTTTCTAAAATAATTTCATTCCTTAAATCTTTACAATTGTCTTTGTTGTTTTAATTATTATTTCTATTTTCTTATTGGCAATCTTATTTTTAAAAGCTCGTTAGAGTCTATTAAAAACTATTTAAATAAATCAGTTCAAATTGATTTGTTTTCTTTAACAAGTATTTTCATTCTTGGCCTCTAGCGAACTAGACGATAATCTTACGTGAACATAAGTGCATAAGATTAGAATTTGACTTATAAACTTACATGGACTTAGGAAGAAACTATTGAGTGTATATATAGTAAATGAGAATTTCTAAACTTATTAAAAATGGATGACATGTATGTCAAAACCAAATAGACATTTTCGAATTGAAATTATAACTATAAATAGTTCCATAATTCAAGAATCAATAAATATTGTTGTTCCGAAGTTCATTTTTTAATACTCTCTCTTTCTCTCCTTTTCTGGCACATACACACATATACACAAACAAACATATATATATATATACATATATTATAAACGTTAACAGTAGCACTAACCTTTTTTATCCATTATTGGATGAAGGCCTCTCCATCTTTCCACGTAAGGTGATGTAATGTCTTTCTCTTCCATTCTTCTCCTATGATTTTTCTTATTTCTCTATTCTATGTATCTCTCTTTGTTTTTTTATATATACGAGGGTCGTTTGATAAATATGGTAAATTTATTTATTGTTTAATTAATTTATTAATTAATTAAATTATTTTTTTTAATTTAGTTTTCTTTACCTTTTTACCATACTTATCAAACGACCCTCGTATATCTGAATTTCCAATAAATAATTTCTTGTTTCCATCGGAGATCTACTTGCTATATGAATGGATCTTATCCATTTTAAACTTTTTACTCGTTCTATAATATTGATGTGTGTGCTTATATATATATATATATATATATATATATATATATATATATATATATATATATATATATATATATATATATATATATATATATATTTGAATAATTTCAAAAAATTAAATATATCATTATGATTAAAATTTTACAAATTTGAAGTAAATGTTGATTAGAAAAAAATGTAATAAAAGATAATA
Source organism: Neoneuromus ignobilis (assembly GCA_029203775.1). NCBI lineage: Eukaryota > Metazoa > Arthropoda > Insecta > Megaloptera > Corydalidae > Neoneuromus > Neoneuromus ignobilis. The sequence goes on from CP092090.1 coordinate 31,594,141, forward strand.
ATTTATGAAAATGTCATTGAAAAATTTATAAATTTTCATTTATAATATAAATCTCGATTCTCTATGAAAAAGTGATTTTAAAATGTAAATACAATTTTAAATTGTAAATCAATGTATAAATAAATAATGTAATATTTGTTAATGAAAAATTAAACACATTGAAAAATGACATGAAACCCTAATAACAATTTGTATTATGTTTTTAAGTCAATTATTGTTGCGTAAATTTATATAATGGAAAAAATTTCATAATATATATTAAAATATGCAAAAATTAATAATAAAATGATAAAACTTTACGTGAACACATTTTTATGTAGTTAAAGTATTTTTTTGAAGCTTTTTATGACAATAAATGATATATCAAATAATTTATTTCGTATACTTGTAAAGTTAATAATTCGTAGTTTAATTAATAAATTAATGATAAATAAAATAATTATATTTAATTATATTCTTTATTCAATGATTACTATCTAATTTATCAATAGTACATTTTCATGATAAATGAATATATAGCATTTCCGTTTTAATAAAATTTTCATTCTTCCGTGTTCCGGAAAGTCATCTTTGATCGGAATAGGTCCCAATCGTCTCATTATCACTAATGCCGCCTTTTGTCGAATGTTAACGGCCCGTTTGTATTAAATTGAATGTTTACACGCGATTGTATTGTTTTTGAACACATTCACAGGCCCTGGAATAGCAACTTATGGGGCAAATGAAATCATAATTTAGCGAGATATGTACAAATTTAAATAATGGTTATGTGGTGTACACATGGCAGCGGCTGGACTTTGTTTTGATGAAAACATGTTTGTGAATTCCGAAATCTCTTATCAGCGTAGCACTTAGCCCCACGAGTTGTTTTTTTACCGGGTAATGTAATTGTGTAATTCATTTTCCATGTTTCCTCTTTTCATTTTTTAAAACTTACAAAACCGACAAAACAGTATTATTCTTTATTAGGGTTTTAAAGAGGTTAACGAAAATGGTTTTTTTACAAAAATAAAGAAATGTTAGTATATATTTTCTAGTTTGTATCTGATAAAAATGTTCCAATTTCAAATTAAAAAAATAAGATATAAGTTAGTTGATGGTGCAAATTATTTTGATAGAAAGAAATAATGAGCTCAATTTAATATAATTTCATCTATTCGTGTCAAAACAAAATAATACTAAGTTACGATTTTAAAATAATATGATTAATAAACATGCAAAAGTTTTAACAATTAAGATATTAATTAATTCAAATATTATATATATACATATATATATATATATATATATATATATATAGAGTAAAAGAGAAATGAGAAAGGGAAATTAATTTTAACGTCTATTTGATGGAAGTCGTTAGTGAAAATTACTCAAATATTTATCAAAGACGACTATTGTAAGAAATATTATAGACTCGATTAATAAAAGTCTATATAATTGTATCTATATATAAATTATAAAGATTTTGTATTTAATGGAACTTATTTTTTATACAGATTGGCCTAAATAAAATTGAAGGATAGTGAATGATATTAAATTAGTAAATATATGTTTAAATTTATATTTTAGTCTCATTTAGGCTAACTGATAAATATTTTACGAATTTTTCTTTTTTTAAATTATATATATATATATATATATATATATATATAATATAATTTTCTTATATGATATTAATATATAATATATATATTTTGTAAAATGAAATACCAATAGATTTTTTTATTAATATTTTTCACTATTTTAATAAATATTTAAAGTAAAATATTTACTTTCAATATCATCGACTATTTATAATATTTAATTTGTATTTATTTTGAAAAAGGATTATTATTTGACTCTTATGGTGACACAAATGAGATTGACAATTTTAAACACACATTTACTTCTTTACTATCATTTATTATATTTTACTATCTTTTAGTATCATTTGGTCCACCCTATATATTTCAGCTAAAATTAAATAACTTTTAATAATATTTTCCTAATATCAATGATTTCGTATTGAATTTAAATTTGAAAATATTTTTTTAAAAAGTTATCTCAGAACCGAATTAATATGGGCGAACTAAAATATTTTTCAATTATATTCAAAATAATTACCATTCTTCGAATTTTTATAAATGATTTTTTTCATATTATTAGATATTAATGATAGTATGCAATAAAAAATGAATATTTTAAAAAAATACAAAATTAATATTTTTTTAAAAAACATTATAGGGTTTGGAAACTTTATTCTAAATAGTTCTATTTACAATTAATTTTCTTCCTAATATATATATATATATATATATATATATATATATATATATATATATGTATGTATGTATGAATATAAATTTTTATGTTGTATAAAAAAGTTGTTAACTGAATAAAGATCGAGTACATTAAATGTACATGACGTTGTTATATTAATATATTCGATTAAGTTTTAAACAATGGTTACCCCGGTGAGATACGTGCAGAAGTACTTTCCTCAGAATAACACGATGTCGAGGGTCATCAAGTGGGTCGCATAAGAGTACCAAAACAGCCCCCAAAACGCCTATGTGACGTACTACGTTTCTCGACAATCACAACCATACAACCAGCATACCGCCGCGGTACAATGAACATATCATATGGAACGTGTTTAGTACAGGAATATAACCGTAAAAATTCTGTAAACGTGATCTACATTAACGAGGTAACTCTTTTCCTTGATAATCATAAATATTTACATATAAATTAAAATATAATGCAACTCAATGTATATATCAATAAATTATACATATGTATATATTATATATATATATATATATATATATAATATATATATATATATATATATATATATATATATATATATATATATATATATATATATATATATATATATATATATATATATATATATATATATATACTCATCTAGTTTAAAGACTTCACTAATCAAAATTATATTATGATTATTTAAATTGTTCGTATATAACAGGATATGAACAGTTATAATTTATTTACTATAACTAATTAAGCGTTGTATTAAAATACACAGTATCAAAATACATAAAATTCATTATTGTTCCGTTATTATAATCATCTTATTAATTAAATAACATTATTTTTGTTTTAAATAATTTGTGAAAACGAATGAAAAGTTTACTAATATATAAGTAATTATACAAAAAATCGTTTTACGCTGCAAAGAATTTTTTTATGAAATTTCGGTTTTTTAAAATATAATACACACACACACACACACACACACATATATATATATATATATACATATACATAGAATGATATTAAAAAATATTTATTAATTCTAAAAAATAGTTATTAATAAAATTATTTTTTTATAATATTTAAATTAGTTTCTTCTACAATTAATAATTTAAAATTCAATAATTTTCAATTTGATTTGCATTTAGTATATTAATATTTATTATTAATAAAACATTTTATGTTAATTAGTAAAACCCATTAACATTAATATCAAACCATTAAATATATAATTAATAAAAGAACCAAATTTCGATACGGAAATTATAAATCAAACGAAATTTAATTATCTCTTTAACACTGCTTATTTCCTATAATATATCATATTTTATAAAAAAAATAGTTAAATGAAATATTATTTTATTATTTCTTCACATTTTTTTCATGTTTTGCTATTTTCATAATTATATTTGTTATATTGTGTTTATTGTATATTAAGTTCTATTGCATATTAAATAAATTTATTATATAAATTCGATATAAATTAATGTCATTAGTTTTTATTGTATTAGCATCTAAGTATATTTTGTTAATTTATATTAAAATTATTACTAATGATAATAAAAATTTATTTGAATTATTTTCAAAATTGATAAAAAAACACACTAAAAACAAAATGAAAGTGTCTATTATTATTATTAGATAAATTATAAGTAAACATTTTAATTTTCTAACAAAATTATCGTTATTTAAATTATTAGTAATAATGTTTTAATTTAGATGAAAAAGTTTAGAACTTCTTTTTGAATATTTGGTAACATAAATTTCGTACAAAACATTAATTTTTTAAATTACTTTTGTAATATAATAAATAAAAAGTTTTAGTAATATTTATATTTACTTATACTAAATATACATGTTTTTTATTCAATTTTTGGCTGTTAGTCACGAACGAAAAATATAATATTCACTGTTGTCTTCACAAATTAAAACATTCAAATGTTGTTTATATCTTACTTTATACAATTTTAAATAATTTTTAATATTTGTATACGTAAACATCAGTTATAAATTTTACTTTGTGTCTATACATACATACATACACACACACACACACACACACGCATATATATATATATATATATATATATATATATATATATATATATATCCTTATATGTAAAATCGAAACATGTTTATAATTGAATTATTTTATTTTCTCGAATGATTTCCGCAGAATGAAAACAGTAAATTCATTTATGACAAGTTGAAGTAAAAAAATCTTGATTTAGTTATGATTAAAAATAAATACTGGAATATTGATTTGTTTTTATTTATTGTTTTTTTTGTTACATGAATTAATGTATATTTCTGACACAAACAACGGATTTATAGATAGAATAATTTCAGTAGATAATATTTAATTTTCTCTACGTATAAATTAATATTTATGAAAAATAGTATTTTTTTAATTAATTAGTTGCGATAAATAATTTATAAATCAATAAAGGTTTTTAAAAATACTTCCCCTTCATAGGAATTAATATAAATGAATGTTTTAAGTATTATATTGTTATACATAATTTCAGTTATATAATACCGACCAAAAGGGATACTTTTCTTAACATTATTAGGCCGTTCCATAGCCGAACGTCGGTCATTGTCGGTTAAACCAACATGATGCACTCCAGTGGTGGACGTTTGACCTTTTTCTAACCACGGAAGTCAGAGTTCATTACATGAGTGCAGTGATAATGGACAATACCGACTAAATGACCCAACGTCTATTTCATACTGGGGTAAAGGTTGGATACTTTGTTAATATTATATATATATATATATATATATATATATATATATATATATATATATATATATATATATATATATATATGTAATATTTGTCTGTATGTGTGTGTACGTTTTTTAATTTTCTTTTTCAAAAGACGTTTTTCGTGAAATAAATTCATTTTAGAAATACATTATTTAATTGTATTACATTATGGTCAAAAAAGAATTTATTTATAAAAAATTTGTATTTTGTTTTCAAAATTACGACTTAATTTATTATAAAATTTAAAAATCAATCAATCAGTCAAACTAAATATGTAACTCATATACATTAAAAATCTTATTAATTCTTGTATCTATTATCTAGTTCTAGAATAAATTTAATTTTTTAAATAATTATATAGAGAAGAAAAGATTGAATTGAAAAATTTATAAATTAAATAATTTTATCGATATTGTATATGACCAATAATTTTTATTGGTATTGATGTTGTGTTTAATTATTTTTTAATAAAGTATAAATTTATACAATTTTTTAAAGAATTCACTTTCCAAAACTCAAATTTTACAACAATTAATTATTGTTTCACTTTTTTATTTATTGAGTATTTTGATGGCTACTTGGTCATATTCAAAATAGAACTTTATAAAATATTTTCATTGCTTGATCTTATAATATTGCTCCTTGAGAATTATATTAATTTTGATTGAAATGTGCATTGTTAAAAATGCTAAATAAATGGTTAAAGTAGAGATTTGTGTATAAAATATTGTGTTGTTATAAATATTTCTTAACCAAAGGTTTTTTAAAAAACATATATTTTTTTATATTTATAATATTCAATAAATTACCATATAAAACACTCATACATATATATATATATATATATATATATATATATATATATATATAAGATGGCCCAAATGAGACTGAAAGATTTATATATATATATATTTACTTACTTACTATCATTTAATATCCTTCAGTTTCATTTTGTCCACTCTATACATGTTTACATTACTATTTTATGATAAATATCAATAAATTTAAAATTAATTATACTAACCAAAAAAAATATGTATATGCTTAATTGATGTATTTTATGTTACTTTTCGTATTTTTCGAACGTGATGCTTCAAGAGTAATATAGATTCTGATTATTAAAATTTATTTTAAACGAAAATTAATTATAAACTTTAAAATGTATCATATATCACCTAAACTTCTTTTTTTTACAGAAATCTATTAAGTTAAATTGCGCAGTTTAAAAATAAAATAAAATTAAAAAATAATTACATTATTGAATTAAATTGTTTGAATATACAAAATAAAGAAATTATTATAAAATTTATTTTTTTATTGTAAATTTAAAAGTAATTACTACAAGTATTTACATTACGACTTAGAATACTTTTTGATTTAAAATCAAATATATTTTTTTGTCATTATTTTTAACTGATCAGTTTTTTAATCATTATTAATTCAGAAATTTATAATATAGTCTAAAATAAAAACATATTTAGAAATTAATTTCAATAGAAATCAATAAGAAAATAGAATATGACCGTATGTATTATTTTTAAAGTTTGTAGGATACAAAAATACTTTTATATTTTTTATGATTAAAACCACATATTTATTTTATACAAACAATATAAGTAATCTACATAAAAACAGACATCCACTTCCTCAGAAATCAATTATATTGTTTCAAACACATTTGCATTTTTTTATTACACATTGAAATCCTTAAAAGAATTTTATATTAGAATGAATCATCCATTCATAAAATAAAATCATATGATTAAATACAATGGTTATCAAAAACATGTAATAATTTATTTATGCGTGATTTTTACACAGTTCTTTATGAATGTCTACGCAGATTCCGTTTCCGTATATAGTATTATTATATCATCCGGGAAACGTCGTACGATTTTGTACGAAAGATGAAAAAAGAAAAAATATATCATAAAAGAAATAGGCATGCGGTTCTGTCGGTAACATTGTCTCCTGGTTTCGGACACATGTCAAATTGTCGGTTTTTCTTGTAGTTATTTACGAATGTTGTTTGACATTACAGTCTTGATTCGTAGAATAAAATCAAGATTTCTTGTTAAACTCAAAACAAAAGGATATGGCAGTTAGTATTCCACTCTATAAGTTACATGCAGTTTTTCTCTTTATATATATATATATATATATATATATATATATATATATATATATATATATATATATATAGTTTTGATAATATATTTAAACCACAATTTGTTATTTATTTAATTTATTTTAAGTTATATACATTTTACAGGATAAAAAATATAAAATAATTTCTAAAATACAATACATATTTTATTCATTTAAACATATTTATATTAACATATTTATTTATTTTTTAAACTTGCATGTTACTATGTAGAAGTAAGCAATTAAGTATAAAAACTAAATTATATGTAATTTCATTATTTCGTGTATGTGAGAAAAAGAATATTTTTTTAATGATTAAAAAAGACAAAATTATAAAACGAGTAAAAATGTAAAATTTTTAATAAATAATAAGTTGTAATATGGATATTACTTCTGTGTTTAAATATTAATCTTTTTTTATAACGTTATTTTCTATAATACATATTTTAAATAAATAATTAGTTTTAAAACAATAATTCTTCGAATAGATTTTTAATCTATTTTTATTTTACATTTTAAAACTTTTTAAAAATTAATATATTGTTAGGTGATGAATATAAAAAATAGTTTATATTTTCATAACTGATTTTTCAAATAAATATTATACTTTTTCTTTTTCAAATAAATATACTTTTTATTAAATTGTATATCATTTATTTTCATTAAAATTTTATCAGCTTTAAGATAAATTACAAAATGTGTATAAAAATAATAATACTTTAATATAAATTGTAATTTTAATCTAAGCATATGTATAATGTAAATTGTTTTAACAAAATTCATAAAATACATAAATATATTTATTCTATAACATTATATATATATATATATATATATATATATATATATATATATATATATATATATATATATATATATATATATATATATATATATATATATATATATATATATATATATATATATATAATATACATATATACACACATGTGTGTGATAGATTTTCATGGTCTGTTCTTAGATAAAACTTCCTTTTTTCGACTTGTGTTTTGTCAGGTTTTTCTATCTGTAAAGTTTCATCGTATTTGCAAAAAACGAACTTTTTAGAGGAATAAAGTGTTACAAGAAACTTTTATTTTTGTGATTCACAAAAACAAAAGTATCTGTACTCTGTACTAATAAAATTTGTATCAAAACTCTGACAAAAACTCGATAAAAGAATACACTAACAATATTGCACTATTTCAACACAAATGTCAACATTTGTATGTTCAAACAAAGCGATAGATACATTTATATATATATATATATATATATATATATATATATATATATATATATATATATATATATATAGTTAAGTATTTTTTATATGCGTTTAAATATATTGTATGTATTATTATAAGTAACAAATTGAAAAAAATTAAACCGTGTAATTACTTTTATTTATTTCTCTAAGTAAGAAGTCTTAGAATAACATTGCACGTGTTGAATTTTAAAAATTAGTACGAATGACTTATTTAAAAAATTAAATTATTTAATTTCATTGTGATTGAAATATATTGAATATATTATTAGTTTGTTGAAATCAACGTTCATTATATTATATAATTGTGAATTATATTTACCCTATTTTTCTTGTAACAAACGTGAAATATTATTTTATCAAACTACAAAGATATATTATAAAATATTTAAATATTACGTTGTACTTTCTTATCAAAACAATGTGGTAACATAATACACAGATTTTCTTGAAAATAACATTTTTGTTTACTGCAATATATTTTATATTGAAATATATTTTATAGAAATAATAATTTTAATTTTTTAAAAAAACTATTATAAATTTTATATTAACCATAAATTTTAATTTTAATAAGACTAGTGACTTGTTAAATTAATTTATAAACAAGTTAAACATAAATTTACTTCTCCAAATTGTTCTGTATCATTAAAATAATTGTTATACTTTTATTCAATAAATATTACCAAGCGTTTCCTTATGTGAGAAAATTATAAAAAATAATAAGTTATGAATTAAATAAAAAGTATTTAATAAAAGTACTAAAATATGTAAAATAAATTTTAGTTTTTCATATTTAATTGATATTTTAATAATTCAAAGCCTTTAATAGTCAATCAAAATTGCAATAACAATATTTTCTTTACACAAATGAATTTTAACCCCAACTCCACAATAGTTTAAAGTGTTCAATAATCACTTATTGTTCACTTATTATTTATAATTATATAGTCGATAATTATATCGGCTAATGCATTTTGATGGTGACGCCATCATCGTCAGAGCCTTTCTGTCGATATCTAGACTAGTTATAGACTATATAATTATAAATAATAAGTGAACAATAAGTGATTATTGAACACTTTAAACTATTGTGGTATTGGGGTTAAAATTCATTTGTGTAAAGTGAATCAGCCACAGTCCCAAAAGAACAAATAATCTTTTCTTGTTAGGATATTTGTTATTAGTAATTTTATTAATTGTACTTGAAATGCGTGCAGATATAATAATTATTAGTAATGTTTATATAATATTTTCAATAATTTTTAATAGATATTTATGAATTTTTGGTACAAACATATATAATTATATAATTTATTATTATTTACTTATTTTTATTAATTTGTTTTTAGAAATAAATTTATTTTTTTACTTCGTATGCCTTTTCATTGAAATTATTTTACATTTTTGTACTTGAAATAATCAGTACAAAAAATAGTATTATATATTGAAATTAAAAGTTGTAATAATTCTACTAAAACTCTTAATACTAAAATTTTACACACATACACATACGTATATATATATATATATATATATATATGTGTGTGTGTGTGTTTGTAAATGTGTATGTAGACATATTTTTAAAATAAAAAAAATTAAAATTAAGTATCTTATTGATTTATATTTTTATGGTTCCATTTTTTAAACTACCTAAAATCCGTTCTTAAAAATATACACATCGTTTTCTTCGTAAAGACTTTACTCAATATTCATGCCTCGAGCAACGCTACTAAAAAGTAGTGGAAATGTTTCAACCCTGGATGTGCGAAATGGAGTAAAAGTGAGCGTACTTCTACTGGATGCAGAAAAATTAAACATGGTTATTCAATTTTCGTGAAACTTAGCGCCTCCGGATACGTAGTAATCTACATGAAACCACCATATATATATATATATATATATATATATATATATATATATATATATATTTGTAATACTATTTTATCTTCACCAGTATAAAAAGTATATTAATGTTAGTAGCTAAAGGTATTAGTATATTAAAAAAGATTATTTTGATTAAAAAGTTTTTATTAATAATTCAAGTGCGAATAGCGGTCCTAACATGTTTTCTTCTTATTAAAGTAAATGTACATTATACATATTACTGAAAAAGAAAAAATACAAGTCCAAATATTTGAGATTTTATCATAAAAAATATAATATATCATAATAATAAATGCACTTTTTTATCGAATTTTAACATTGAAGAAACAGTTAATTTTTATTATTTTTACAGTAAATTATATTTTTTTAAGTAATTGCTTAAATATACTAATAAAAAAAACAGTTCTGTTTATTGTGAGAATGGATATTATTATATAAAAATGAAAAAAAAATCACATTCTCTTGAATATATGAATATATTATCTCAATGATCTATAATACTATATAATTTACATCTCATTGCTAGAGATAAGAACGAGAAAAGTGCATGTTGCTCGCTAAATTGTATATTAATATCTCTATAATTTATGTATAGCATACATGATATTTTTTTCATGAATAAAATGAATTTTAACTTGTTATATTTAAACGTACATAACTATATATATATATATATATATATATATATATAAACACTTATTTATAAATCATTAAATATATTTTAATAAAAAAATCTAGTCATAAAAATTGAAATTAGCTAGTGTTTTAAATAATTCTAATCGAAATTTGTCGAGACTTACATATCTAAAAAAATATTGAACTTTATAAAATCTACTATGAAATATCTTATTAAAGCCACAATTAGATATTATCTCTAGTTGATATTATTTATAATCAGTGTTATTGAAAATAAATTGACTGAAGTATTCTGATAATTACTTTCCATTATTGTTCTTTTTATTTAATGAATTGATTTTATTTTTCATTAAAAGGCCATTAATCATTTGAATCAATTAGAAAATATCTAACTAATTATTTTTGAAGAAAATTTATACGAATTTGTGAATTAATTCATACCGTAATTTTTGTAATTTAATTTTTATTATACTTAAATTACAAGATCTAATACTGTTTTTTGTTCCATATTTACTTTCAAAATTTTGTAATATATATATATTTGATTAATAATTTTATCATAATAATAATAATACTAGTTAGAGTTAGAATTTTTAAAATAATCATTACTTAAATATTTTGGATGCTATTTTTGAATTTTAACATATAATAGCCTTTTAATATATATATATAAGTTATATAATTCATAAAACCTTAATAATTTTTCTCAAGGCTAGTCGCAAGCATGTAACGATTGTTTGTATAATACTTCTCTGACGAGAGCATAGAAGTTTCTAGAACCGTGAAATACACCATAATCAATTATGTCAATTGATTATGCAAACCAAACATCAGAGGTTTTTTTGTGAATTAAGACAGCCTGTAAAGTCAGTTCTAATATGGAATTCGAACAGTTCTATTATTGAATCCGACGAGTTCGATTATTAAATCCGAACGGTTTAAATGTAAAACCTGAATCGGTCATATTTAGAGCTCCTCGAGTCACAGTGATGATTCAGTGGTGAATTCTGTGTAATATTTGATTAAAGTGTTGTTATTTAACTGATAAAATAAATAAATTTGTTTAATAATTGTGCATTTAGTGTCAATTTTAAAGTTAGCCCAATCGCTAACCTATCCCAAATAGCCCAATTATAAAATTTATATATATATATATATATATATATATATATTATAAATGCCTACTTTTACAATTTGATGAATATGTTTTAAAACAATATTATAATTGTTTCTCATTTTTTTCATATTAAATGTGATTATTTTTTTTATAAATGTGGCGCTCTGATGATGATGATATTTCCATTGTAATGCTTATTAACTTACTGTTATTATAAACAAATAGTTAATAATAATAAATTATTAAACACTTTAATATTTTTTAATACCATGATGATAATTTATTTGTGACATTTATTAATTAAAATGGCACCCTTTCTATTCAAAGTCGTATCCAACGTTCTTATAAGTCAGAAATATCGTTTTTTTTAAAGAAAAAGATGTTTTTTGAAAGGGAATGAATTATTCGAATGTACTCATAACATTCTGTTGATCTCAAAACTGTTAATTATAAAAGAAGGATTTGAGAAATCAGTGGTTAATAAGTCGAAAGAATATGGTGAATGTGGCAGAATTTTATATCTTAACTGTGAATAATTTTGCATATTTATTTGGAAAAAATGTTTTCTAGCATTGTAGTGTGATTTTTTTTTTGTTTATTAAATGTAAATGTTTCTGGAGTAATTTGATTGGTAGTTATAGTTTTTAAAAAGAATAATGTAAGATCTCTCTACAATCTATTATATCATGATCATCACTTTTGTCGATATCAATCACTATTCTAATCTATTGCGATTATCATAAAAGACATACTTTTTATCACAGGTGATAATACTTCTCATAGACGGATTTCTTTTGTTTATTAAATACAAAAAAAGGACAAATTTCTATTCAATGAAACCTCGAAATTTTGTTAGGTTTTGTAATATACCCAAGTGTCCAGTTTTTAACAATGCCTATTGCAGTAAGATAGTGAGATATAATTACAGGAGATATTATATCTCCTGTAATTATATCATCTACATCTACTGATATCATCCACAATGTATATTATTGTGTTTGTTGTATTCGACTTAATCAAAAATAAATGATCAAAAGTAAAAGATTTTCGTTGACAATACTGATAGTTTAATATCGAGGCTAGTATCTTCATTATGAAATTTCGAAAACTAACGTTGAATTGTAAGTATGTTTTGTAGTTTCCTCGGAATATGCAACAAATTTTTCCACTCACTTTTGTTATGCTGTAATTTAAACTCATATAAATTAATGATACGTAATTCTTTGTTGCCAAGTATGATCTACTTGCTCAAATAAATACAAATCATTGAAAAAATCAAACAACTTTCACATTTAATAACAGTAAATATGATATAGTGTACTAATAAGTATGATTATACAACTTTAAATTATTTACTTCATGGATATCACTTTTCAACTAACCATAAAAATGACATTTCATATGAAATAACCTAATATTTAAGTACAAATTACTAATTGAGAATTTTTTTATATTTGTAATCTGAAATGTGTTTTAAATTAAATTGATTTATTCTATAGTTTTATTAAAATATACAACAATAGTTCTAACAAATAATTTTTAATAATATATATTGAAAATGTAAAAATCAGGGAACATACACTTGTATAGTAGTTTTATTTATTGTATAGATAGAAAATTAAATTCGTTTCGATTATGTATTACTGTCAATTACAAAATATTAATGATGTAATGTCTCAATTAGATATGGAATAATGTTATTCGATGGCTCTCTGCAACAAAGTTCGTTAGCAATACTGCATAATACTATCAACTGCTATTGCACAAAGGATGCAAGTACCTGATGGCACACGATCCACGAGTGCGGTGACTTGACGAAATTGACCGAACTGTAACGAATATGCACTTCGTGGCATACTGTCAGATAATGCTTTCGTTTTTCAGTAGCCCGCTGCATGCGGTTGAAGTTAGAAGTTTAGTAATGTTAATCTACTAAAAAAGCACGTGAAGAAACGTAAGCCTTTCCGAATAACTTAAAAATCGTTTTGTTAAAAATGCATATACACTAATATAAGTTTATCACTTTTTTTTAAAAAAAGGCTTTAGAGATATAACGTAACTGTGCAATAATTTATAATAATTAATTTATTCAAATACATAGTTGATTTTATTGTTAATAATATATATTCGACTGATTTAAGAAGTAATTTGTTAATATTATCATTGATTATTATTAAAGCTTAACTTGCATTGTTTACTTATCGTTTTATATATTTTAAAATAGTTACGATTTTTATAACAAGTTATCTGTTATTTTAACTTGTATTGTTTTCATGTTAATTATAAAAATAAAAACGTTTCAAGCGTCTAACATTTTTAATATTCTGGTATTTAAACTTCCATAAAATTTTATTAACAAAGTTTTTCGTTGAAAATATTATTAATGACTGATATTAGCGAATATAATTCGAGTGTAAATACCATTGAAAATAAAATAAATGTGAATGGAATTACATTGAAACGAAATATTATTTCAAGAATAAATGATTTTAATGAACGGTTTTACGGAGAACGTTACGTGAAATGACAATATTTAAAGTCATGGTAATAATCGTAAAATACCATAACATAATAGTGGCTCGTTGCGTTCAGAACTTTTATTAGAAATTTTCAACTGTCAACATAGCAGTTCGAAAATAATGGCGTCATCGAGTACAAATCTAGGATTTGAACAAACGGCCGACAGCTCAAGTGGAAGGTTATTAAAATTGTTAACATTACTTTTGTATTTTTCTTCTATTACTGCATGATTATTTATTATACATGTATTTTTTAAAAAAAATTTTTGAAAATATATTTACCTGATTACTCAACTGCTTATATATATGTATATATATATATATATATATATATATATATATATATATATATATATATATATATATATATATGAACATATTATTAAAATAGATTATTTTAGAATTTAATATTTTTCAAACTATAATAAAATAAAAAAAGTTGTTTATAAATTGAAATAAAAATTTAATGGATAAATGGAATTCAATATGACAACACGTGCTGTTCAGTAAATAACTTTACTGACAAATAGTAACCAATTTCTGTTTTTTAAAAAATATATCACATTTCAGTGTTCTGTGTTTTTAAATTGGCTGTTATTAAGATGAAAATTTATTAACAAGAAATATTTAACATATCTATATCTATCTATACAAATATATATATTTATATATATTTATATATATATATATATACACACACGAGGGCCGTTTGATAAGTATGGTAAAAAAGTAAAAAAAAAACTAATTTGAAAAATTTAATTAAATTAATCAGTAAATAAATTTACCATACTTATCAAACAACTCTCCTGTATATATATTATTTTAAAATACTGTTAATATAAAATTTTGAATTTTAAGATTATTAAAAAATACATTAGTAGATTTTACTATCTTTGTACATTTCTTTCAATATTTATAATGAATATTATTACGACGAGCTTAATTAGATTTATAAAAAAACTTCTATTAAAAATGGATAAATGAAATATTTTTTTCAAAAATGTTATGTATGTTCATCAATATTTGTATTTTCAATACACTGCTAAATAAAATAATGCATGTTTCAGTTATATATATATATATATATATATATATATATATATATATATATATATATATACACTGTTATCTAAAACATAGTTAACAATAAAATAATGTTATTTCTGATAAATGCAATTCAATATTTTAAATTATATAATCATAAAAAACATTACCTAAAGACGTTGTCTTATTTTTAAAAGAATATAAACTTGATAATTCTAAATGCGATATTTTATGTAATTATATAAATATATGAAGTAAAATATGTTTCCAATATATTTTCAGTTATACTTAAAACTTTGATATTTTCTTTACATAAATATCAACAAGTTTATTTATGTGGAATTATATGTAATAGTTTACCGCTTATATAAATATATAATGTGATAGTAATTTGGAAGATATTTCATATTAAAATAAATACACTGTATATATATATATTTATTTGATTTTAAGAATGATTTATGCAACTGAATACTGTAATAAGTAAATTTAATTTCTTGTATAATAATACTAGAAATATCTTTTGATTTGTCTGTTTGTGTAGTTAAAAAATTAAATATTTTGGTTAAATTATTTATTTTCTTTGTTGTTAACTGCAGTTTAATTGAATGAAATTCACGTTGTTTTAATCTTCAACATGGAAAGTATTTATTTAACTTTGATGAATACAATTTTAAATGTAGTAAATAAAAATTAATTGAAACGAAATTTATTTACACTTGAACAATTTTTTCATTAAATAATTTTGTGTTTTAAAAAAATTAATGTTTGTTTTATTCTTTTTTAGTTTTCGTTATATATATATATATATATATATATATATATATAAGTTCTGTATTGTTTTTTTATTTAAAGTATACTTGTATTAAAAAAGTATAATATGTTACGATTTAAAGATGTAATATTTACATAGTATTCAAAGGCATGGCAATACCTACGTTCAATCTTTTTTTTGAAAATAGAAAAACATTAGAGAAAATTAAATTGCACATTTAGTGCATCGTATGTCGTATTCTCATCCAACATTTCGCTGTTGATGAAAATTAAGGTCTAGTCTAGATGCACTAACAATTTCCGATCAATTACTGCCATTGTATGTGTGTGAATACCTCACCAACGACAATTTTTGCTTGTGCGTACCCTTGTAATCCGGCTCACGGATGTCGTTGAGGACGTTCTACAACCCTTTCACTTCCTGCGGCAATCACCCTTCGTACAAATGCTGTCCTGGCTACAGTTCTCCTTTATAAGTAGCTCGTCTCTCGTCTGTTTACCCAGGAACCGCCTGACCACCAACTTAATCCGCCTATGCTAACGTCTGATTTGTATTTTTCTTTTTATTTCAAGTAAGCAATTGAAATTCAGAAAGCAGTGCATAGGAATTATCTTACTATATTGAGAAAACATGCTAAGGAAATAAAAGTACTTGTTATATCATATTAAAAAATAAAATTATATAAAAGGAAACATAAATATGTATGAAGCTAATTAAAATTTTATATGGTATGACAATAGTTTTATTTAATATAGCATTAAAGATAACATGAAAATGTAATTAAATGACTACTACTCTCAAGAGATATATTTTATATCAATTTTTTTTTCTTACTTTATCTTTAGTTTAAAACTATTCGAGTAAAAAACGTGAAATACACATTTACATACATACACATTCCCCAATATGCACACACACACACACACACACACACACACACACACACACATACATATACATATATTATACATATATTATATATATGCATAATGTATATTTTTAATGAATTCAAAAATGTTGAATCTATTTCTTTAATATTATTGTAGTATTAATTTTCTGTAACTAGAATATTAGTTAACATAAAATTACATTTTACATTATTCAAATATTTAAATTATAATCAAATTTTTAATGTTTCTTTTTAATAAAGAAATTTTTGTAATCCTTCAGTTTATATCATTGAAGTTAAAAAATACATTAATAGTATTAAAAAATTAATCTTACTAACTATAAAAAATTAAATAATAAATCTTTGTTTATTCTTAAGAAATAAATATACGTTATTCATTGTTTTAATCAGACTGTTTTTTAAATTTCATTATATATATATATATATATATATATATATATATATTAAATTAAGGATCAGTTTTTAAATCAACAATTATCTGACCATTATTCACAATTATAACATTAATTAAAACGTAACTGTTATTGATTTTGTGCTGTAGTTTGTGGAACGATTCTCTTCAAATAGTACTCATCCAACATATTTGAATTTTGTTTGAATTATTGCAAATTTTATAGATATTTTGATAGAGACGTTATTTTTTTTGCAAAGAAATTATTTTAATACTATGAAAATTCTTCAAAATATTAAACAATTATTATATACTGTTTTCACATGTGTGTATTTCAAATATGCTAATATCCCTAAATTACTTATATTATTTTTATAAATTTTGTTTCGGTTTAAATCACTTATACAATGTCTAGATTGTTTGAAATAATAATCTCATTGAATTGTTGCAAATTTATATTCAAATTAAATTGTATTTATTTGTAATATTTCAGTGGTTTGGTTAATATTTTTTTATGATTTTCTATTTGGTACTTCTATAAAAAGAGATATATATTTTATTAAATAGTTAACAATCTAATTCACATAATAATGTAGATAAGAGAGGTAAATTTTTTATTCTAATCACATATTTTGAATTGATAAGACTTAATATTTTTTTGGTGAGTGGATTAATATTTCTTTTTCCAAATTTAAGTTAGTTTATAATACAAAAATCAGAAAATAATCAATTGGTTGACGTAATTCTAATACAATGATAGTTTTAGTAACTAGAAATTGAAACTCCAAATATTTTAGATCAATTCACAATTAATAAATGAACTTACATACAATTTTGACAATACTTGTTATATGTAAAAAAATTTTTTTTAACATATTGTCTTGCATCAATAATATTTAAATAAATTCATTACACAATAATATATATGTAGGTATATTAGTGTGTGTATATATATTAAAGTTTAAAATGTATTTCATTATAGAACAATTAGTAGTAATGTTTTGATAATATTTCTAAATTATACAATCAAAATGAATAAAAGTATTAACAGTTTTTTTGTGAAATTTTATTTGTTAATATTTATAATTATCTTTGTTACCCGTTAAAAATTACGTAATATTGAAAAAAAAAATTTTTTATTAAAGATTTGTGTTAAAAAAAGGAGCAGCTTCATCTTTCTTCAAAAATATTTTTAATAAATAACTTATATAGGTGTAAGTATGTGTGTGTGTGTTTATATAGCAACGAAATAATTACACACTGTAATTTATGAACAAATCTTACACAAAATATTTAATATAATTGATTTAACAAATGTCATAATCAATAAAAATACTAATAATTTAAAAGTAATGACGTCCACATAAAATGTTCGTTATGTTTCGAATTACTGTATCCGTTGTACACAATTATACACCCATGCTAACGTTAAGAGTGAATCCCTTTATTCTGCAGGATCTGCGGACTGTTCATAGGTGGATTAAGCTTCAGAGAAAACCGCTGTACTGTAACTGTGGTCAAAAAATCCGCCTTCGTCGTTCGTTTTTGTGTACACAACTGATTATGTATCCACGTAGTAACAGAAAGTTTGCGGTATTATCTGTTGTTCGTCGTTTAATGAAATAACAAACTGCTCTTATTATTTGTATGTCGTGCATTCTATAATTAATCGAAATAATCTAATGAAATACTGTAAATTTGTGTAAAGTAGAATTTTTATACATAACGAAATAATTATACGTACACAGTATGTAATTATAAATTATATACATACATATATATATATATATATATATATATATATATATATATATATATATACACATATATACACACATTCGTCTCTCAATTTACGTGGAGTATCCGTTCCACGTGGATTTGTTTTACGCGGATGAAAATCGCGTAAATTTAGTCTATCAGTACAATAGAAAAAATATTGGAAATAAAAGCTAGTAAAGTTGTAGAAACATATATTTATTTCACATAGCTTAACAAAAAAATAATGACGTTTTAGAAAACAAAAGTAGATAAATTTTATTCGGTGTTACTATCGCTACTGTAATTCAAAACAATCCACCTTTTATATATTTATATCATGCTTTTATACGTTCAAGTAAGAATTTGCGTCACTCTGATCTATAATAAATTCCATGAAAAATTATATAAAATGAAATCTATCTGACCGCATATAAAAAGTGCCGCGTAAGTCAATACCACGTAAAAAAAGTCCCGCGTAAATAGATGTATAATTTTCCGCGTAAAAAAAACTCGTGTAAAAAAAGTCCCGTGTGAATCGAGGGACGGGTATATATATATATATATACACACTAACACATACATACATATACACACAATATAAGTACATAAAATATTGAAGTACAAATTCATAAAATATTAAACTAATTTTAACAAAAATATAATACAGATTCATAAAACATTAAACTAACTTTAAGTAATCATGTTAAATTAATTAACATAGATGTATAAAACTTTCCATGGTTAAATCTCTGAAAACAAAAATTCATTATCTAATTACAATGATTTCAGTTGAAACAATGTATTTACACACATGATTTATTAAAATATAAGATAAATAGTTTTTGTTATAATAGTCAATTTAAATATTAAAAAATTATCACTATGTAAAATAAAAATCAATCTTAAAATCTTGATAGTTTTTTTATTATTATTAATAAAGCAATTTTTTTTGGAATATTTTTAATATAAAATATGTAAGTTTTTCGATATTTTTTTTTCGTATTGAAAGTAGACAATTATTCAATTTCTAATTTTTGTAAAAACATCAAATATTAAAAAAACTTTTCAACTTTTGCTTTTATATATAATATATAGTAAGAATAATGTATTTGAACTAATTTTAAGTATATTATTTAATTTTTGCTATATTTCAAAATAATATTATCAACATACTTTATATTTAAAATGTAATACGGAATTCAAATTTTTGTAAAAGTTTATACTGTATGAATAATTATTTATATTGTTTAAAATAACTTTAAAAATAAATTATAACTAAATTTATAAAAGATTAATACAATTTTTATTTCATTATTTCGAAAAAAACTTCAAAAAATATAGGCGCATTCAAATGTGATTTTTAGATTTGTTTTATTTTTAAAAAAATGTGTATAGTTTCTTTTTAATAAAACACAAATCTAGATGTCACATTTGGATGATCATCTATATTTTTTTTATGTCAATTTTCTTTTAGTAGCTTTTTAGATACTCAACACATCAATTTCTATATGACAATAACTTCTATATGGCATTATGACTTCTAAATATTTTTTATAAATTTTTACAATTAAAAATTGTTATAAAAGATCTGTATTAATTTGAAATTTATAAAAAAAATTATTTACAATTCCACTACATGTAATTATTTCTTAATTATTAAAATTATGAATAACAAAAAATGGAAAATATTTCTGAACTTCGTCTAGATATTTCACAAGATAAAATATATATTTAATTAGTAATATATATATATATATATATATATATATATATATATATATATATATTGTGTGTGTGTGTGTGTATAAATATATTGTGAACTAATTAATTTGAATGTCAGAATTGTATTCTTAATCAAAATCATATAAAAATAATTATAAATGTAAATATCATTCTCTAAGTATAAAAGTTCACTAAGTATTGAGCAATTAACGATTTTTTCACGACAGTTAAATTTCTGTTTTTCTCTCTCTCTCTCTCTCTCTATATATATATATATATATATATATATATATATATATACACATATATATATATATATATATATATATATATATATATATATATATATATATATATATATATATATATATATATATATATATATATATATATATATATATATATATATATATATATATATATATATATATATATATATATATATATATATATATATATATATATATATATATATATATATATATATATATATATATATATATATATATATATATATATATATATTTATATTTATGAGTGTATCTGCTTATATAACTATCTTTTCTTATTCAATCATTGAAATTACATACACAGGTCGACGATTAGTAACAGTTCTATAATAATTGCAATTAAATGTTTAAATTTTAAGTATATATTCTGGATTAAAAATTTTAATACATTTTTTTAAATATATGGTATTAATATAAAATATTTGTTTCATTTTTATTTCATATAATTATTTAATTGTAAGAATAAAACTGTTATTAATAACCAGGAATAGTGTTTTTTAAATTGTTTGTAGACCATTTTATGTATATAGGAAATACATATTTTTCAATTAGTAGTTTATGCATTGCATATAAGTATATATATATATATATATATTTGTGTGTATGTATCTACTTATCTATCTATCTATCTATATATATATATATATATATATATATATATATATATATATATATATATATATATATATATATATATATATATATGAAATCCAATAACTGTTATTTACAAAAGATACAAAGTTTCGTATCTATATTACGAGCAAGTTGGTTTTCCGGCTTGCTCGAAAGAGATCAGTAAACAAACGGAACGCTTTCTCTGATATCATACGTCAAAGCGACCTCTTGACACACGAAAATACAGAAATATCTCAATATCTGTGCAACAGGGCTGCTCCTATGGCCACCGCTACAGTGACATAATAGTGAATTTCCCTTATTTGTTGCTTTCGTGCATAAATACCTGACGCATTATACATAAAGCAGGAGCGTAGATTTTGATTCATTTATTCTGTGTTATCTGAATAAATGTAAGTATGTTTAAGTGATAATTCGAAACAAAGTTTTGACTTGCTTACTGTTTTTTAATGAAATATTAAATTTCTTATTTAAAAAAATTATTTGATGAACTATTGTTTGATTTATCCGATAAAATAATTTACTTATATTAAATTATTCATCAATTGTTATGTTTTACTTAAATTTATTCTTTACATCTTTTTAAATTTCAACTCAAAATATACGATTTTATTTTTTTAACTACACTATTTTTTATACTTTATTTTAACTGAATTTTTGTATCAAATCATACAATTCTTTTACATTGACAATGACAATTATTTATCTATAAAAATATTTTAAAATGTCATGCCATTGTAAAATGTTAAACAATTTTATATCACTTTTGGAACTTTTATAGCTAATAAGTATATTAACATTTTTGTCAGTTTTATGTCTTATTAATAATCATCATCATTGGCTAAAGGCGGCGACTTGTCGCTATAGTCATATCCTCCTGTCTGAAGCTATTCTTTTCATTTCCTGGCAGGATTTAAAATTCATTTTTTACACGATCTCTCCTTAGGTAAGTTATCTTAGTCATTCTTTCATTTTTTAAACAGCACTTTACTGTATAAAATATTTTTGAAATGTCAGTAAAATTTATTTTAAAAAATATTGATTTTTTCGACTATGGTATGCACTTGAAAATTAAGAATTTGATTCTAATTTTAATTTATTATTATTCTTAGACCAAAATATATAATTTTAGAAAATGTGTAATATATAAATATATATATATACAAAAGTATATGAAATTTTAATTTGAGATAAATAATACGTTAGAAAAATTTTCAAGCATTAACATTTTTTGTTTTTTTGTTAAATTTTTCTACTTTGAAATATTATATATATGTTTTTGGTTATTATTTCATCTTGATTTTTATTAACAACGCCCTTTTGTATGGTGTAGTTAACGATATTAACTATATGTGTATATATATATATATATATATATATATATATATATATATATATATATATATATATATATATATATATATATATATATATATATATATATATACTTATATATATATATATATATATATATATATATATATATATATATATATATATATATATATGTGAAATATAAATGTGTATGAACATTTTTTAAAAATTAGTTTCGTATAAAAAATAAAAATATTGATTTTCATTTTATTATACAATACTTTTATAAAATAAATTTTATAGAAAATGACTGTTACTTAATTATTATGTTTCATTGACACTCAATAAATCAGTTTATTTTTTTTTCGATTTCATTCTTAACTGTACAACTATTATAAGAAGTAGTTTTTTTCTTTGTCAGACGTAACATTTATTATTAAGTTATTGATTTATAAACATTGATAAGCGAATTTATATTAACTTTCTTATCTTTTATCATATACCTTTTTGGTGTAAATTTGTAATTTATTGAGCTATAATTTAAGTATATTTTTAATTTATTTCACATATTTTATTCCTATAATTTTTTTAAATCTATAATGAGGTTTATTTATTATCCTATTTTTTATAACTATTTATTTCATTTTGAATAAGATTATGAAAAAAAGTGTTATTATATATATATTAAATATCATAGTTATTATTAAAATATATATTATTGTTTTATTTTAACAAACAACTCGTTTTTAATATTTTATTGAAATTAATATATATATATATATATATATATATATATATATATATATATATATATATAAAGTATAGTATAGTAAATAGGTTGAACATTGTTTCTGTTCAGTGGTAATATTTAATGCGTAACAATATAACAGTACAGAATGTTATTAATAATATTTCATTAAATTATTCTATTTTCAAACGAGAATCATTACTTCACACATCATAAAGTTTCATTACATAGGTTAATGAATCTAAGTAAATAAACAGTTATTGTTGACTTTTTTATATACTTTAATGGCATTGCTTTTGTCTTCGGAACACAATTTAAGTATTTTTTTTATTATTAAAATATGTCAAGTCACATTAATGAGCAATATGTTATTATTAAATACATTGATAAATATTTTTTTGTAGTATTACATGCTAATTAATTTATAAAAATTAATTTAGTTGTTATGCGAAAATATAATTATAAAACTATTTTGACAATTTAATGTTCATTACATTAGTACATCTAAACACATATTTTTAAAATTTATGAACACAAATACATACACATGTCACAAAAATACATATGTGTAATAAATTTTTAGTACCGATATTGCTTTTAATGACGTTTTAAGCACTTTTGTAATTTAAAATTTAAACTTATTTTAAAAAATGACAAGTCTGAAACTTATAACTTACCAAATGTTACCTTAGAGGATATTAATTTCATAAGTATATTGTTTTTGTTTATTATAATAGTATGTATCACTTACTTCATAATATCCTCAAGGAGCATTTGTAGTTTAGTATTCCAATTTAAACTCCATATTCTGGTTGGTATTTCAAATTGTTTATAAATATTATAGATTTATATTATTTTCAATTGTGTGTTCTAGAATAATTGAATTTTTTATATAGATTTTTTTTATAAAAACACGTTAAAAATTATATATATATATATATATATATATATATATATATATATATATATATATATATATACTTACATACATATATGTTTATATATGCAGTTGTTTAACTGCAATTTCTTTTTATCTACTACTGAACGAAAGCCTCTCCCAAAACTATCCATTCGAATCGATCTAATGCATTTCTTTTTTGATTCCATTTCAACAAATTTTCTTATCCCTTGGTTTTATCTATCCCATTAATTTTTTCTGAGGCCTTTTTATGTCTCTGGCTTCCAATCAATAATTTCTCTTGTCAATTGGCGGTCTTCTCTTCTTGCTATATGACCGACCCATTTCTATTTTAAACTTCTAACTTAATATAATGTCCTTAACATTTATATATATATATATATATATATATATATATATATATAATTATTTATAACTTTAATATATAATTATTTTATTAATTTGATAATTTTGTATCATTTCTAAGCATTGCCAATGTTAATAAATCAACATCAATAATATAAAAAATTACCCTAAATGGATTTTTTTACAACCACAAATTAAATAAAATACATGAAAATATGTCATCTGAAAGTCTCTAGTGTCCTGCTTTTACGCCACTGTTGAGTTCAGAATTCTGTTTTGACTTCTGTGGTGATGTTTCCATCCAGTTCATTGACGTTCTCGTTGGTTTCGCTTATATACGACAAGATGATGAAATAGATAATATATTGAGAAAACGACATTTACTAAAGGATCAGTGAAATGAAATCAGATCATGTGTGTATCGTGTTTGTAGATATATACTTGAATTGTACAATATGGGTTTCGTTGATTTGTACATTTGATATAAGTGAAATGTATTTTATTTCGAAAGGTTTTTAGACGAATTGTATTTATAGATTTTTTTTTATATTATTTCAAATATTACGAAAATAACTCAAATATTATTTAAGTAAATAATCGCGAAGAAAATATTAAATTTTATTTTTAATAAAGAAATTATATATTTTTCAAAAATATGATTTTAACAAAATTATTAAAATGTGATATTCAATATATGACAAATTTTTAAAATATTAATAACTATAAATTAAATTAGCGCCTTTTACTTTGACTTTCCTTATTATTTCTATTTAATTCTTTTATACATTAATTTAGAATGATATAAAAATAAAATTTTAAACGTTTCCAAAAATTTATTATATAAGAAATAATTTGAAATTAACAATTTGAATATAAGAATCAAAAGTCAACTATAATAATTATTTTTGTGAATTATTTAGTTTTAATTTTTTTAAAAAATACGTTTCATATGTTATAAATCTAAACATTCATCCAACGTTTAAAATAATGTATTACAATATAATTATTTTATTTATCAATTTAATTGATATTTTAAAACTACATTATTTTTATCATAAAATGTGTTACCTGAAACCATTTACTAAATTTTTCATTTTTTTTTATTACAATCCAAACTAAATATTAAAAATATTTCATTCCCACAATTTTTTATTCCATCTTTTATTTGTATCATTTTTACAAGTCACGAAATATAATTCGACTACGAAAAAAATTCTGTACCACTTGTATCGTTAAAATTGCGGTAAGAATATAACCTCATCTTGTTATTTGCCACGAAGGAGACTATAAATGCAACCATAAACTCAATTTCGTAAGTTGTAGAAAAACAACTTGCCAGATAATTTGTAACAGTGAACATTGGTGAAAACACATTCATTTTTCGACTGTTGAAAGGTAATTAAAGAACTAGTATTTGTAAATTTGTAAAACCTCGATTTTTACAATTATTTATTTTAAACACTTTCACATACTTTAAATTACAAATTTTACATTATATTATTTTTTAATTTATTTCATCAAAATATATTATTTAAAATTTAACGAGTTTAAAATTTGATTTTAATTACACAAAAACATCATAAATATATATGTAATTGTAGACCAAGGAATTTCCAAATTTTTAAGATTTAATTTCAAGATTATTCGGTTACAAGACATTAAACATTATGCTGACAACTTATGATGAAAGCTAATCTACCATTCGTCATTTTCCTATTTAGTAAGTAGGTAGTGTGTTCACACCCCGGCTGTTGTTGGAAAAGGATGTTGTCATAGTAACGACTGGAATCTGTCTACAATCCTCGTAATGTTACATCGGTAGACAAATAGTATGTATACAAGGAAGACAAATAGTTATTATCCTGTTACAATAGCAGCCGTCATATTTTAATAAATTAAATGAATTGAAGATTTCATTTCAAAAATTATATATTGAAAATTATGAAATTGTTATTTTTATAATAAAAATAACATAATATTATTAGGAATCTACTAAGTATTAATTTTTGTTTACATAAATTCTATAAAGGATTTTTTTATTGAAATTTATATCGATTGAATATAATACTAAAAAAATATCAAAAATATGCTCAATTATTTATAATGGTTAAAAAATATAATTATGAAAATAGCAAATACAAACTGATTAATTTATTTGCATATTGAATTTTAAGATTTAATTAGGGTTATGATAAATTGATACTAACAGCTATTAAAAAAAAAATTCACAGTTTCTAAATTATTAAAAATAAACCATAAATATATTTTTTCTCTCTCTCTTTCCCCCTTTCACTTAAATGTATGTGGTGGTGGTGGAGAATTAAAAGAGAAATTAATATTAATTTCTTGCATCTGTTTATTAAAATATAGAATCAAACTCTCTTAATAGTGAAAATTATCTTCATTTAATTTACTATGTTTTAATAGAAATCCGTTACGAATGAATTTCATTTTCTGTTTCCGTATATTCACTTCATTTCTCTGGAGATTTATATTATATATTTTCATGGATAATGGTTTCGCAGAGGGAATTAACTAGAATGTGCAAATGTATTTATTTAGTTAATAAAATATTTTCAATACACTAATATTTAATAACTTAATCTTTTTAGTCAAAGAACATTTATTTAAAAAATAAACCTAATTATAATATTGCCTATATATTTTTAAAAATCTCAGTCAGTCAAATTATTAAAAAAATACTTGATAAAAATGTTCCTGTAATAATTGTTTATGGTAAAACATTTCATTTACTATTTTATGATAAATTTCTTGACTATATTTTAGTTAAAATAAAATAGTCTAATTAATAATTATTTATTAGGTATTGTGAATAAATATCTTGAGTTAAATTGTTTGTATTATTCTATAATTTTTTTTTTAATGAAAATTCTTATGTCCAATTAAAATTAATATCACAAAATTTTAAAAAGTTTTTTCTCTATTAGTGAGTTACTTAGTATTGTTAAATATTTCGATTACATATATATATGCATGAGTGTGTGCAAAACCAAAGAAAATTGAAAAAAATCCCATCCATATTATATAATTCGATACAGAATATAAGCTCATTTTCTTGTCTATAGCGTATATTGTCTCCATGGAATTGAATAGTATATTCCATTCAACCGTAACTAAGTTGTATCATATTGTTTTCTAAGCACGAAGAAAACATTTAAAAAAGAAAAAAATAGTGTCCTATAGTATAGCGTTTTCGTAAAATTATTATCATCATAGGGTTACTGTGTTACGTTCTCGAAACGCCAAGGGCGTCTAAATCGAACTCGTCCACCCCATCAGTTTGGTGGTTTTTTTGGGTTGCTAGTAAGAATATACTAGTCTACGTTGCTTCGTCTTCACAGTCATTTCAGCTTCAGGTCACGTCCTGATACGAGCATCCATCTTACATGCTGCCAATGTCGTTCGCGCTCCTTTCTTATTCTTGTGTCGTATCACCTGGCATTTTCTTAGTTCAGAGCTTCCATTTTCTCTTACTCCACTGCTTATTCTGTATAGTTGGCTATCTTATACATACTGCAAGTATGAAAAGACACTCAGACGTTATATTTTCATACAGTATTCTTATACAATATGCCAAAAGTTCTTTCTTGTCTGTACGTGAAAAAATATTTTTTTTTTAAAAAAAATATATAATTCTCTAATTTATTCATAAACATAAATTTAAATAAAATATCACGATACATAATACATATTTTATATTTACAATTTTTGACATGTATTATTTGGTATGAACTATATAAATTATTGGAAAAGAAGAAAATTTTTAACTATTTATACTATTAAACAGAAAAATATTCTAATTTGTTATATTAACTTATTTAATATAAATTTAATAATTTTATGAACTATTAATTACATTTTTTTATAAATAAATACAGTAGAGAATTAGCTAACAATCTAAAGTTTATGTATAAAAAAATAACATAATAGAAATTTTAAAAATTTGAAATAGTTTATTTGAATTTTCATAATTGTATATATTTAAGAGTTAATAAATTGAAATAGAAAGTGTATTTCTATATTAAATATTTTATAAAAATTAAATAATGTTAATATTTAATATATTAAAAAACAGAATATCTTTCTAAATAAAAACAATATCTTACTAAATAAAATAATCTTACTAAATAAAAACATAATTATTTTTCGTTATCAAAAATCATTTTTATTTCGTACCAAAACTGCGATAAAATAATAAAGCAATAAATTAATTTTTTAACAACTGTAAATATATTTAGTAACTGACATTATCGTCAAATGTCATGTTTATATGCATATGCAAAAAGATATATATATATATATATATATATATATATATATATATATATATATATATATGCATTTACGTAAGTAAGTTATTACTTTTAAGTTATTTTTATTACGTTTCCTTCCTCTTATTTATAATATATTTGTTTTGCATATTGTAGACAGTAATAAATTCAAAATTAAGATATTATATTTTCGACAAAATAATTCCCAACACAAGACAAGCATTTAATAAATAAAAATGCATGTAACACAAATCACATTTTTAATATTTACTTTAATACATATATATATATATATATATATATATATATATATATGTTAGTTATTTCCTGAAAACATAACTATTATTTTCTAAAACAAGGTCAAGAAATATTTAAATCGAATGTGTGGGTGAGAATTCAATTTGAATATTTTAAATGTAATTGGAACAAATGTTCTGAATAAAATCCATTTAAGTAGTTAGAGGAGTGAAACATTTATAATGTTATACAATTACCCGAATATTCAAATTAACATATTTGTTTTACCTATGCTAAAACTATAAATTAATGCTTTTTATATGTATGCATGCACATGTTCCTTAACTATTAATATTTATTATGTATTATGTACCTCCTGTAGAGTTTATATATATATATATATATATATATATATGTATTTATGCATTCAATATATCAATACATACATATTCAATCGGCCAAATATTATACATTTGAAATTGGCTAATTTTGTCTTACTTCTACCTGTATTACGTAATAATAGCGGAACTTGGCTTTGTTTTCGTCTTGAATAGAATTATTGTATATTTCAGAGATCTCTCATAAAACTCTCTCTCTCTCTCTCTCTCTCTCTCTATATATATATATATATATATATGTTTGTGTGTGTGTATTTATGTAAACATTACATTACTTGTACATATGTTAAAATTCTCAGAGTTAATACAAAACTCATTGTAAAACTTAAAGTTATCTCAGTTTAACTATTTCACTGAATTCGATTCAAGTTTTAATCCGATCATTTAATGCATTTGGTTGCAACAAAGCGCAATGCTAATTAATTGTTTCTATAAACTTTAATTGCCTATTCATTAGGTAAATACACATGAAAGTAGTAAGATTATTTATATTAGCGTTAATTAATGTTAATACTAGCTACATTATAGTATTATTGGATAAGTTAATTGAATACAATTTACAATTAAATACTTCTTTTTATTTATCTTGTTTGCATTATATTTATACTCAATACATTGCACTAATTGTATTTATAGATTTATTTGTATGTATACATTGTTTTTATAAATATGTTTGTTATAATTTATTGCTAGTTTAATTAAATTTTAAGTATGTTATTAAAATTTAATTCTGTATTTTAAATAATTGTTATATAATTAATTTCAATTGAGACACTTTATTTTCATAAATATTTTTAACAAATTCTATATAATTTTAAATATTATAAAACGGTTATGTTTTAAAGAAATTATACATTTAATAGTTATTTAAGTTATAAATAAAATAGTTTTTTTAAGAAAGATATTAAAAAAAACAATATATTTTTAATTTAACTATATTAAAGATACATTTTTGTTTAATGAAATGAAGTTAATTAATTGTTATTAGGCTGCTTATTTATTATTAAGCTTAGGATTAATTATGAAGTAAAAAATAACGTACAAGAAAATCATTTTGTACTTACCGTTAATTCACTTTTAATGTATTCTAATAAATATTATACTAGTGAATATTAAATTACTATTTGACTTTTAGTACTGTGCAAATTTACTTTAATATAAATGAGTCACTCACCCTAATATACTACAAGATATTATAAAAATCTTTGATAATAATTTAATATATACTTAATTTACTGACATACATTCGATAACCTTTTTGAATTGATTTTACGATTATAAGGCAGAACTTTGACAATGATAACATTACTAACGAACTACTTATCAGAAAATAAAGCGAACAATAATTGATTAATAAACACCTTTATAAAACATTGTGATGTTGAAGGTGATTGTGATTAGATGTATCAAAAATCTAAAGGAATCAAAATAAATTTAGTTGTTTTTTTATATTCTGAAATTTTATTTAAAAATACTTTGTTTTCTAAAGTGTTTCAAATAAAATAACAGTTAAAAGAATTGTCTTACCTTTATATTGGTTTCATCTGACCAAATTACTTTGGCTCAATCATAAATTGTCCAATTTTAGTGATTTTTGGCCCACTGAAGACACTTTTTTTATGTCTCACTGAACCAGGCCTTTTGTGTGCTTTACAGCCCTTTAAATCTGTTTGCGTAAGCCTTCTACTAATTGTTTGGAGTGAAATTTCTAATCCAATTGCAGAACTGAATTCAAAACCCAGTTCAGAAGAAGTCTTCTTCCTGTTTGCAAGAGAAAGCCAAATAAATTTCTATCATCACTAGCAGTAGTATTGCGTTTTCGCTCATATTTTGGCTTGTCTCGATGAGAATCAGTTTCAACAAATCGTTTGAGTGCAGTTTGATCATTTTTTTTATAACACTACATGTTTGGATATTTTAATTGGGATTCAACCTTCATTATTTAAAATTCTCATTTTCTCACGTTTTTTTTCACCCAATAGGTTTATTTTTGTAATTCATATGTATTAGAATAATTAAATACTCTTACCTAAACTTCAAAATTAAAAATAACTTTCTAAACACTTAGATTAACTCTCTACAACTAAAATCACTTATTTCACAAAATCTATTAGAAAGCGAACTGGAGACAACCGATTGTGATAAAACTGGTTTTAACCAACAATAACATATAAAAACTAATTACAAGATGGTATTTTCTAGAATTAATTAGTGGAGGGAAAAATAATTCAAAAAATTGCAGCAGCTCCAAACATATATATATATATATATATATATATATATATATATATATATATATATATAAAGAGAGAGAGAGGGGGGGCAGAGAGAGGTAGAGAATTATGTATTTTATTAAAGAGACAGAGAATTATGTATTTTAATTAAAAAATTGGTAATGTTTATTTCATTTAATAAGTACTGTATAAATTTTGGTCATAATGTAAACAATAAAATAAAAAAATATATATGTTATATATATATATATATATATATATATATATATATATATATATATATATATATATATATATATATTAAATGAATACCCTTCCATATTTTTATATTAAACCAAAAAACAATTAATTACGTCCAGCGTATGAATGTAAAATAGTATTCATGTAAATAAGAAAAACATATTCAATTTGTTATTTAAATAAAATAATTAATATTCCTGTGCCATGCAAAAATCCCTGTATTGATCTGACTGCCTGTGGTACTATTGCGTTATATTTTCTCTCATAAATTCTCTTCGTTTTACTTTACCTTCATTTTAATGCATCACGTTTCTGTCATTTTCACTGTTCAATATGTTTGTCACGCTGTACGTGTGCGTTCAAGCGAATAGTTTTTCTTTTTTTCTTTCCATTTTTATTGTACGTATAGATATAGGAAAACGATATTGCGGCTCTCTAAGGGCAACTGTTTTTTATATTTGTTAGATACGTAGTATATGTCAACGTTTTTTGTAGTGTCGGCTATGTTCTGGATAGCATTAAGATATATTAACACTAGATGTTACAGCTTTCGTATCGTTTTGTTAAACGTTCATTTTATTTTTATTGAAAACTAATTTAAATAATGAATTTTATTTCTGTTTTAATATACATTTAAAACTTTTAATGTATGTGATGACTTTTTTATTCTATAATACTATAGATGCATACATTGCTGTCAGCAACATTTATCGATCTAATTGCAATCAGATAGTTTTTTTGCTTCTATTTATGTAAATTTTACAAGTTAATCTTTTTTTTTTAATTCCATGTAAAAAATTTAAACTAACATTATTTTTTACTCATATTTACTTTTAAGTAATATAATTATTAACCTCATGAACATAGAATACCAATAAAATTTTTATTAGTATTCATAAAATAACGTTCTAAAGTTAAAAGTTTCTTTATAAAAAGAATCTAATAATATATTAAGTGTTATAAAAAAATAGTTACAAAGTTTTATAATGCGAGTTCTTCGAAAACATTATGAATAGAATTCAGACACAAATTTTAGAAATAAATTAGTAATTAAGACTACAGTTTGTTGATATTAAAAATTCATATATATATGTATTTGCATATATACAATATATTGTACATATTAACGTTTAAATACATGAATACAATATATGACGATATTGTTAATTTATTACTATCAAAATTATATCAATTTGTTAAAATAAATATAAATAAATAAATATATGTTCTTATACCGAAAATGGTGAAAATTTGAGCGAATTGTGAATTTATATACCATCAATATAGCATTTTTGAAATTGATTTTTGTAGAAACATTGTTTTGAAGATAACTATAAAGTTCTATTATCTCATTTGCTGCCATTTTTTTATAATTTTCAGAAATAATTCATTTTAATATATTGAAATTTTTATCATTTAATTTCGATTTTCCATCATTGCCCTTTATATATTTTTGACAATATTATGGACATATCGACTCATATTATATAAAAAGTCTTAATTTTTTTACATGTTGTTTTTATATTATAAATCTCTATTTATTGTTACAGTAAAATTTATTAATCATAAAATCATTAAAAACATTTATTATTTTTATTTAAAAAACAGTAGTTTGTCTAACCAAGTTTTAAAAATAGTTATTCTATTTAAAATTTTAAAAATAAAATTTGATGAAACAAATCTTTTTGCAATTTTTAAAACTAAATAACTTCTCATATAATTAATTATATTATCATCATCCTTGGCTCCGCAGACTATTCCAGTCCGAGGCCTCTTTGACAATGTCAATTCAATAAAGCCTTTTTCTTGTCAGAGCTTTTCGACGGTTGTTTTTTTTACAATATGAAGTTGTCGACCTTATGCTCAACCCTCTAAAGTGAGGGACTCACTATATGATAGAAGTAAAAGGTAATCTCCTGTATGAAATGCGGTGTGCAAGCCACTATGTTTCCCACTCTTATAATTAATTATATACGTAAATTAAATAAAAATTACTGAACAGACATTATAATTTATCGATATAATCAGCATCAGCAATACAAACATCTTTTATCGTCTTTTAGATGATGACCTTTCGCAAAACATTACATTTTCCGTGATCCAATTACTTTATCTTTCATTTCACACCGACAACATTTTTCATACCTATATCTCATCTATTCTTGAGCTTCTTCTTGGACCTTTTTATAATCTGGATAACCAATCAATTTCTGTTATCCATCTGTGATCTTGTCTTTTGTCATATAACCAACTCATTTCTGTTTTAAACTTTTCACTCTTGTTGTAATATCCATAACTTCTGTTCATTATCGAATCTATTCGATTCTTTTCTTGTTTCTATATGTTATTCTTAATGCATATCTTTCAATGTTTCTCTCTATTGTCTCAATTCATGATTATTTTGGAATTAAGACCCCTCTTTCATTATTATGAGTGAGAATAGGTAGAATACATTGTTAAAAAAATATTTTTTCAAATAAATATATATATATATATATATATCTTTAATATTTATTATTCTTACCATTATATTAAATATTAGAAATTTTATATTTACCTTGTTTTAATGTACACAAAAATATCAGATATACTTACATATCCGTGTGTATGTATGTTTGTATATATATATATATTATATGAATTTGTGTGTGTACACAATTCACAGTATTTCCATGATATTTTCTAAGATATTTATCTATAGATGAGGTTTAAGGATATGCGGTTAAAAGACTAGCTTGTTATTGTTAGTTGAATGAAACTTTTTCAACGGCACGATTTTAATGACGACTGAATGCATCTCTTATGAAGCGTATCGTCTTTATGCTTTACACTCAAACGCCGTCATGAAAAGTAGACGAAAAACAGCTTATGTCCATTTATTATGTGAAACCAACTAGAGACTATTATGAGCTGTTCTAATATATATATATATATATATATATATATATATATATATATATATATATATATATATATAAGTATATGCGAAAGAAATAGTTTACGGTGAGAATTTAGGCGATGAAATGAACATCCTGTTTGTTTTGCATATTTATCCAATGATTTTTCTCTACATTTCTTCGTAATGAAACTATAAATTTTATTCACACAAGCATCGAATTGTACTTCTTTGGTCTATTGAAATATTTTGTTTTGTTGAATTCAGAACCCGTTAGAGTTGTCTGTAAAAAATTCGAGTGCAAATGAAAGAAATTAATTATTAAAACTCGTCTAAAAGTATTTTTTATTTGTTTGAAAATATCTTTGTAATTCTTAATTATAAAACAAACAAACACACACACACCACACACACACACATATATGTGTATGTATATGTGTATGTATATATATATATATATATATATATATATATATATATATATATATATATATATATACACACTGACTTACATAAGTCATGGCACATATGGGTAACATAAGCAATTTATTGATATAATTCAATGAAGTCGTTAAATTAAAAAAAAAATGTTTAATTAAAAATAAATATAATATTCATTAAATTTATTCATTATATAATATTCATTATATTTATTTTCCATTAAATATTTTTTTTAATTTAACGACTTCATTGAATTATATCAATAAATTACTTATGTTACCCATATGTGCCATGACTTATGCCATGTGTGAGTTATGTGTATATGTGTATATATATATATATATATATATATATATTTATATATATATATATATGTATGCAGGTATGTATGTAATAAAGATATTATAATGAATTAATGCTATTAAATAACTAAATTGAACAAAACATTTTATAAAATGTTTAAATGTAAATACAATAGATATTGATAAATGTAACGTTTCTACAATAGTTTTGTTATAAATTTTCACTGTACATCATTTCAGTTAAAAGGAACTATTGTTTGGATTGTCATGTTTTGTTCATAGCATATCTAGTCGAATATTTCCTATGAGATCAAAATGATTTTAGCACTATTTTAATGGATGTTTAAACTGATACGTACACTGAATAAAAGTATATATTAATTGTTTTAACATTTTAAAAATTTTGATACGATATAATAACCTCTTTTTATGTTTTTTTTATTACTAGTTTCTTGTTTTATGAAGTAAAGGATTTATATTACATATATATATATATATATATATATATATATTTGTATGTATATAAACTAAATATTAATTATAATAATGTAGGTATTATTGAAAATAACCCTAAATCTCTTTTTTTAAAAAAAACTCTTATTTCTGTTATATTTGTGGCAAAAATTTTCGTTGTTATTTTTTTAACTATTTAGAAAAAATATACAAGTCTATATGACGCATGATAATAAATGGCTATATGCAAAATTTCCAAAGTGATACATTTCTATATTCGTATACAAAGAAAGAACATAAATAAAAATGTAAATTAGTGAGACAAAAGATCGTGGCGATAATTATCCTGTCTTCGAGGTACATCGCGTGGTATACATTAACATAGAAGTAAAAGGTTACTCGTTGAAAACTTACATTGGCAGTGAGCAGCTGAATCTTATGCATGATTTATGAGGTTTCGTTCATGTTTGACTATTTTTGACATCTTGACACTCAACTATACATTCTCACACGTTATAAAAGATATAACACAACTCTTACACTGTTATTCGCTTAAAAGATCTGTCTCAAGATCATACAAGTGAATGATTTTTGTTCGGAACATCTGGAAAAAAATATTTATATATCTGAATCACGTATAGTGAAAACCGTATTTTCTCATTGGAGATGTAGACTATCTGTGTTATTTATATATCAGACGGAGCGTTTTTTGATGCCCGTAATAGATAAGGCAGAGGAAATTGGATGTTAT
The DNA here is from genome assembly GCA_029203775.1 of Neoneuromus ignobilis. Lineage (NCBI taxonomy): Eukaryota > Metazoa > Arthropoda > Insecta > Megaloptera > Corydalidae > Neoneuromus > Neoneuromus ignobilis. Next base: position 31,631,849 of record CP092090.1, read on the forward strand.
CTTGATTCCAGATTTTTATGGATCGTGGAGAATACGTGCGGTCGGTATAAGTAAATTGTGCGCGCAAGACGCATTAATGTTACTTTCTCGTATTTCAAAATAAACATGTTATGTTTGATTTTATTAGTCTATTTTATGTGAACGTTTGTATTCATAGTTACATTTTGTGTACTTAACAGTCCGTATGATCTGACAATATAAAAATACTGATATGTTGTACTCTATTCTCCACTCCTACATAATATGTCAGTAATATTTTATATAAATATTCAATTTACATACAAAATGTTTGTACGACATGTATGTATGTGTTCAATTATAATAAATAACTCCTCTACGTTTCAGAATAATAGTATTTAAAATACATCTGTTTGTATTTTAAATTAAATTTGTAACTGTTCCAATATATATATTTTTTATCTGAAATTCAAAATATAACATTAAAAATATTATCATACTATATGAAACTTGTAACTTAATACACCATTTAATATTTTTATTAACAGTCTGAATATTTTAACCAAATATATATGAGATGCCTCTGAAAAATTATATATCTGATTATAATAAGAATAAAAGTAAAATCCACATAATTTTTAATTTTTTAACATAATTGGCCTCATTTATAATATATTTTTATTGTTTAAAAATAATAAGTATAAAATATTATATTTGTTCTTATCTTCAAAAAACTCACTTTAGTCTTTATCTCTAGACAATTATCCTTCAATTTCATTTTTCAAATTATTAAATAAATTTATAATTGTAAACGAGATGTATGGTGGTACTTTTGAGAATTTTTAAATTTTTAAGAATAAATACATTATCGTACAAAATGAAATATTTTTAAGGCAGATTTCCATAACACAATTTTATTACTTTCTGTTGGGATATTTTTCAAAAAATGTTTTTTAACATATGAATAATTAATAAAATAACTTATATTTTAAGAGAGTATGTTATTATTTAATAATTGTCAATTTTTTAAAAATTAATCATTTATTCATAAAAATGATTTTTTCTTTTTTTCTTATTTTGATTTCATGAAAAAAATATTATATATATATATATATATATATATATATATATTCTCTGCATTGATATATCATGTGATTTCTGTATGATTGAATTTCAAATGCTAGGAAACAGAAATGATTCTTTTATAATCTTTTTATATTTTATTAGACAATTGTAAGTAAAACAATAATGTAGCTCGAGTGGAAGAGTTTGAAAATTATACTGAAGTTTTCAAGTTTGGGTAATGTTGAAAACTTAATGGAGTATCCTTTATAGAAGTATTTTAGTCAAAGAATAAATTCTTTCTATGATAAAAATAATTAAGTACTAAAAATTCAATTGAGAAATTTCAAACAAGTTGAAGAAAATTCAATCTTTTACAAAAGTACTATTAATGTTTTTCATTCCATTTTTTTTGAAAATATTATTTTCTCAATTAAGACTTTTTAAGAGAAAAAAGGTTATAATGTAGATTTGTTTTAAAATTGAAATCCCTACCTCCAGATTTGCTACTTTAAGTAAGCATATTGTTATTTTTATTAGTAGTGAATATATAAACACAACAAATATAAATATTATTTAATTCGTTTCTTGAAATGCAAATGTATTATTTACATTTTAATTAAAATGCACTGAAATAAAAGTTCAAACATTTCCAAAACTATTAAAAAAATAATTTTAATTAGAATAAAAAAATAGATAGATTTATTTAATTTATTTTTTATATGCTTATATTAATTTGTAAAAATATGATATTTACATTTTATAAAAGTATATTAGTATATTTTTGTTCGCAAAATAATTTTATAAAAAAATGTGTAATTTTTACTATCTTTTTTCGATTTAGATTTGAAATAAAAAATGAATAATTATTGCTTATTTTCAGTTAATAAATACAATTTTTTTATTTTTAAATATATACATTTTTTAAATTAACTAAAGTATTAACTACATGTTTCTATCATTAATTTACTTCTATGTATTAATGTACTTTTATTAAAACTTAAAAACTAACGATTATCGCGCAGAAGATCTTAGTTGAGTCGTTAAAACAAAGTACTGTTAACTAATGAGTCATAATTTTGACTCAGACATTGTAAGCTCTATCTCTTTAAATTAAGAAAACTTTTGTTCCCAACATTTTAGAACCATTGATCTTATCTTTATTTTAAAATGCATGTTACTGGTAATTAAATTTCTTTAGTTTAACATAGTACAGTGATTGAATATGAACCTTGTATAGTTTTGTCCTTAATTGTACTCGTTATTCATTTCTCTTTAGTCGGTCTAATTTTGGATTGACTTCGATATGGAGTTAATATGTTATTTATCTTAAATATATGCCCTCACGATATTACATTTGAATATATTTTTATAAATTATTATTCACTTCTTCTATATATTTTGTATAAAATAAGAGATCTATTTATATTTTTATATACTTTATATGCGAGCGTTTAAATCTCTGTTATTTTAAGTATAAATATTTCATTATCTTATAAATGTATTTATATTATTATGTTACATGTTTAAAGTTCTTTGATATTAAATATTAATTTAATAAAAAATTTAGCAAATAAATTTCGCCATACAAAAATTTTGAATAAATATAATTATGAAATCAATGGTATTAATGAAAGAAAAATGAACGATGTATTTCGGATGCCATTTTGATTTGGTCAGTTATTTTTAGTCGGCATTTAACAGTTGAGTAGAGCATGCATTGCAAATTTATAATAGGCGCTATACAATTGAACGGCACGTTGTTTATCAAAATCAGTCTTCGGTTACGGTGACCTTAAGAAAATTACGTGACATTTTGGATGAAATTGTTTGCTTTTTAAGAACATAACAGTTTGGAGTTTATAAAACAATTTGAAAAGCATGAAGTGTGACAAATAGATTGAAGTCTGGACATTATTGTATCGCACGTTTAATGGAAAATATCGAAGTCATACTTGGGAGTGTGATAGAAGACCTGAACACTTGACTTGACAGACACTGTGGACAGGAATTACAGCTTTTAGTATACTGTGCGAAGTATAATAAAGAAATACTTGTATTTATTAATTTTCATGGTATTGTATTATGGTGATAAGATGTTACAGATAATTTTGAAAAAATGTTAAAAATCATAAGTGACGACGTACTTAAAACTTTAATGGCTTTATTAACAAATAGGATAACCAATTTTGGGCTATCGAGAACCAAAACCTAATACACTAATAACACAGAATGACTGTTTAATGTGTTATATTGATTGAAAATATTATCAGGGCATATATTTTTTTTGAAGACGCTGTGGAAAATTCTGTTATGAATCAGTGATACTATTATAAGATTTGCCATTTTAGGAATTACAAATTGAAAAATTGTTTTGTCAAAATTCCTTGAACAATTGAGAGTTTAAAAGAAAATATTCGTGATATCGTTCCTGAAATAAGTGATGAAAAGTGCAAACAATCATGCAAAATATGATTGAAAAATCGCAACATTGTACTACTGCTAGAGGCAGGTCATTTAATAAAACTTCTGTATTTTATTTTTATTTTATTAAAAAAAACATCGTTAATTTTTCTTTAACATACCCTGTATATGTAGACTAAACACCGATTTCAGTAGAATTAATATTTGTTTATAATAAAAATATTTTTAATGTGACAATATTTCAAGACATTGACAATTAGGATAAAGAATACAATGTAGCAAGTTAAGAAAATGAATATAATGTTTGTTAGATTCATAACAAAAATTGGACAAAATCTTTTATGCAATTATTTTTACTCAGAAAGAAACAATAAAAATCGTCTTATATGTTTTAATTAAGTGTTAAGCGCATGAATATAAATCGCTTACATATGTAAAACTTACAAGAGAAATTCTTGGCACTATGTCAAAGTTTTAACATTATCATAAAATTTCTAATTACAAATGAAAAACGAAAAACCATATTTTCGAATATTGTAATTAAATATTACTATAAATGTGTTTTTAAAAAAAATCGTGCTTATTAAAATAAAATGATACAAAGTAATTTCAATTGTAAATAATTGAAAATTATTAATAAAATACAAACATCATATATTCATATATATATATATATATATATATATATATATATATATATATATATATATATATATATATATATATATATATATATATATATATATATATATATGTATTAAAGTATTTATAGATACTACCCCAAAAGTATTTGAATTTTGATTACAGAGACAATTTTAGTAGAGAAGTCTTTTGAAGTATTATTTTTTCCATTAACACTTCATTTTTAACTATGTTCAGTTTGGTTAAATTTAATGCACGTGTCATTAATTATGATGCTAAATGTGATAGTATCTTTATAGCACTCATCGAAAAATCAATATAGAACAAAGCTTCAGATCTTGAATGAAGCTTATAGAGAATAAACTCTATAAAAATGGTTTAAGTGGTTCACAAAGTTTAAAAAATATAGAAAGTTGTTGAAAGACAATGAACGCACGGATGTCCTTCAACAAGTCAAAAAAAGAAATTGTAAAAAAGTGCGTGACTTAATTGAAAATGATAGTTGCATGTCTGTAAAATTAATTAAATATATTGTTGCTTTAGTAATTGTAAGTTTATCGCATTTTAACAAAATGTTTGCAACAAAATAAGTCTATAGGTGATTTGTTTAGCACTTTTTTGAATTTCTATTGAAAATAAAAAAAGCTTTATGCTTAAATTGTTATTTGAAGCACTAATAATGATCTAAATTTTTTTAAAACAATTGTAACTGATAAATAAATAACATGTTTTCAATGCAAATAATTTAGGAAGTTCCGAAGCTTAGTTAAAAAAAGTCCAGATGAATAAACACAAATAAAATTCTTATACAAAAATCAAAAGTAAAAACTGTGCTAACTACTTTCTTGATTCAATTAATATTATCCATAAATAGTTTATTTCATAAGATCGGACTATTTATGTCGATTAATACCTAGGCATTATAAAGTGTTTCCTAACTAAAATTTCTGGAATTCATTTTCAATATTGTGGAACAGACAATTGATATCTTCTTTACAATAATATAATGTACTATCTCAAAAATCCAACATTATATGCAACTTTTTATGATCGAAAGGAGGTGTCATATTGTTTATCTATTTACCATATTTGTCTAATTTGACATATTGCTTCTATTTCATGTTTCTAAAATTTATTACGAAGTTAAAAGAAAAGCAATTCAAATCATTTTAGAGATCTCAAAGACTTCAGCCGATTTTTTAAATCCATTCTGAATTGTTACAAAAATTGTACTTATTTAGAAAAAAAAATTTTTTAAATAACCAATAATAAAAATCAAAAATTTTAAATCCAAAATATGTTTTTTTTTTAACCAAAGTTTGAATACTTTATAGATAGATTATATATATATATATATATATATATATATATATATATATATATATATATATATAATTAAAAGTTAAATATAAATACTAAACTCAAATGTAAGAATTAGCATAAGAAATCTAATAAAGAAAAGGGATTTATTACTTATATTCGTGTGTCAAAATATTTTTTATAAATTCTTAAATATACTTGTTAAAAAGTCAAAAAGTACTCTATTATACATTTAACAAAGTATAATTACTTATTTATCGTTTCCTGTAACACAGCTATGAAATATATTAGTGGGCGGTAAAATCGAGTATGTTAATACAGGTATTAATATTTTCCATTATTAACGTTTATGCCGTTCTCAAGATCAATATAATGGAGCGGACGCTATGAGTCAAGCAATAAAGGGCCGATGTTTGTCGTGAAATATTAAAAACACTCAAATATTTCACTTGAAGAAATTGAGCAAACCACGAAAAACTTCAATCAAGGTAATCGTGCTATTATTCATAATAATAGAATGTACAATATTGGTATATATTTTCAAAGCACGTAATTTGTACACGTTTTAAATTTATAATATGATTAATTAATTTTAATTAAAATTATTATATTTTTTTCTTAATATCTTTTTCGTATGTACATTGTTATAACTTATTTAAATAAAATGTTATTTATTTAATTTTATTTAATATCTACTCAAAGTAAATAATTTAAATAATTATTATTTTGTTAGAAGATAATTCATTTTTAAAAATATAGAAAGTAATTCTTTTAAATTACCACGAAATTGCTTAATTAAATCAAATTAAGAGTGGAATTTTTCAATTTATTATTTAATTTTTTTCATATATTGTAATATTGAATATTTTCATAAAATACTATTTAACAATATTTATTTTTCTCATTATTCTTATCTTCTTTATCTGTACGTACAATAAATACAATTAAATATTTCTTCCTGAAAGCATGTAGCTTCTGATCGTGCACAAATGTAGTAACACGAAGTATGTCTTAAATTAAATAAGAAAAATTTTATATCAATTTCATTTATTAACAAAGATACTGTTATTACTCTATACAATGCAATGTAATAAACAATTCGTTAAAAAATGTACTGACAATCAAAATTTATATAAATATATTCGTTAAATGATTAACAATATACACGAAACAAACGTATATACCTCGTTTGTGGACAATAGTAGGTATGTGAAATCGACATTTAATTTATTTTTATGACCAATTCGCGTTTGTTAATTATTTTAAGTACATGTAGAGTCGTTGACCGCCCCTAACGTCCTATCGTCACGGCTTCTGTATGAGTAACTGGAGGTATGAAAAATGAGTGAAAATCACGGCTAGGGTAATGAGTGCATTAAAATTTATATTTGTTTACGCTTTGATGAAGAACGACACGTATTGTGATTTATTTTTCTACGTGACATGTACTGCTTTTGGCTCAAATGTCGTTTATTTATACGTCAAAATATATTTTACTATATGAATAATTATTTGAATTCAAATCCTACAATTAGTTGTCCTGGATTATACAGAAATAATTGAAATATTATCTGATTCTGTTTAATCAGTCTGACATATTCAAAATGATAAAAAATTATATACATACATTTTATATATATATATATATATATATATATATATATATATATATATAATAAAAAGGGCTTGTATAGTGATTTAATCAAGGATATAAAATCAATATACTTTTGAATGTGAAAATATTAATTACTTTTGAACTAAAATAAATGATACTCGTATTATGTTCAACATTTATTGAATTGAGAAAAATATTAAAAAAATAATTCATAAAATTAATATTAAGATAAGTCATTTTTTTATTTATAAAAAATCCAATTATTCTGTTCATTTAAATTTTCATTTTTTTATTTATGATAAAGAACTTTCTATGCATAAAATAATCAGTATGAAATACATAAAAATATTTTTTTAAATTATTTTAAATAAAATTAATTGTTATATCGATAACCAGAAATTTTATGCAACTTTTTTAATAAGTCAATTGCTTTTATACATAAAGTATTAATTTTTTATATAGTCAGGCAGTAACAGAAAATTATTATTTTTATTTAATTTTAAATAAAAAAAATAATGCGTGTGCGCGCTCGTGTTTTCGTTCAATTTATTTTTATTCATTCCCAAAAGCGATTTCCTTGTCACAACAGCCAGCTTTTTGACTTTCCTATGCATCTCTATTAATTTCTTAATAGTTCTTGAACCCATTACTTGTTGAATCTCCCTTTAATGCTTTATTTTTTGGTCTCTCTTTAATTTTTTTATTGATTTTTTGCTTTAAATATATTTATTAAAAATTTGTTGTTTCTAATTATGTGGGTAAAAAGCTTATTTGTTCTTTCATACAATCATTATCATTCTATCTCTCTCTCTCTCTCTATATATATATATATATATATATATATATATATGCTTTTACAAACTTTTTTCTCAAATCTGTTTAAATTTTCGTTTATCAATAATTTTCTTTTCATTTTAAAATTTTCAATAAGAAATACATCATATTATATCTCTATCCTTTTTCTATTGTTATATTATATATAAGGATGTATTTTAAATATCGCAACTTTTTTACTTGTTTTGTGTCCCAATTTCCAATTTTTATCTTAGTCATTATTTTTTTCCTCTTTACTAGACATCATGACATTAGTTATTTTAATATCGATTTTAATTTAAAAGGTTTGTAGATTTTTTTTCTAATGTGCAGAACATTATCAACAATTCTCTCTAAGAATCTGCTAGAATTGTTTTATAATCTGTATATCTTTTAGATAATATTTATTTTCCATTTGTTTTTCTCTTTTTTCCTTTCATTTAAATATTCTTATTGCTTCTTCAATTGACAAATTATGTAAATATTGTAATGAAAAGCACTTTTGTTTAACTTTTTTATTGTTTTTTTGCTTTCTTTTCGAGTTGATTATTATTTATTGTATTTTCGTGCATTGGCTCTTGTATAACTAAAATATCATTCTTTTATCTTTCCAATTAAGAAGTACGTCTTTTACAATTGGAAATAGCTTTTTCTACTGTATATTATCAAAGACTTTTTCTAGGCATAAGAAGATCATGAAAGTAATCCTAACCATATCTATTCTTCTATTTAAATTCTTTTCAGCGATATAACAGCTTATGTTATTCATTTTCTTATACGAAATCCTAGCTACTAATCTTCTAGATCTTCCTTTTGAATTTTATCTACTGTTGATATTATTTAATAAAATTTTTGAACATTGTGACAGAAAACTAATATCCTATTTTACATTCCTTTGCATCACATTTTTGTATGGTAACTACTTTAGAATCTATAAGGTTTTCTGAGATATCTTCATTATTTTAATAATAATTAAGAAGGTAAACAGTTTTTTCTTCATTTCTTCTTCGTTATATTTTATCAGTTCAGAAAACAATTTACCTGGTTTAAAAGCTTTCCTTGAATATACATGCATATATATATATATATATATATATATATATATATAATATTATAAAGTCAAGTATTTCTTTATCTTTGAAGAAAACATTTTTGACTACTGTATTATATGTATCTTTTGGCATCTGTGACAACGAAATATAGCCTTAAATGCTAGAATAACTAAGTGGCTCCAGATAATATAAAGAAATATGGAAAATGCACGTTAAAAATAATATTTACAAATAAGAAAAGAGTTGATTTGAAGAAAGAAACAAAATTTACAGATTTTATGACAAGGATTATAAGATTAAAATGGGAATGGCTGATTATATAGCAAGAATATTATCAATCATCGAACATCAAAGAAAATATTGATTGGAAACCTAGAAGTATAAAAAATCCCAGGAGATTTATAGATAGATATTAAAAATGTCCATGTAAAATTAAAGAAAAAGTCTTTGGTTGCTAGAAGTAGAAAGTTTTGAAAAAAAACCTCCATTCGGCAATGGATATAAAGAGACTGATTATATATATATATATAAATTTGATTTATTTGAATTGAAATATTAAAATTGTCTACTAACTGTTTAATTGAGTAATATTACGTTTTTTCATGAAAATAATTACTTTATTGATTACAGATTTTAATTTAATATAAAATTAATCACGAATGAAAATAAACAGATAGTATAAATGTTATTTTATTTCATATTATGTATTTCTGTAAAAATAAACGAGAGTAAATTTATTAAATAAAACATTAATATTAGTACACTCATTCTTCTCAAAAATAATATAAACAATGGAAAATTCCATTTGGTGAAATTTTATACAAATGTATTTTTTTCTCTAATTAGGTTTAATACAATGCCGATAAATATATTAGTACAGTGTAAAATTTCACTCGCTGTAAATTAATATTTGAGCAAAGAACAAGAAACAAACATTGTATTGTAGCTTTTATAAGTAACCATAATATCACTGGGCTTTTGATGTCTCCATTTATCTCATAATATTTTTTTTTCTCTTATCGAGTTTGTTCTTTTCTTTTTCGTGTCGGTTTTGTTTCGGTCTACGGCAAATTGCCCGTCCGGCCACTTCCGAGACAGCTGTAAGTGGGAGTTGGTTGGCCGCTACCCTATCCCTTGGGATGCTTGTAATATTGTGGTACGTGCATCAGGCTACGCAACTATACCAGTTTTTCAGTATATACTCTTTTCGATCTCACCGTCTCTATTGTTTCTTTACAACAAAAAATGTACAAATATATATACATATATATATATATATATATATATATATATATATATATATATATATATATAGGTGTATGTGTGTGTGTAAATATTAACAATAGCTTCAAATTATAACTTCATTTAATAATAGACGATTTTTCATCATAAGTTTTAGTATTTTTGCAAAATAATTGTATTGAATAAAATATAATTATATTTAACACAATTGAATTTTAACCCCAACTCCACAATAGTTTAAAGTGTTCAATAGTTTAGAGTGTTTAAAATGAATCAGCCATAGTTCCATAACAACAAATATATAATTATATATAATATCTTTTTAATAACATTTATTCAACATTTTTATATTTATTCAACATTTATTCAGTTCTCAGTATATTGTGAAGTAAAACAATTCTTAAATTATTTTAGTAATGACTACTTTTAATTAATGTTTAATAATAATATATATTACATTTATAACGTATTAATATATTGTGTTATTACATTTATAATTTTATTTTTACTATATTTATATCATAAGCAATGGATTTTATTGTACAAAAATATGGTTGATGTTAATAATTAATTATAATATTTATATATTTAATATTTTGATGGATTTATATATATATATATATATATATATATAATATTTTTCTTAACAACCCTAGTCAGCGTGATATGACAAAGTATCAGTGAATAATAATATCCATTAAAGTTTTTATTCGGAAGTGAACTAATATAGGCTTATAGATTATAATAAATACTGCACTTTTAGAAATGTTCAATAATTTTTTTTTACGAATTATGTATTATATAATATGTTAAATAACTAAAAATTGCCTTTTTTTAAAAAAATAATTTTATAATATTATAACTATATTGATATGTTTATATAGGGTCATCCAATTGTGACGCCTAGATTTGTGTTTTATTGAAATTAAACTATACACATGTTTCTTCATACAGCACCCTACATTCATGTTTCTTTTTAACAAAACACAAATTTAGGCGTTACATTTGGATGACCCTATATAACACATTTTATTTGTATTTTGCTTATATGATTAGAAAATACCAAATGAAAAAATCTAAAATTAAAGTCAAATAAGAATTCAATAAAAATTTGTGAAAAATATTATTCTTTGTTTCCAAGAAAATTGTATTTTTAATCTTGCCTTCATATACAAACACATACATACTAGTATGTATATGTGTACATTATGTTCTTTTATATTGACGTAACGTGACCCAAATTAATTCAAACCCTGCATCTTTTTTATTTATTTACGTTTTTACAGCTTGGAAATTCATTTAAGTACGAAAACTTTCGAATACATAACATTTCGTTTGTTGTTACATATATTTCCATCAAAGTTTATACATCGTAAAGTACAGCGAAATCATAAAAACCATATCTCAAATTAGATATCAACACCTAACATAAACATTCCATCTCGTTCTAAAATTATAACACCATAAAACTGTATTTTTTCTTTACACAGTAGCTGGGTGCAAAACAACCTTTAAAAATATTCAATATCTACACCCCTCTCACAATATGTAAATCAAGCGAGTGAGGCACCTGTCAAGGGCTATATCCAACGTGTAATATAAGGGTTGTAAATCGGTGCGTTGTACAAAGCCACCCTCCCATTTCTCTAAGAAAGTCGGTAAAGTAGCACACTCGGTATTAACTCTCTGGCAAGAAGGACTTCATATTTATAATCTAATAAAGTGGCCCCATACGTCATTAGCTGTCTTCAGCGACATTATACTCTTCGGCGAGCCTTAAAGTATATTGTGTACTTCAAGCTATGATTCTGTAAAGAATATCAGTTCAATGTCATGGTCATAACTTTTTATTTGGTGTAATGCTACATTTAAAAAGCACATTAAACGCAATGAATTTTTATATAATACATAATTTTTGTAGTCAGAAGCGGAGGTTTTCATTGTGTATATGGTAAACACCTGTTTTAAAACGAGTACAGAAACGAACATACGATGTTTATCTCTACTTATATGGTGTTATATATTTATACTACATATTTTATTACGTTTGCTTTTAAATAAATTCGTGGAATGAAAAATCTGTTTTTTTTTTAAAAAAAAGATATTTATTCTCTATAAACTTGAAAATGTCACAGTAATTATAAATTTTCCATGAAGATTTCAAAACAACAACTAAAAAAATATTTTCTTTGTTTTTAATCTCAGTTATTTATACAATATCATTATTGTATATTTACATGCAAATATTCTTCTATTGTTAATATTGTAAATATTAAATGTACTTTATTTACAAACTAATATAATTGTATTATTACTTTTATCAAATTTACATACACATTAACAAATAGTACATTTAAATAATCGATTAGTCCTGTTTATCTTCTTCTTATAGCATTATTATCAGTTCATAAAAAGATATTATTGTTCATAAAGTAATTTACTTAGCATATGGCTTAATATATTAGATAAATTTATAATGTATTATAGCATATTAACCATACATTAACATATATGGTAAATATAAAACATTTTAAAATATATATTATATATAAAAAATTAAACGCAATGCAGGCTCAAAATTTAATAAAAATACTTCATTTTTTCTAAAATAAAGTACATATTTTTTATAAGTAATAATATGTATATAAATGTAATATAATAAAATAATTACTGAAAAAAAATGTTACTTAATATACATACTTGGTACACACTAATTAATTTAGCAAACAATAAGTTAAAGTAACTGTTAAAAAAAAATTTACTATAAACAGAAATCATATTTTTAGCTATTATAGAAAATTAATAGCAGCTAACTTTATTATTTTTTTTCTACAATTGTATATTTATCATTTTTATTTGAAATATTATTAAAATGTTGATAAGTAATAATAATCAATATTTTAAAAAATAATAAATATTGTAACATTGGTTTGTTAAAGAAATACAAATTTTATAATTGATTTTTTCATACTGGTTTCTTGAAATTTTATTTTTAAATTATATAAAAGTCTGATATGATTAAATTTAAATAGTTAATACATCCAAAAAAGATATAATTATTATTTCTATTTCTGTCAAGTACTCTTATATCAGCTTATATAAAGTTCTCGATTTTTATATTAATATAGTTCTCAAATTGCTTATCAATAAATTAATTTAAAAAATACAATTCATATATTTGTTATTTTAACTAGAAAAATATTACAGAAAATTTCAAATTTAAGCGTCAATACTTTTTTAGTAAAACTAAGATAAAAAGTAATTAATTGGATAATTATATATAATGTGAACTTTATGGAATTTATATTTGTTAATATATATATATATATATATATATATATATAGAGAGAGAGAGAGAGAGAGGGAGAGAGGGAAAATAGAATTGTAAATAATATATCATATTTCAACTATAATGTAAATAATTATAAATTAAAGTATTATTAACTTTCGTCTCAAATAAAAGCAATTAAAAATATAAAAATCTAAAAACAATAATATGTAAAAATATAGATAAAAACTACAATAATGTAAAATGAATGTTTTTAATTCTACCTAATCAATATGAATTAATTCAAACATAAACTTGTTGATCAATATGAACTTGAACTGTATTTTATTGATTCTTTCTAAGAATTCACTTATATTACAAATTGCATTTGTAAAGGCTTTTGCTTCTACACACATATTTGAGGTGTTTTGTGACAATTTATTACTTTTTAAGTAATTATTGAGTGTATGACTATATAAATATATACGTGTGTGTGTCTATATATTAGGTTGGCAAGTATCTCCCTTCCGTTTTTTTTTTTTTTTGTACATAGCTGCGAAATTCAAAAGATCAGAAGGCGGAAGGGAGATATTTAATATATACCTATATATATATATATATATATATATATATATATATATATATATATATATATATATATATAATATATTATGCATATTATGTATCTATGTATGCATGATTATGCATGAAGGTATAATGAAATTTTTCTAATTAAATATTGAATAGTAAACGAATGAAATGAAAACAAAATACTATTTTTTTTTGTATTTTATTCAAAAGTTCTTCTAGCATTGTCATCAAATGAACTTATTTTAGCATAAATTAAACATCGTTCGAAAATTTATGTAAAACGTTATCGACGACACTGACTTGTTTGTATGAACGAATTGTAGATTTTATACACTTTTTTTAATTCGTCTACCGTTTCGCTCCTACTCATTTCATATCCCATTTAGCTCCCTAAAACCCGTGAAAATAAAGTAGCAAAACGCGTTACTTCTACGATTTATCCTCGCGATGTGTTAGCATGCACCGAGTCGTGACGCCGTAACGACCGACGTGTCAAATTTATGTGAAATCCGTTGGGAAGAGAGAACATGGCTTTTGTGCTATGTTTCCTATTGTTTCCAACAGATGCTTTTACGTTTAATATTCGATGATCGAAATCGTTACAGATGTAATATTATTATTTTCTTGATCGAATGGGATTTGGATTCGCTAAGAAACTAAATTTAAATGATACTCGTAGGCATTTCGTTATTACAGATAAAGGAAATTTATATCTAGGCAGTTGGGAAAACTCGATACGTGTTTAAGAGAATAACGTTTTATATTAAAAAATAAATACAAACTAGAATTTAAATCAAAAAAGGAAACTAATTCAAATTATAAAATATTTTAATATTATGTTTCTATGCTAGTGTGTATATGTATATATATATATATATATATATATATATATATATATATATATATATATATATATATATATATATATGTGTGTGTGTGTGTGTGTTTGTGTGTGAAAATATTAAACTTACACTCTTTTTAAACAAATACTTTTTTATTGTATTAACTTAATGATTTATTTTTTTGTTATATATTTATGACCATATTTTAAAGTTACTTCATGAAACTTTAAAAATATCGGTAATTTATATACCTACATGGTTTGTTTAAAAAATAACCAAAATTTGATTAAGAAATATTTTTTTTATTTAATGTTTATGATATTGTTATTATTAACTATTCAAAACGTATTGCTTTTGAAGAAATACAATCTTCGCAACGACTATACAATTTTTGAAAATATGTCTTTTCAAAATAGTTGTAGTAGCATCGTTCGACATTTTTTGAATCTTTAAAATGCTGTTAAATTACTTTCCTTTTAATTTAAAATTAGTCATTGATGTCAATTCAAGAAAATAAGATAAATAACTTAGCATTAGCACATTTTTTTAATACTAAAAAGTTGTGTATAATGATTTATCTATGCAAAACAAATCGCACAGAGTCTGTTTTATTGTAAATTTTTACTCAAAATGAGATTAACTTGTGATTTACTAATATCAGTAATATCCTCTAACACAAATGAATTTTAACCCTAACACCATAATAGTTTAAAGTGTTCAATAATCACTGTTGAACAATATATGTGTTGGGGTTAAAATTCATTTGTGTTAAAGTGAATCAGCCACAGTTCCATAACAACAAAGTAATATCGTCATTTAATTTTGCAGAAATGCAATAATAATTTTCATTTAATCTACACACTTTTTCAATAATTTCTTTTTTTTAATTAGTTAAAAAACACTAACTGCGTTTATCATCTTCCAACAAACTTTAACTTTTTTAAATTGTGTGTACTATTTGTTAACTGTTGTACATAATACAGCTTCTTCTTTATAAACTTCAATGAACATTAAAAATATTTCTGTAAGTGTTTTATTTTATTTAGTTATTTATTTTTTACTGATTTCACAACGAGCATTGTAGAGGTACAATTAAATTTAGCATCATAACTAATGATATATATATATATATATATATATATATATATATATATATATAATAATAATAAAATTTTAACAAAACTAAACATAGTTATACGAAAAAAACACTATTTTAAAAGAGATCGCTACTTATTCCTTTTATATAATCAAAGTTCTAAGTACTTTTAGAAAAACGCGTGTGTGTGTGTATGTATATATAGATAGGTGGTTTGAATAACTCTAAAGGCTAGTAAAGAATAATAAATGACAGTAGCAAGTAAATGTATGTCTGAACCATTCAGTCTCATTTGGGCTATCATATATATATATATATATATATATATATATATATATATATATATATATATATATATATATATATCATCATCAAATGTGACACCTAGATTTGTGTTTTATTGAAAAGAAATAAAAGAAACTATATATATGTTTCCCTGTATACCACCTTATACACATGCTTCTTTTTAATAGAACACAAATCTAGGCGTCACATTTGGATGATCCTATATAATGAATAAATTGCAATTATTGAAAATGTGATTGAGAAACTGACATAATAACAATAAAATATTATCAGTTCTAATATATACATACATACATACACACACACATATATATATATATATATATATATATATATATATATATATATAAATGAATACATAATATGTAAATGGCAATGATTTCATTAATAACAATTTATTCGCGTTCTGATGTGGAAACAGAACACAAATTTGAATAACTGAAATTAATAGATTATTACAAATTATTCGTGATAATCTTTCACAGTACAATTACATTGTACTATGATATTTGAATATTACAAAGTTATATTGTATTTTATACGTGTAATACAATTTAAATTAATTGTATTAATAGTTAATAAAGGTTATGCTGAGCTTGAATTTATAAAGACAAAACGTTTCAGATAGACAGCATCTATACAGGTGAATATATGCCGCAAGTTTATATAGAGATTTACCTCCGGCTAAAGAAACAATTACCTGAGTAAACTAAAGCGCGTGTCTTGAACGAAATTAACGCGTTTCGCTAGTTCCTTTTCCTTTTAGATTAACCTAGTTTTGTTTGTTAAAAAAATTTAGATGGAATAAATCTCTTCATATAGATTTAGATTACCTGTACACGTGTACATAAATGATTTATAAAAATATTTTATTTACAGCAATAGTACTTATTCCTAATTTTTTTTTATTATAATTTATTTGTGTTTTTTCGTATTTTGATTCATTTATACTTTTTAATACATTTATATCTTGTATATATCATACTTTCTCCCCTACGATTGATTTTTCATTCAAACCATTTGATATTTTTATAGTTAAATGTAACATTATAATAAAATGTTTTGTAATATTATTAAATGATGCATAAATATCATGTATTGTTCAGTTATTACACTGTCGATTTCCAGTAGTTTATATGAAATATCGATCTGTTTTTTAAACTTGCTTTTATTCTTCAAATTTTATTTCTCAATAAAATTATGACATTCTATAACTTGGAACTTATAAAGATTGTCATGGATGGAAAGTCACTGGAATTTAGCCCAGTGCAGGAGATGATAATAATATTTAATAATTAATATAAAATCAGTAAATAGTATTGTCTGTTTATTTTAAAATATTTTTTTACATTTTATTTTATATTTTTACAGTAATTGAAAAATACAAATAAATCTAAAATTGTAAACATTACATTTTAGTAATTATTGATTGAATATCCATTTAATACAATATATTGAACATAAATTAGTAATTTTATAATTAAAATTTCCTTTTCTCAATACCAACATTTTCTCTTTCGTACTTTGTAATATTATATCTACATATACAATATTAAGTTTCAATTTATTTAATCATTTTCTAAATTTGTGTAAAGATTTTTAATTAAATCATTTAAAATGTTATTTTGTTTTACACAAATAAATTTTCACCCCAACACCACAATAATTTAAAGTGTTCAATAATCACTTATTGTTTACTTGTTTTTTATAATTATATAATTTATAATTATATCGGCTGATGCATTTTCTTAGAAAGGCTCTGACGATGATGGCATCGCCATCGAAATGCATCAGCCGATATAATTATAAAAAACAAGTGAACAATAAGTGATTATTGAACACTTTAAATTATTGTGGTGTTGGGGTGAAAATTCATTTGTGTAAAGTGAATCAGCCACAGTTCCAAAACAACTAATAATGTTATTTTGTGTATATAATACGTGCGTATATATATATATATATATGCGTGAGTGTGTGTGTGTGTGTGTGTATATTTGTATGAATACCCACACATAGAAACTATTGCATTTTACCTGTGTGTATAAATGTGTTAATGTTTTAGCTTCCGTACTATCGGTAATATCGAATTAATGTAGTATTAATGGTAAAGGGAAAAACTTTTTACGACAATATACGAAAACGGTTAGAAAAAAGCGTAACCGCTTAAACAAAAGACGAACTTGCAAGAAGTGTAAGCCTTCTGGATCAAACTTTCACTAGCGCCGCGGGCGTGCAAGTATAAAACACCTATATCGCTTAATCTGAGTTACGGTGGCACCCCTGGTTGAAAAATGCCGCTTCAGATTGCGCCACGGTCGCCTGCCACTGTTTCCTTCCTTCCTACCCACTTGAAAGTTTATATCCTGAAGCTTTACAACTACGTCTCTTCAATTCTGTGTCCTTTTTCGAAAAGGAATCTTATGTTCAACAACTGTTTCTTTTTTTCCCAAAACTCTTTACTTGCACAACATTCGTCGCTTGGAGATTTGTGCAATCTGTTTTCTCTCACAGTTACACTAATTCAACGAATCTTTCCGTTGGCAACAATGAATTTATTTCGGGATTAAAATGTTCTGTTATATATTTTTTTACTAGATTAATGAAGAACATATTTTTTCGTCTTAAAATCGAGTAATCCTTACAGATTCTATTATTTTTCTTTGTTTGTTTTAAGACTTTACAGTTTGTTGGTCAACCACTTTTAAAGTGGAAAAATTTACTCAACGAAGTGTGATTTTTTAATTATGTCTTACCCATTCCTTATGTTTGTTTGTTTGAAAATTGAAAACTCTGAATTATAAAAAATATTTTATTTTTATTTCACTGTTTTATTATATATATAGTATATATATATAAACATATATATATATATATATATATATATATATATATATATATATATATATATATATATATATATATATATATATATATATATATATATATATATATATATATATATATATATATATGTATGTATGTATGAAATATGTAAGTATTTTTAAGGTGAGAGATTAATTGGCATATAAGTTATTTTATCAGTTAATTATAGTTGTACTAAGTATTCAATTAGATAAATAATGTTTATATTAATATAATTAATTACATTAATATTTTAATGTCTAATAAATATTTAAAAAAAATAATTGAAAAATATATGAAAATATTTCTAACACTAAAATTGTGTATTTTACAGATATGTGTATAACGTATTTTGTTAATTTAAAAATATGTTAAAATTAATGACATTTAATTGAAATTCACATTTACTAATACATTTACAATATAAACAACATATAAATTCATAAATAAATGACTATTTGCGTTATATATATAAGATTTTTAAAAATATTTTTTTCTGCAATTACTATTCTTTTAAGAAAGATATTTTTATGTACCTTACATTTTTCATTTTTGTTTCTGTGTGTTATTTTACTTAGATATTTTCAAATCTATATTATATATATATATATATATATAATAAAAAAATAAAAAAATGTGCAATATTACTTTTATTGTATGTATGAATATTTGGAAAACATTTATTGCCGTTACACTTTTGACACCATTATTGCAGCTTTTCGTAGTATCGAATTTTATTCAAAGATTATCCTTCGGATATAGTAAAGTCATGTATGTATAACGAAACTCGTTTCATAAAACTTGTGCCATATTTTTGGTACAAACTCCTCTTGTTTTTATTGCTTCTCCACTATAAAAACGAAATTCAATATAAAAGTTATGTATGATTTTTTGATCATGCATGAATATTTAACTTTTTCATCTTCAATATCTTTTTATACCTTCTTTTACTAGACCATACTTTATTACAAAGAAGAATTTTCTATTTATTGTCATGTTTATTTTCTAAACTTTTTTTATATACATTTCAATATTTAGTACCTTTCACTACTTTTTTTACTTTAACATAAAATTAATGCATTTTTGATATATTTCTTTTTACTTATTTCACTTTACATATCATTGCATTTATTTAAGTTGTATGTATTTACATCATTCTAAAAATATATTTATTTTATTACTTGTATTTATGTTTTATTGTAAACTTCTTTGAGTTGTATTTACAAAGTTGTATTTCAAGGTGTTTTTTTTTTGATAATGCAGATTTAATAATTATAAGATGTCATGGATTTTACAATGTTGTTTATTAGAAATAACAGAATCGCTACTAAAATTTGTATTTGCAAAATATGTCCAATTAATAATATTGAAACTTATTTTTCTATAATTTCTCTAATTTTTAATTTTTATAATATTTTTATTTTAATTTTATCATATCTGTTATCAATATATTAATTCAAAGATATCAAATTTTTTTTTGTTCAATTATTTAAAATATATTTACTAATATTAAATTGATTTCACATTTATATAACTATTTTATGTTAACGTTATATTTAAATTATATAATTGAAATGAACAATATTAAATTGTATACTTATAAAATATCTTTTATATAGATGTCTTTAAAAATATAAAAAGTATTTTAATAAAATTGATGGAAAATTTAAATATATATATATATATATATATATATATATATATATATATATATATATATATATACTTATGTATGTATTTAATTCATTATTCAAATTTGTATTAAGAGATTCACACTGGTAAACCGTAGATTTTTTGTATTTGTTGATTAGATAATATTTGTTTATGTTACAACTAAACGTTAACAGTGCTTTAATGGTTTGAATCTTTTAAATAAATAATGTTTATCTTGCTAGACGTAATTTAGTTCATAGAAGAATCGTTTAATAATTAACAAAACGATCTTATGTCAACATATCATTTTATGTTGTTGTTGACTGAAAAATTTCATCGTTGCTTAGCATACATATTACATAAAAATTTCAAATATCGCAAACCTTTGTAGTTTCTTTTTACGATCGCTTTGAAGATCAACGTCAGATATTTTCACACCCGCCCCCGTATCTCTAGCATGTCGTTTATCTTTCGAACATTCGCGTCGTGCGGATATTATGCAGAAGTAGCTGTAAATTTCGCTATGAATGAAATGTATAAAGTGTTGGTTGTGTAGGGTAGCGTTCGCGTTGTAATCTACAAAGGTATAAAGCGATAGATCATGTCTGTGGTGTTGATGTACAGTATTCTATGTGGATATAAACATCCGCAATGTTAACTTTTGATGCTTGTTCATGCTTATGATTTTTTACGTGTCATTTTACTTTAGTGATAACCAAAAAATTGAAATAACAAATAACGTAGCTTTATAAACATGTATTCTATCATTAAAAATTTAAATGTAATCATCTAAAAGCCGCGAATGAAGAATATTTATTTTTGTAAATTGGCTTCATAATTTTTTTTACATTTACTAGGAACAGATGATTACAATATTGTAATATAAATTAATATTACATAAAAAACATTTACAAATATAAACCGTAAAATATCTACTTCAAAATAATTTATTTTTGTTCGAAAATTCTCGTAAATATTAAAATTTTGTTGTTTAAATAAAAATATTTAATTCTTTGGTTTATTTTATAATAATTTATTAGGAAAAAGATTACAAATAAGTGAATAATTATTTTATTTAAATACAATCATTTTAAGCAAATTTAATTATTTCATATTCAAATTTTTATAATTGTGAATTATTTATAAGAAGTTAAAATTAGCATTTTTTTAATATGTTAAATTTTTATTAGTTTTAATATTTTATTTCTTCCTATATATTTATATATTGAATAAAAGTGTTTTTCGCTTGATTTTATAATAAAAAAAATATTTTTCATACTTTATAAAATATATTCAGATTTAATTTTTAGAATTGAAAAAACTTTCTAAAAAATTAATAACCACTTTGTTAAATTTAAATTCTATGAAGAACGTAATTATCTTTAATTATTCCTAATTTTTCAAATGTATTTCAAACGTAAGATATATTTTTAATATAAATAAAGTATTTTTTTTTAAATAATGGAAAATATTTCTTTTTAATTCAAAACTAAAATTTAAAATATTTATTCTAAAATTTTGACTGCTTATTAACAAAATCTTCTATTTATTGAAAATTTATCTGTAAGAAAATATTTTTTTCGAAAAAATAAAGATTTTTTTAAAATAATTTTAAAATGTAATTAAGTCCATCATTTTCAGTAATATAATAAAAAGGTTTATTTTTATTTTAAAAAATCTCTTCAATTCACAACTTAAATTTTATTGATCAATGATGTATCAAAACACTTGCATATTTATTTTCATGTATATATATATATATATATATATATATATATATATATATATATATATATATATATATATGCATTAAATAACAAAAGGTAGGTTGGTAGTTCGTGTTGTATCGTATACTGTAAAGACAGTAACATATCACAGATCTCTCGAGTTGCGCACGTGTAGTGTCATATCTTTGCACCAACCACTTTCTACTACAATCTTTCCACTTTCTCCGAAGTCGTAGAAATATCACGAAACGGGAACCGAATGAACTTTGCATAATGTCGGTGTAGACAGCACCCGGCTGTTGGCTCATAAATCAGACATCTTTCCTCTAAGGACGGTAGCGCACGCCTCATCCCCGTACCAGTACACCGAGGCAAGGTGTTTGCATGCATACGTCGATACAACCCTTGGTGGAGAATTTGATTTCATTTCGATATGTTCAATGTTATACGATTTATTATTTCAGTTGATGTTTTTCCTTCGTTCACATGTATTTGTAATATTTATTTTACGATATTTTTTTATACATTATTGAAATTAACAGCAGCTGAAATATATCATTAATTTTTATATACATGATATTTATTTAGCTTATATATATATATATATATATATATATATATGTGTGTGTGTGTGTATGTGTGCGTATTACAAATGTTAATAACGTAATAAAATCGATTTGAAATTTACAATGATAAAATTATTATTTTCATTCAATAAAATAATCAAACGAACTTGTTAATTATATTCTAAAGTATTCAGTAATCCCTCGATTATATGATTTCCGATGCAATCTATCTTTGACAAATTATTTCTAACATGAATCAACAGAAAAAAACTTCAATCATGAATGGCACGCGAGTTTTTTTTACTCTTTTGTTTTATCCTGAACGATGACAAAGCAAAGTTCGAACCCTTCTGAAGGGCGACGTACAAGGTTGCCTATTTCACATGCCCTTTAACTCCCCTCTTAAATCATATTTCTTATAGCCCTTGCTGAATGGAACCAGTGATGGGTGAGAGCCGCATGATCGAAGTTTAGAAAAATGATTCTTTCATAGCAAAGTTGAACTTGGCTTATATACTGCATACTGTCTATATAACTTGATTTATATTTTTAATTTTTGATTTACATATTGAACGAAATTGCCATTAAATTTCTTTTCATTCATGCATATATATACATTCGCACATACAAACACACACATATATATATATATATATATATATATATATATATATATATATATATATATGTTGTTACTATTTAACTGTTTTAACTTCAAAATTTTAAAATAATTAATACCTGGATATAAAAAAATAAAATTCAAACACATAAAATAATAATTATTGAAAAAATGTTGTCCTTATTGATATAAAAAGTATTATAAAAAGATAATATTTTCTACAAAAATTTCTATGTATATTTTTTAAGATATTTTTATTTTATTTTTGATAAATAAAAATACTATAGAGTTTCACTTTATAAATTGAATATTTGATTAAATTTTCTACATCACTTGATTTCAATTTATAGACATTTTAGATGGTATAATACAAATAAAATGATAGAATATACCAACAGGTTAGGTTTTAAGAAAAAAATAAAATATTCGTTTATTTAGCATATTTGAATATTTAAGAAATATCACAAAAGAAGTAAGATTAAAACATAATTTGTCTTTGTTTTTATTTGAAAAAAGTCATTAATATTATATTACATTATTATAGATAGGTGATTGATGAAAATTTAATCCCCTTGTACATATATTTATTATCAGGAAGAACTGGATTTCTTAATGTTGAAATTACATTTAATGAAAGCCTTTAAAAATCAATTAATAAAAGAAGTTGCTAAAAACTAAAAATGTTATTTTTCAGTGGAACTCCTATCATTATATTTACTATATGAAACAAATTATAGTTATTATGTTATAATTTTTATCCCGACATTATTTATATAGAAATTAATAAACAATTCAAATTTTTAATGAAATGTTAAATTTTTTTTGTAAGAACTAAATTCTCAGTATATCTTGTTTTATCTGATCTATGAAAAAATCAGAACTATACAAAAAATTTAGTTGTTTAATAAAAGTATTTCATTTATTACGCCAACATTTATATTTATATATATTTGAAGATTTTTAATCGGTATTATTTTAAGACTTTAATTTCAGTTATTTTTATAACATTTTTATATTATTTAATTAGTTATTCTCAAAATACCTTGTATTTAATTTTAGGACTAGAATACTATTAATCACTTATGAATAAATGATTATTTAATAAAAAATAACTTTTAAAATATTATACTTTTCTTAGTTAAGAAAATATAATAAAAATAATACTTTTAATTTTTGTTCACATATGAAGTATTTTATAAAAAAAAAATAAAATAATTAACTCAATGAAATTAAATTCGATTTTCGATTACGTTTACCAAATAAATAAATTAATTCAAAATATTACAACAATTACGTCAGCACAAATTGTTATACTATGCACAAAGAAAATGGTCACATTCCTTCAAACAAAACGTTATAAATTACGCGTTTTGATTAAGAAATAACATTTGTTCATGTTGCTTCAGTGCTAATCTTTTGATGTATCTTTGCGTGCTATTCTACATGTCTGTGCAAAATATGTTTTGCTTACGTGGAAATAGGCAACCGTAAATTAAATTTCTCATTTTCCCTCGTGTAATACAACTAGTATAAATTAATTGTACTAATTTTGTTATTATTTAAAGTAGTAGTGGTATTTCACTATTTAATAACATATAGAAACGTACATGTACATGCAAGTATTTATATGCATGATTATTTAATAACTAATGTTGATAATATGTAAAAGAGATTTATTTTATAAATTGTTTAATTCAATCTTACATGTCAATGATTTTTATACTTAGTTTTAAAAAATAATAAATAATTTTAGTACAATTTTAATGTCTTCTTTCTTTCTTTTTTAATATATATATATATATATATATATACATTTATTGTATATATATAATATATTATATATATATATATATATATATATATATATATATATGTGTGTGTGTGTGTGTGTGTGTATCTATACAAAAGTCTATTAACAATAAAAACCTTATAAATATTAAATAAATAAATTCGAATGACCAGGTGTATATTCTGTAAAAAGTATTGTGAACATCCATCATATATTTAACTCGAACTGAGTTTTTCAGTTTAATTATGTATACACTAGAGCTCTCACATATTCGTTGCAAGTGTCAAAGCTGTGTGCTATTAGATAAAAAATATATATGTAGCATGGAAACAGACTTCAAATTTCATAAACCAAATATTCTCTTTTTAGTATCACTGTGGTATAAGATTCTTTAAAATTTTATATTAATTACATAAACTTAGAATGTTTGTAAAAACAAACATAATGCTTGTTAAATAATTATGATTTTAAAGTAAACAAAATATTATTAACAATGATAACATTTTATTGTTGTCATGTTAGTTCATTATTCAAATTTTAAACATTTTTAATTTATTTACTATAAAAGGGATAGTTTTTAATTATATGTATATATATATATATATATATATATATATATATATATATATATATATATAAAATCTATTCCAAAAGTATCAGAACTTTGATTGTAAGTTGTTGTTAGGATCGATGTCTTTTGAAATTGTGTTTTTTCCATTACCACTTCATCTATAACTATGTTCAGTTTAGCTAAAGTGCCATGGATGTGACAATAATTACAATAGTTACAATACTAAAAGTTACAGTACTTTTGACACTCATCAAAAAATTTCTGATACTTTTGTGACAGGCCATGTATAATATACACATCATTATCATCCCTGTATTTGTCCACTACTGGATGAATGTCTCTTTCAAAACTTTTTACTTCCAATAAACCACTGCCTCTTTCTTCTATTGCATTTCCTATTTCTCGATAAGTTTCTTCTTGGGCTTTTTAATATATCTGAGTTTTCAATCAATAACATTTATTTTCCATTATCTGTATTTTTTTTATTATATGACTCTCCTATTGTTATTCCATACTTTTCATACTTGTTATACATTCATATATATATTTATCTCTACGTTTTATTTCTAACATCTGTCTAACATTTTTTTGTATTGATTGAAACTGATGGATTATTTTAGTATAACAATCTATGTTTTATAACGATAAGTGAAAATAGACAAGATAAATTGATCAAAAACTTTTTTCTTCAAAACATAGAGGAATGTTAGACTTCATAATAAGAAAATTTGTTTTGATTGACACCATTCCACTTTTATTTTTCTATTCATTTCATCTATAAACATTCCCTGTGTGTCAATAAGTTGTTATTATATATATATATATATATATATATATATATATATATGTATATATATATTTATATGTATGTATGTATATGTATGTGTTCTAATAGAGGATAAAATAGAAGAACCACATTGTAACTTATATAGTAAAATTTTATAAATACCTAGAATTTCTACATTTCGAACACAAGCCAACTAAATAATTGTCATCTGAAATGTTATTAATTTTAAGTGAAAAATTGATGAGATTTTCTCAAATATGACTAGAACAAAATTTGAGTTATATATTCACTTTTCATCATAGACTAATATTTATGTTCCGCTGGAAGATATTTAATTTTTTCTACAATAACCTAATGGTCAGAATATTTTAATGTGTTGTTTTTAAAAATTTATTTTATAGTCGATTTTTGAGTCAAATAATTTCAATTAATTTATTGTAAATTAAATTATAATTTATTTATCGCCCAGTTCAACTATTAAATAAATGTATTATTTAAAAAAATGAATTTAAATTGTCAATAATAATATAAATAAATAACTTGTATTTTAGAATTCCACATTGATCGAAAAAAATAAAATAAATGTTAACATATTTTTTAAAAAAATAATAATCATTACTCGAAAGTCGTAATCTTACATATCAAAGAATGTTTTAAAAAACTATTAAATTGCATAAAGTATTCTTTAAATGGAATTTTTATACTATTCTTACAATAAAGATAAAAAGCTTATAAAATTTACGTGTTCAATTTTCTAATGGTAGACGTTCAAATATATATTATGTTCCTCACGACAATGTACATAGAAAAAGATTTTCTCTTCGAACAAAAACAACGGTAAATACATTTAAATCATGAAAAGGTAATAAAATAACTCAAATAGAAAATCATAAAAATAATAGCACTTTACAGTGTGCTTTTTAAAAGATTGGAAATCTTTTCTGAAGAATTGCTCGTTTAAAAAGGTTATTTAAATGAAGAAAAATATTTTCTTGAGAAATACATAGGAAATAATAAACACATGTGTATTTATGTACAATGTATTTCTGTCTGTGTGGAGAGAAAGTATTTATCTCGAGTAAAAGTTTTAGTATTTGTGAATAAATTTACTCGTTTTCATTATTCAATATTTTACCATATTAGTTCTATTTCTATATATCGTTATTCTGAAACTTTTTACATGCTGTTACATAAATTTTTGTTTTATTTTACATTTCCTTCAAAAAGCTTTAAATTAATCATAGTGGCAAATAACACGCAATCATCAAAAGATTATCACTTTGTTGCGCAGACTTCCGCAGCTTTCCGCAGTTTTTCCGCAGCACTAGTATAATTCAACGATCCGTACCGATGAGGAAAACAAAAACTAACTCTACATCAAAACGGGCAGCGCAATGCCACACGCTATTATGCTGATCACGGAATATGTATTTATTCAGCAGCTCTGCTAATAATAAGGTTTCTAGATTTCACTGTGCACCGTGACACTTTGACATGAAAATATTATGCTGGGCGAATCGTGATTTAATTCATATGCAAAATGTTGAAACTTCGAGCTTGAGTGATAAGGTGTTTTTCCGTTTACTGTTTTGTTAATATTTTTTTCAAGAAAATAATTTTCGAGATTTAAACATTAAATATGTTATACATTGTTGTAACTATGTAAATTTTCATCAAAACTAAACATGGAAAAACATATATAATCTAAGATTAAAAATGTATAAGTTGCTCTACTTTATATGCATATATATATATATATATATATATATATATATATATATGCAGAGAGAAAAAGAGAATGAGAGAAAGAGAGTATTCCTGATTTTTAATTTATTTCAGGAAATTAAGTACAAACAAATACAACAACTGTAATGTTTTATTAATTATTTATAAATATTCATTGTTACTATTTTTTAGACCTTCGTCCCTTACTCTTATCTACTTTTATTCTTCTAGATATAATTTCAACTAACTTTCTGCAAATATCTTCTGGCAGTTTTCCCACTTCTTCTTAACGCTTATTTTCAGCTTCTCTTTTGGTTATGTTTTGTTTTTAGTAACGTTCTATTTAAGTATTGACAATAACTTCTTAATCAAACTTCAGTTGTTTAAGTGAGGCAATCAGTCCAAAACAGATATTTTATTCCTCTGGAACCAAGCCTTGAAAATCGTGTATATGTGGAATGAAGCATTATCCTGTTGAAACAAAAATGTCGAGTGAATATTTCTGTTCAATATTTTATTGGAAAATGTGAGGACTTTATGTTAGTGTATGTTACAAAGTTCATCCTACTCTGACATACAAACATATCACCTATTACGGATGTAGCCATGCAGTTCGATATTATGATACTACCAAACAGTAGATAGGGTATATTCAGGTGCTTATTCCTCCCTAGGGCGAAATCATGCGAAAATGTTTCCTGTAGTTCCAAAAATCTAGTAAAATAATGTAGAAAAGGTTAAAATGTAAAAAGGCTCTATTTATTTCACTTGTAGATAAAATTGTAAATAAAATAGTGGTGTAAAGGACATTTAGTTTTGACTCAATATTAGTTTCTTCTAATAATCAAGTGTCTATTTTTCATTTATTATACCACAGAAAGACAAAATTTCTAATTACTTTTCGTAAGATTATTTTTTGCATGTTTTAACTTCTTAGATTGTACTCTAAAATCATTCTTCTTATTATGTCTGATAAAATTCTTACATTTATGTTTAAATTTAAATCATTTTCAAATTCAATACACTTTTTTTATCTCATAATGACATGTGAATTAATTCTCTATTCTTCCAATTAAAAATCTTACACTTTCATCCTGATTTTGACTTATTCTTAATGATACTGTTTTAATAAATCGTTTGTACTGTCTTTCTAGAGAATTTCATACTCTGAGTCATTTTTACTTGATTCCTGCCTTGTTTAAATAAAAGCACATTTTTCCCGTTTTAGTTTAATTAACAATATATGTTATTAAAAATGAGATTAAAAGATAATAAATGATAGTAAACAAGAAATAATTATCTAAATCCTTCAGTGCCATTTAGACTACTATATATATATATATATATATATATATATATATATATATATATATATATATATATATATATATATTAGGACAATTTAAATTCAATTTTTATTTTATTAAAAAAGTGAAAAAATGTTTGCAAATATTTTTTTATAATAAAACATGTTCTTAAATTGTTTATGTAAAATTTAAAAAATATCTACGTATTTACAAATCTAAGACTAGACATTAATTTGATTTATCAAAATAACATGAAATTTTTTTTTAAAGAAATTATTTGTCTAATAAATAATAAATTGATATAAAAATACTGTTAAGACAACATTGAATTTTACATTTTTTATATATTTTAAACGAAACAAATGATAAAATTTTCGTAAGATCAGATTTTAAAATATTAAAATTAATACAAAATATTTTTTCCATATAAATAATTCAGAATATTCTGAAAGAATATGTTTATTAAGAACTTGAATAATAAATTATTTACGTATTCTCATATATTATACTCATACTAAACACTTTTTTTAAACTTTCTATTTTTGCTCTATAAGATTGACCGATGAAAATATTTCATGATTTGTAAATAGCGTGATAGTTAAAAATTGTTTTTATAACTGAGAAATAGTATTATTTTATTGATTGTAAGTTTAATTATTCATCTAATTATTATAAAAAAATTATAAAAACGTTTTATCAAAAAAAACTTTTCTGTGGTGTTATTTATTAATGTAAAGAGTTTTATTTTATGTTTCACTGAAATGATTAAATGTTTGCATGTTTTACATAGCCTATCACAAAGACAGATTGTATAAAAAATACAGCAAACATTATATTTATTTTTATTAAAAATAGTTATCTACAAAAATAAACAATTAGAATTTATATTTTCATTTACAGAAGTGTAGATGATTGATTTTACAAATTTTTCACCAACTATAAGATTTTCTTAAAATTTTCAAAATAATGTGCTTTTAATGGACTTTTAAAAAGCAACATGAATTTTAATATAAAAAATATAGTGTTTATGTAAACACTGCTAATTTATTAAATATTTAATACTCGCACATTTAATCCTACATATATGGTTAATATTTATATTTTTTTATGTTTTCATTGCATTTTTATTACGTTAATTCAATTTTAATATTACTCTACTTTTCTTTCATAGTCTTCAACCATGTACACCATTGTTTACTCGAAAATTATACCACTTACTGAGTGAAAAAGGTCACGAATAAACTCATTAAAGAAAATACGAACAAAGATATTCACTAACATAGATTTTTATGTACATAATACAGCATACAAAATAACACCATATTTAATTTTAAAAATGATTTTTTTATTTCTATGAAAATCTATATAAAAATCAAATTAAAAAAAGTTTTTATTGAGAAATGTAGGAAGGTGCTAGTAATAGTAAACATACATCTATTCTAATAATTATAAAAAAACGTAATTAATTTTTGAATCTATTAATGATTTTGTTATTTTAATTATTGCCATGTTTAATAAATATAAATATTTGAGGAAAATATTTTTTATTAAAATTATTTATATATATATTTATATATATATATATATATATATATATATATATATATATATATAATGACTTAATTATTAAATCTAGAATATAAACAAATCCTTTTTTCACATTATGTAAAATAGTGTGCAAAAAGTATAGTAGATTTTATTTCGCAATACTCTTTGTTCCTCTGAAGGTATTTGATGAATTTTCAATTTACAATGAACAATTTGTTAAGTACTCAGGTGTACACGTACATGCAATTTTTTTCAAGTGCTTGGATCGATTTTTCATACATCTTAAACTTACAAGTATCATTAAAATAGTTTATATATGTATATATATGTATATATATATATATATATATATATATATATATATTATTTTCTATTCATTTTTAGTAGGTTATTGATATTTGTGTAATTAATAAAAAAACATAAAATAAAATCAAGTAATTTAGTATAGATAAATCATCAAATTTATTAAAAAGTTTTATAAAGAAATATATAACTTTTCAAATATCATATTCTATGACATCTGACATTTTATACTGATGTGTATAAATATGAAAGCGGTTAGAAATAAATAAGTGCTTTTTAAATAGACTCCCGTTTTCCTCAGAAGATAATTATAAGATTAAAATAATATATCCTTAAAATTTTCATTTTCTAGAAGGTTTTTTATGAATGTAAGTTTTACAAAATAAAATCTACAAAACATCACATAAAGAGCTATCATGACATAAACATGAAAAGAAATAAGTATGGTTGTTTTTTATGTCATTAGTGCGGAAAGCTAATTATGCTATAACATATGTACAAACGAATCACGCTAGAGAGTACCAGAGTACGACATTCAGACTAGTTTAAATTAATTGCCGTTAAACGCAAAGAAGATTCCGACATACGACAGCACTTTACATGGTAAAAGATATGTTTTATTTATCTAGCATATTGACATGTGTTTCCTTTCGTGTAAAAGAAGCTTATCCCATTTATTTAATTAATTATATGACGTCCAAACTACTATTAAAAAATAATAAATGTATATGTATGTGTGTGTGTGTGTGTGTGTATGTATGTATGTATGTATATATGTATATATATATATATATATATATATATATATATATATATATATATATATATATATATATATATATATATATATATATACAGATTTATATTTTAAAAGAAGTATTAAAAAAAATACATAAAATTTATTTTTATTAAAATGCATCACTAATTAAAATGTTCAGTAAATTAATTTTTACTTTTGTAATTATTTTGTAATATTACTTTATTTTAATCTGATGTTTTTTACACTTACTAATTTTGAATTACAAATTCTAATTAGAAAGCATTTTTAATTTATAATATATATATTTCAATGATTTCATTCCCTTTGGAAATATGTATACAAATTCTATTTTCTTCTTACATTTTATTCTTTGGCCTCTCTTCCTCCCTTTCTCTCTTTATATATATATATATATATATATATATATACATTTATCTATCTTTATAAACACAAAGAAATAGTTTCATAAATAGTTCAACAATAAATCTAGATTACTTCATAGAATGTAGGTTAATGAAAATGTAAGATGAATATGAAAGATGATCAAACAGTAAAATTCTTTTCTTAATGAATAAAAACAAAGATTATCATTGTGTATTATATATTTACGACGGTTGTTTGATAAGTATGGTAAATTTATATATTGTTTAATTTAATTAATTAATTAATTTAATTACTTTTCAATTTAGTTTTTTTTTACTTTTTACCATACTTATCAAACGACGCTTGTGTATGTATATATATATATATATATAAAATTTTAAATCGATAAAAAATAAAAATGCGAAAATTTATAAACATTATATTTTTTCTACTACAAGAAATATTTAATTATTTTATAACATATTTGATTTCATTAGTGTCTTCAATATTATGTATAGGATTTATAATATTTTTTTCTTTACTTTTTGAATCAATATATATTTTACACGAAAAAAATGTTAGTTTTTGAAAATATTAAATTCATATAAACAAATAAAAATATTAAATTGTATGAAACTGTTTTTTAAGATATTTATAATGTACATGGTTCTGGTTATACTTCTCATCTCGAACTAAAACATAAAACTGATATAAAGTATATGTTAGAAATTAGTACAAAACAATGAGAAAATTACATATTTTTAACCTATTCTGTTAATAAAATTGAAAAATTAGAATCAACCTTTTTTTAAAAAAAAAACTGGCTGTTACAGTGATTGCATATCTACTGGAATTTTTATTTTAAATGATACACAGGATTGCATTCGAGTTTATTCAAGATTATTCGATATACTACAAAAGTATGGAAATGAAAAAAATGAAGACATAAGTCATCAATCTGTATAAATTAAATCTTTTTAAATTCAATAAAAAAAATGCAATACAATATTTAATAGTGGCGTATAAATGAAGTAATAATTTAGTCAAAATAAATGTTATAAACTAAAACAAACTCTAAAAAATTAAAAATGATAATCATCAATTTTGTTTTTCAAATTAGTGACGATATGCATGATAAAACTATTTAAGAATTCTACATATGGCATTTTTTCTATTAAAATTCTTCCTATTAATTTGATCATTTTCAAAAATTATATTTTTTTTAAAAACAAATGTTACTTTAGACATTTTTGAATTTAATCTACTATTGTATTTATTTCTACAAATAATAATTTATATACTTTTTGAAACTTGTAAAAAATAGAAGTAAATAAAAATATATTAAGTGTACCCATGAGTAATGTCGTTTTTTTCAGTGTCAAAACTGCACTCAAAGAATATTTTACTTCAAAATCACCCTCATTTTACAAAAAGAGAATTTTGTAAAACATTACTTATGGGTACACCTAATATATAAAATAAATACACCTTGTAAATAAACTATAAATAATTATGAGTTTTAATAACTTTTAAAGGTCTTTGTATAGATATGAAAGAATATTTTAATCACATCAATCTCGAACCTACCTAAACATGATATTCGTGTTGGAAGTGGATAGTAGTTACTACAAAAGAAAGTAACCTGAAAGAAAAATAATAAATGAAATAATCGTACTCATTATTATATTTTTTATGCTTTTTTACATCTAATAGCTATTAATAGTATTCGTAAAATATTTTTATTTTTTTTCTTTAAGTTATTTTTATTCAAGAACTTTATAGGAGACAATTTTTATAAAAATATTCTCATAATGAATGTTAATTAAAATAATTTTCCATATATAGTTTATTAACCTTTTTGAGAATACAATTATATTGTCACAATAAAAAAGTTGTAATATTTTTGATTTGTGAATTTATGAAATTGATATTTATTTTTCTTAAATATATATATATATATATATATATATATATATATATATATATATAAGCATATATCAAAAAAGGAAATAATGATATAATTAACTGATTAAATTTTGTAAAATATTATTTTAAAATAACAAACATAATAAAATGATTCGAATGCAAATTTTCTTTTTTCAAATTAAAATTCAAAAGCACGATTTATTATTTTATGACAAATTATGTTTCACTGATGAAATTATATATTTTGTAAATTCTCTTTGTAGGATTTTAAATAATATTTTATTGCAATTTGCTTTCGCTTTATATTCAGAGTATTTATCATACAAACTGAAGTAAATTGAAAAACGTTTAATTTTCATCAAATTTTAATTGAAATTATTATTTCCTAAATTTAAGAAAATGATTTTTTGACTTTGATTCTTACATTTGAGGTTAGGTTACGGAAAATTTTAAGAATAATTATTGAAAACTAATAGAGCATAAGTATATAATATAAAAAAAACTTAAATCAAAAAAAAAATATAAAATTAACCATGTACTCGTATACTGAATAAATTTAATAATAATGTATGTATGAAAAAATCATGTTTATGACAAGAAGTACTTTGGCAAGCCTAAGGAGTTAAGCAAACTTGATGAAATAATTTTAATAGTAATTATAAAAAAATATTAAAAATCATAAATAGAAATTTCGGAAACTTCTTTACAAAGTTCGACAATGAGAACAAACATTTTGAAATTTTTGAAAAAATATATAAATTAATTTTATAAGAAATATTTATGAAAATCTGCTCAAAAGGATAACCTTTATTTTCAATACTAAATCTGTCAACATGAAATATTGATTTTTATTTTCCTTTTTTTTGCTTTTATTTTTTGTGTGAAATATAGGGTGTAATATGTGAGATTGAATAATGTTAACCAAGACTGAAAGTTACATCATTCAGTTTCATTTGAGGTACCATGTATTAGTTAATAGGTAAAATTAAATAAAAATATATTTAAGAAAAATTTTTTTTCACTGGATCATTTAAAAAAACGTGGTCTAAACTTTTCTTTACTTAATATATATATATATATATATATATATATATATATATATATATACATTTAACTCTAAATGAAAATTAAAAAGATTTTAAATATAATAAAAACCTGAAATATGAGTTTAAGTCCAAAAGAAAAATTAATTATTGATCTTAATTGAGTTAATAGGCTTAATATACTAATAACATGCTTTTAATTAAAATTCTTATCAAACTAGAATCATTAATATCGTTAACATATATTTGTTAAATGAAGAATGTTTGAATATGCCTATACCAACGATCGTTTCCAACCAGAAATTGCATATCACATGCGATGCGCCTTCGACATACAACGGCCGACCGTTGTATTTCACATGCAACCATGATACAGGTGTTGATAATGTCATTATACTACTGATGGATTACCATACAGCCTCGTTCCATTCGACCCTCATAGAAAAGCGTTCCTATCTCACCCTTCATATATTATACTATTCCCTCCCTCTCATACACATTATAAGAATACCATTATACATAAAGCATTTACTGAATTGAAACATACTGTATGAAATACATATGTGTGTGGTCAGTAGCGTACTGATATGGTACAAATATTTGATGAATGTAAAGAGTCGTATCTGACATAATCCATTAAAAATAATACAGGATGAATGTATAAGAGAAGGGAGGATATTGTTTTAGAACTTATCAGAAATCTCTATAAAGGGAGAATCAAAAGAAACTTATAAATATTTTTCAAAAAAAATTCATCTATAATAATAATATGTTAGAAAACCTTTTTTTGTATTTTATGTATGTTTATTATTTTTTTTGATAAATAATTTTAACTCAGTATTGTACAATCATCGAATTAGCTATTTCTAAAAATTAATTTTATTATTCAGAGTTGAAAATTAAAATCTGAACGTTCAGCTTGTTTACATGTTATTTTATTTTATCTCGTTTTGAATTATTCTTTTCAAATTTAAATTTAATTTTTACATTTTTAAAATAAAAATATAAATTATCATCCAAACAATGACATGAAAGAAGTAACAAGATCAGAAGTAAATAAAAATCACATTAATTAAATTCAGAAAGTCATCATTGATTTTTATTTTTTTATAAAATTAATTTTAAATTCCAAATATATTTTTTAGTTGACAATTAATATTTTAAATATATGTAAATATGATTCCATATAAATGTATTACATATTATTAACATCTTGATATTCATGGATGAATGAAAGCTTCTATCAAAGTCTATTTCCAACGATCCAAAATCTTTCTCTTCCATTTCACATTGACAATTTTTTTAATACCCTTATTCCATATATCATCCATGCATCTCTTTAAGACTTTTTTTAATTCTGTGTTCTTAAATAATAATTTCTGGTTTTCTTACTTATGTTCAAACTATTTTCATTCAAACTTTTCATTGTTGTTATAATGTCCGGAACTTTTTATTTCGAATCAAGTTGTTTTTCTTTTTTTATCAATTTATGTGTTATTTATTGTTAATATATTTGTTCTTAATCTTTTGATAATCACTTGTGTTATCTAAAATCATTTAATTATTCTGGCATATAAAACTCACAAATGTTAACCACCTAAATAAAAACAAATCTGATACATTGATCAGACGTTTTTTTCAAACATAGAAAAATATTCTACTTTATAAAGAATGGCCCAAATTGGACTGAAGGGTTTAGAAATACATTTATTTGCTTACTATCATTTACTATTCTCTACTATCTT
Source organism: Neoneuromus ignobilis (assembly GCA_029203775.1). NCBI lineage: Eukaryota > Metazoa > Arthropoda > Insecta > Megaloptera > Corydalidae > Neoneuromus > Neoneuromus ignobilis. The sequence goes on from CP092090.1 coordinate 31,669,374, forward strand.
TCATTGTCATTTAGACCACATTATATATATATATATATATATATAATATGTACATAAATAATATTTGGTAAAATTATACTTCCATTGCATACTCAAAATGTATTGAAAGAAATATATGTTCCATCTGTTACTAGTTGTAATATACATTCAATATATACATTTAATTTTTAAAATACAATTCAATAACCTTCTCCATTGTAATAAATTTAATATATTATTCTACTGCGCTACTGCTGTATCCACATGTATGACCGTTTTTGTAATTTATAGGAAATCGTTACACATTGTAGAAAAATTTCAATATAACAGATAGGTACCTTGTAGAAACATGTAATGCAAAAACGATTGTTTTTATTTACAATTTCATTTGCTGGAATCATTTTAATTTTTTTTATTAAAAAACCTATAATATGTATACATTTTCAGTTCATTATTCTAACATGAAATGGTTAAAACTGCCCTTTTATTGATTCTTTACGATTACATTTCATTCTCACTGAAAGGGGATATTTTAATTCATTCCGATAAGGATTTGAAATACTCTAACGAATACGGCTGTCGTTTCCGCTCACGCTTTATTATTTGATTTTTTTTCTCTGTACTTATGAGTAATGTTTCCTTAAAATATCCACGATTTTATTTCATTTTTATTGGTGCTATTACAACAGTTTTATGATAACAGATAAGTCGATTATTCTTTTAATTTTTGAAACACAATTTATTCTTTATTTTATTTTCTATATTGTTTATGCTGTATTATTTTAATAAGCAAAATATTTCTTTATCGTATGCTGTTCACATGGAAATTATTTTTTTTATCTATATATATATATATATATATATATATATATATATATATATATATTACGTATATTGTAAGTATAATCTGTTAAAATATACAAAATTCAAAATATTGTAATGAACGATGTTACCAATTATTACGTTTTGATATCAATATTACTTAACTGGTTTAATAATAATTTTGTATATTAATACGTTGAAAATAATTAAATATTTGCTTAAATTTAACTAATTTTCTTGGTATTTATAATATAAAATTTTATTTATTATTTTTATGTGTAATTTTACTAATATGAAAAATCTACATTTATAGAAATTTGAGGATGAAGTCTAATGTGAAATTAAATTTTAATAAATTTATCACTTTATTCATCAAGTCACATAAAATAAATAAAAGTATTAAGTAATCTAGTTTTAAATTCGTATTTCTAGAAAAATGTTGATTTTAAGAAATTATTCGTATTAATTTAAAAAATATATTTTTTTATTGATTTTAGATTAAATTAACAATTATTTTATTTATAATAATGTACATACACCTTTTACTTATTTAAAATAAAAAGTTTTTCTAGACAATTATTTAAACAATTTTTGAAATAAACATTAAAAAAATATGTAATTTATATTTTATAAAATAACCTTTTAAAAAAATATTTTAAGAAATTTTATGGTTGATTGAGATGATATGATAATAAGAACCTATAAATTAAGGAAATAAGTTTTTTTAAAATATAAATATTTTTATATAGAATTGTTTTCACACAATAAATAAAAAAATATATTTGCTAAAATATATTTATTTTGTATGTTTATGATTTTTACGCTGAAATCTGTTTTAAATAAAATAGATATGATATTTTCTCTCTCTATATGTCTATCAAGAAAAAACTAAATTTAATTTGTAACTGCCGTTTTTCAATTTTTACGTTATTTCATAAAAATAAAAAAATATAAATTTAATACTATATATCTATATAAAGGAATGTAAACGAAAATGAATTTTGTAATTTAATTTTAAATGAATGTACAACTTTCAATTTACGGTATTTTTTCAAGTTTTCTATACCTTTTATAATTGAATTTTAATTTTATATTTGCTTTATTGTTGTGCATTTCATTCTTCTGATACGAAACGTACCCATGTATTAAAAATTATTTAATGGAAATAAGATTTTATAATCAAATCTGTTGTAAATGCCTTACAGCACTGTTATATTTATTGATGCACAAAATAATTTATCGTGAACAAAACCAAAAAGAAAATGTTTAATTTCAATACCGCCGTCCTTTATGAAATTAAAATTATATCAGTGTTATGTATTAATTTTCTCATTCAAAAACGTACAGAACATATGTTTTAATAACAACAAAAACTCGTGTAACGTTGTGTTGTCAACATCAATCCGCTTTTCAAAGTTCTAAAAGTGAGGAAATTGAAAGATAGATGTCTCTTCCAGATCTCGAATATAACTAAACAGTCTGAGTGCAGAGTTTTGTACGGGACGAAAAAGTTTTCTGAACAAATATTGCCTTTATATGTCTGTCTGGTTCACAGCAAAAATGCGTTATGTGCAAAAGTGTTGAGAGATTGTGCGAGTTTTTGTCAGTTTTTAGACAAGATTTTAATGTTCTATGTAGCAACATTGAAGAAATAGGGATAAAAGCATAGATGTTGTCAGCTTGCTTGTGATAAAAAGTTTTGTTTTATTTTTCTACCCATAATATACATGATGATAAATCATTTGAAAAATAAATCAAATATATTTTTCAAAATGAATATATTTTATATGCATATATATACAGATATATATATATATATATATACAGATATATATATATATATATATTATATTTTTGACAAAAATATAAAAACGTAATTAAAAAAAATAAAATCTCAACATAAAGACATTTTTTTTATAACTATTTATAAATAAAATGTTTTATAAAAATTAATGATCAAGTTTATAATGTTAATTTCAAATAAATAATAAAAATTCTGTAGATAATAAATTGCGATTTAAATCAAAAATGATAAAATATTAATTGGAAGATAATATTCATATTTCATATTTAATAACACAAATACATAAGCTTTAACAAAAATAGATATTTTGAATAAAAATAATTAGATCGCATATGTATTGACGTTCATGACTTTATTAAAAAGGGTGGATCTGAACTCAATGCTATTATAAAACTTGTTATGTAAGATCTAATAGGGCATCAGGTGTGAATGTCAACTGGTTGTCATGAAGAAAAATCTCCACTTTATATTATAGTGGAAGTTGAAATGTTTCTGCATCTACATGGAAACAACCCCTCTTTTCGTGCAGCGCAACTGTCAACATTGCAAAAAAATCCTTAGGAAGGATTTCAATTTATTTCGACAAGTACAATCCATTAATATAATATACCAATTTTACGATATTCATATCAAACGAAATAAAACCTTAAATATTACTTTTTTAAATTAAGAAATATATTTAAAACAAATTACATAAAAAATTAAATCTATATATATATATATATATATATATATATATATATATATATATATATATATGTATGTATAGTAAATACACAAACACTTTTATATATTCTTTTATATTATGAATAAAGAAAAAGAAAAAAACATTAAACAACTAAATAAATTGAAATAAAAATTTGTAATATAATTTTTCATTATTTCAAATATTATTTAAAAATTAGTCACTATTTAAAAAATTGTTTATATATATTTTTTTTAATTTAATAAATTAAATATAATTGTGAAATATTAATTTGTATTGTTTCTAGAGAAAAAGAGCACTAATTTTTTATAAAAAAATATTGTATTACAAAAGAATAGTTACATTAAATGAAATAATAGAAGTATATGTGTATGTGTGTGTGTATATATATATATATATATATATATATATATATATATATATATATATATATATATATATATGGGTGGTCCAAATTATACTGAAGAGTTTAGACATATATTTACTTGCGTGCTAACATTTACTGCCCTTGATTATCGTTCGGTCTCATTTTTGCACACCCTCTTTATAGAATTATATATATGTATGTATATATATATATATATATATATATATATATATATATATATATATATATATATATATATATATATATATATATATATATATATATATATATATATATATATATATGGAGAAAGAGAGAGAGAGAATGGAGAAAGTAATAATATATATATGTACAGTGTAGAGAAAAAAATAAAATAATTATTATAATAAACAACACGTACAATATTTAAGATTAGAATTTTATTTAAAAAAATTAAAAATATTAAACGAAATATAAAAAATCGTGATAGAACAAAGAAAGAAACATTTTTTAAACGAATACTATTGATTTGTATTCAGTATTAGATATTAAGTTTAATGAAGTAATTAATGTGATTTATTTATATTCTCAGCCAACCATCCAACCACCCACACACCCACACACACACACACACATTTATATATACATATATATATATATATATATATATATATATTTGTTAGATAAATATGTATTTACAGTTTAAATGATAGAAAATATTTGAATATATATTTTCGTTTATCTGTAGATAAGTTTTGTATTAATAACGCTTTATATAGTTAAGTTTTGTCGTAAAACATTTTTCGTTAAAGCGTCTAACGAAGTTTATGCCTCAGAGACAAAAAGTGATGATAAGAAAAGTAAGGAAAACTGAGAGTAAGGCTTTTCCAATTTCACACCTCTCTGATTTCGTTATACGAAAGTCGTAATAGGGTCTGCGAGTCCAGTCGCGGTAACCGTCTGTCGTTGTCCCAAATTTAAATTTGCTTTTGGGGACATTCCACCCACATCTCTATCTATACATCAATCTGAAAAGGGTCGCCAGATATAAACTTCACTGAATTGTGAAAAGAAATTCCGAATATTTAGTGAATTTCAGTTATTTTATATAAATGGCATATCATAATTAATGTTTACATTTCTGTGAATGCATGTATTCTGCGTTTCGGTTTTCGTATTAATTTTATAGTGATATTTAATTGAATTACATTTATTAGAATTCTTAAATCTTAATGAATATCGTACTTCTATCATTTAATAAATAAAGTTATTTGCACTATAATTTTACAAATGTTATTCAAAATATAAATAACGAGATGTTAGAAACACTTATGGAATTAAAATATTTTTATAATTTGTTAATAAATCATGTAATAAAAATCTTTAGTAATAGTATTATTGCTCATGTCTTATATATAAACTAGAACATATGTATACAAATAAATACTTTAAAAACATATGATTATATAATAATATAAAATACATTTAACAACACATACATTCGTATACATATTTACTTTGGACATAAAAGATATAACAAATTGAAACTAAAACTCGAATATATGTACTATTTACTTAACAACAAATGTTTTCAACAAGCGCTATTCAAATAACATAAAAGCGAATATAAGCATTGTTGAAGGTTCAGACTTCTTTTTCATGGGGTAATTTTGTAAAGAAAATGTATTGAACGATACAGACTTTATGTAGAAATTGTGACACATTTTAAAGGGTAGATGATTACTTAATGGTTCAGAAAGATCTTCAGTGTTGTATTGAATGTCTACGTTTTTCGAAAAGTTTTCGTTTATTCGTTTAATATTGATTATTGGAACATAAACTTAGAATATTTGTTTTAAATATTTATAGGTATATGCATATATATATATATATATATATATATATATATATATTATATATATGAATATTAATATATAAATAAAATCCATGTTAATATATTTCATCTTTGTAATATTATTACGTACAAATATTATTTTTATGTAGATATTTCAAGGTAAAAATGTAACTATTATAATAAGTTATATTTAAGTCATATCATAAAAAAAATTTTTTTCTTTTAAAATTGGTTACTTTTAATTAATTATTTTCAAGTAATAGTTTAATTGAATTTAGTTAATAAATTTTATTAATATCACACAATTTCATAACCTTTTAAAATTTAGTCATGCAAATTGTTTCAACTGATACTAAAGGATCGTAAATGATAATAAGGATGTAAATGTGTGTATTAACCTTGCTGACTCATTTGAGTCACCTTATATAAATAAAGCAAAGTTTTAAGTATGAGTAAAAAAACCTGATTGAATAATTACTTTTTTTTATTTGTATAAAATCGACTTGTTTAACGTCCATTTATTAAAAAAAATATATATAAATATATATATATATATATATATATATATATATATATATATATATATAATGTACATATCTTTAATATTTTCATTATACTATTTGTAGATATTGTAAAATTTACTAGTTTCAGTAATTTTTTTCTTTTTTCTAAACTCTAAAATAAGATTTTTTGTTCTATATCGACTTATTCTTTATATTTGATTCAGTATTTATTCTTAATTCGTTTTTTTAATTGTTAATTTTTTAAAATATCCAATTTTATTTCCAAAAATTCCTTATTAAGATAATATAAAAAATATATTATATATTCTTAAACACTAGCAACACTTGATGGTTCTAAATTGATATTACTTTTCAGTAAAAATATAAATTCATTTAGAAAAAAACATTTACACAGAATACACAGTTTAATGAAATATATATTATTGATTTTGTATCAGTTAAAAAAATATGTGCTTACAATTTAAGCAAAAATATAAACACAAAATATTTTTACAATTCATAAATATTGTACTTATAGAATTAAACTTCAATAATAACAATAATGAATTCATATATATATATATATGTTTGTGTGTATGTTATCTTTTATGTGAAAATTAATTTCATATACTTAATTCAAAGTAATAAATACAATTGCACAAGTTTTCTTCACGTAAATGAATTTCGCCGTTCAAATGTGTTTTATTTTTCATTTTCAGAGCATCACAAAAGTTGAATCTATCCTCGTCACCACATCGAAGAAAGAGACATTCATCTGGAGATGAAGAAGTACCAGCTACAGGATTCTGTGGTGTTATTCAGAGATCCCCACCGCCTGTACCACCCGCTTTGTTGCGAAGAATCGGAGTAAGAGAAATTACTGGAGTTGGAAAGGTTAGTGATTTTTTTTTGTTTTCTTTGATAATATTATATATATATATATATATAATAAAAATGTTGTACCAATAAAATAAACCATTTTTAATTGATTACAAAATTTTAAAAAATAATGGTACAGTTATAAACATATTTTTATTAAAACATCGTCTGCGGGCAACGCGTCTCGACGACCCCTTTCGCGCTCTATTAATAGTATGCGAAAGACGTCAACGAGACATTGCCCGCATATAATGTGTTAAAACACATTTTTGGTTTTTAATAAATATATCATTTTAGTTCCTAATATTAAACCCCTTTTCTTAAATTAATTATCTTATGGATTTTCTACAATTTTTTAAATTTTAATATTAAATATATAAAATATTTATATATATATATATATATATATATATAAACAAAGTAATGAAGACATTTATTGAAAAGGCAATTATACTGACATAATAATAAATAATATTTCTAATCACTTTAAAAATAATAAAAATCACGTTTGTAATTTTATTGTACATCTCATTAAACAAAACAAATTTTAACAAAGAAATTAACACAAAAAAACCGCCTATAATAACGGTTAAAACCCTAATATTAAATATAAATGTGTAAAATTATAAATAAAAATAGATATCTAATAAAAAACAACATAGAACAAAACCGAGGTAACATGGTTGTTATTTTACGTATACAAATAATAGTATTTATTGAAATAACTAAATTATTAAAAAAATATAATGTAATATTGCATTTGAAATAAATAATAATATAAAAAAATCCATAAAATACCCAAAATAACAAAAAATATGATTTAAACGGAGTTTATAAATTAACATGTCCAAGGTGTAAAAGATATATATATATATATATATATATATATATATATATATATATATATATATATAAATATTTTAAAGACAAATATAAATATAATAAACATTTAAATTTTATAAGAATTAAAAATGGGATGCAATATTACGAAAAAAAACATATTCTAAAAATTGAAGATATTTACGATGATATATGTACATAATATATATAAATAATAAAATAGTATCATAAAATCACAAACAAAAAAAAACTAATATAATGAAACATCTTGAAATATGTATTGTAAAAATCAATATAATGTTATATATTAAACGATTAAATTAAATCAACCAATAATCTGTTATTCCGCGTTATAAATTAAAATATAAATATCACCGACACAAATAACGCCAGTGTCAATTTACTATCTGAAGATGACACACACTGTTGAAACCCTTGTAACATAATACAAACACACAAAAAGTTAATACAAAACAGAATCATAGGCAATAATACAAGAAACAATATATATATATATATATATATATATATATATATATATATATATATATATATACGCGCACTCACACACACACACAATGTACATTTACATTATCATCATCCAGAACAAAATAGTCTCTAGCTGTAAATTTTCTTTTAAGAAAAATAATTTTAATTTAATTTTTGATGCTGTTAGGAAATTTCAAAGTTCACTTCTTATCAATATTTTTCTTGAAAAATGAGTTTATAATATACAAACTATGCTTTTTACAAATTATATATATATATATATATATATATATATATATATATATATATATATATATATGAGTGAGTGAGTGAGTGTGTGTGTATATATAAATGTATAAATCCTAAATATGAATTAAAATACAATATTCTTATCTTGTTATTTCATTATTTAATACAATAATTTCCAGTCTTGTATAAGTTTAATTTTTGAATAAAAGATATCGTGTTATTTAAAATAATTTAAATAACATTTACAAGCAAACTGAAATAGACTGATAAAAGAGAATAAGTGGTAGATAATGGTACCGTCATTTTGCCATTTTCCCTTTGTAATATCGTACATAATTATGTGCTTACACACACAATACGTATGATTAATATGTTAATGCCTGGTATTTTATGCGTAAAAAGCTTTTTATATGAATACTATGTATTTCTGCGTCTGTCATTAAAAAAAAAAAACACATTTTCTACATCTAAATGTCTAAATTCTTCGTCAACGTTTTTGTATCAAACATGTGTGAGGCTATTATACATATATTTTCTTTCTGAAAATGGAGATAATATATTCTATTCAGTTTTTTTTGATTAAATTGTTTTATTCATGATTCATATATTGTAATTTGTAAGCAGTGTTTTCAGATTTTCGTACTAAAAGGAAAAATACATTTAATAAATTTTATATCTGTTTATATTAGATTACTTTTCCTTTTTCAGATTGTTTCAAAACAATTAATATTTATATATTTCATAAATATATATGAAATATGCATACATTTTCAGATGATATTGATTAATTGAACTAATAAATAATTTAATTTCTTTTATTGTATATATATATATATATATATATATAATAAATTAAAAAATATAGTAAAATTAAAATAATGAAAGTTAGATATGAAAATGTATCTAATATAAATTTTCTACTTCAATGGCATTTTTACCACATAGATAAAATTGTTAACTATGACCGTAACAATATAAAAATTATCTATACATAACATTTTCAAAGAACTACTCTTTGTTAATACGGTTGTTTCTATAATAATACACGATGAAAGCAAATGTGCAGCTTTAGTGATTTTGACATGCTTTTGGCATAGTTTACTTCCAGTCTATTACGCTGTAGTTACTAATGGATATTATTGTAATATATAAATCATATGTTAAAACGGTATATTCATAAGATTCTACAGCTGTGCTTTACATATATTTCTTTATCCATTACACATGTCTGTCAAAATTAAAAAATGATATTCATGAATGTTTTTCATTTATTTGTATCTATATAAGCATCTATCTATGCATATGTATGTATGTGTGTGTGTTTATATATATATATATATATATATATATATATATATTTGAATTTGATTTTTATAAAACAAATCTCATTATATAGTATCCATTCGTATTTTTTTATAATATTAATATTATTTTTTACCTTTCTTTTAAATATATTCAAAGATTTTTTAAACAAATTAGAAACTATCATCGATATTTATTCGAATTATAGTCTTATGTGATTTAAAAATTCTAAGTTATAAAATAGTGCGTACTCAAAAATAAAAAGTATTTAATATTTTTTTAATTTGTTATCATTATTATCATTGACGATTTTTGGAATTTCTACAGGTCCATTCATTCAGTGCTATTATTCTCTCCGTTTCTTTTTTTCATGTGAAAGTTTATTTAGATTTTTACTTTCTTCAATTCGTCGATTATCTTAATTCTCTTCTTTTCTCTCCTTTTCATTGCTATCTCTAAAAAAATTTTAGCAGAAATTCTCTCTTTAATATTTGCTCATTCCAATTTTTTTCTCTTTCTGACATTTATTAATAAATTTCTCTCATCTTCTATTTTCTTTAACAATTTTATATTTTTTTCATTATCGCTACATTCGATTTCTGAAAGTTGTCCCCGCAGACCTATTCAAAACGTTCGAGTCTATTCAAATGCTTTTTAAACATTTTTTATATCTTGAATCAATACAGCAATACGCTTTATGCTCTTATTTTTACCATTATTTTCTTTAGATCCAAATTCATCTTGATATAATTTTTTTTCTTTCTAAACACCTCTTTTGTTCTTTCAATTCTTGATATAATTTCTTTCTTCTATTTTTAATCTTTTGTGGCAATTTTTAAAATACTTGAATTCTTTTATCCCCTGTATTTTTACATTACTTATATGTATATATACCTCTATTTTCTCTTCAATTAATATTCTCATTACTTTCATTTTTCTCTCATTTATTTTAGTCCATATTCCTCACATTTTCTTTTCAAACTCAACAACATCTCTTTCAGTTTTTGTTTTATCTATTGTTATAATCATATTGCCTAGATATCTTATTGAATTCACTTTTCTTCTTTCTATACTCATTCTTATATTTTCATTCCAGCATTCTTTTAATATCTGTTTAATATACATACTGAATCCGTTATATTTTTTAACCTACAACTTGATAGCTGTTTCCTGACTCGTGTAAAAAAATCTCTACTCTTTCTTCTCTACAAGATTTTTAAAATTTCAAAGTTTCGCCCATTTCACATAATTGAGAGACTTTTTTAAATTAACAAAACTTACACTAACATTTTAATTCAAAACATGAAATAAGTAAGTAACAATTTTTTACAGGATAATTAACAAAATATATAGAATAATTTTATGTAGACGTTTTGTATAGCTTTTTCCTTATAAAAGTTCAACTTACACAAAAAACTGTTTTATAAAAATTCGATGAAAAATGTTACTGTATTATGAAATATTGTTTTACAGTAATATATTCTAAGTGTGAAATTTATCAATCTTAATTTTTAATAATAAAACTTAGAAAACAAATATTTAAATATTTTTTACTTTTATCAACTTGTATATATATATATATATATATATATATATATATATATATATATATATATATATATATAATAAAAATTATTATAAATAGATATTTTTAATTAAAATAGACATTATATCATTATAATAGTTATTACTATTTTAAAAATATAAGATATAACAATTATTAAAACTAAATAAAATAATTACTATTCCTAATTAATTATCTGTTAGATTAGTTAAATTTTTGTCAATATAACAATGTTACTAAAAATAATCTTTAATTTGTATTTACGACTGAAGAATTAACTCGTTTTAATTTATAAGTATATGATTATAAAATTAGCGATGAAGCTTCTTCTATGAATCATACTTCTTTCACAAAACAATGACTTTTACAAAACTGTCTTGGAAATTAATCCGATTAATTTAATCAAGTAGACGACGGTTTAGACTTACAAAATACAGTATTACTCCAACAAAACCTATTGTTCTTCCTACATCAAGTTAAATTTATATATTTTTCATATAATCATTATTGTTTTGTATAGAAAAGTAGATTTTAATACGATATCGTCAACTGTGGAATATATATATATATATATATATATATATATATATATATATATATATATATTTACACACATATACATACATCACACATACTAATACACAGTAGCAGATAGTCATATTCATACACAAATATCGGTTTGACAAAGGAAAAGAACAATTAACAAGTAGTTTTGGAAAGGCTTACATTTTCTTAATTTGCATTATAGACACAATTAAATATTTTTAATGAAAAATTCAATTACAATTTCTTGACAATAATAAAAACCAATAAAGTAGATATTGTGTGTTAATCCATTTGCTACTCATATTCGTACACTTCAATATTCGTTAGAAAATTATACAAATACCTGCTTTGAATTTTTTTATCACAAAAATATCAAGAAACTTAATTTTTTGAATTAGTTTCATCTTAAACTTTTTTAAGGTCTTAAGATATATTTATGAAATCATGGGAAGGAAGTCGTTTGAAACAACTTTGAAAAGGAAAAAAATAAAAATACTGATGCACTTAAAAAGACAAATATTTAAGAAAAATTAGTAGTTTGATTAAAACAATTTATTTACCTGTGCAATATATTATAAAAAATACAAAGTAAGAACTATTTTGAAAACAAATCCACAAATATAAGTAGAAAAAATAAGTCATCGCCATAAACGTGAAATTTTAGAAAAAATTAGAAGAAATCGTTTCATTAGTGCTTCTAAATTTGTCAGTATTGAGAAAGTAACTGGAAATCATATTAGCATACGTGAAATCAGTAAAAGTTTGAATAGATATGAATACAATAACAAAATAACAAGGAAAAAACATATTTATCAGCTACATAAATGGAAAAAAGGTTAGAATTTATTGAAAATTACATAAATAAGGGTGTGGATTTTTGGAATAAGATTATTGTCAAAAATGACAACAGATTTTGATTTTTAGATTGGGATAAAAACAGAAACTATGATGAAAATCAAATAAAATCCTTAAGAAAGAAAACGTAAATTCAACTATCAAATACAATGAAGGATTACTCATGGTATGTAGATGTTTCTTGGATTCCAAAATAGGAAAACTACAGTTTAATAATGAAATTATGAATATCTCCAAATATAACGATTTTAATAGCTTAAAAAGTTATGCAAAAAATTTAGAACTTGCAAATAGATTTATGTTTTATCAAGATAACAACCCAAAACATAAATTGATGAATTGTCGTCTATGGCTCCTGTAAAACTCTAGGTTCTATAAACACTCCTAATATCATCTGACCTCAATCTCATTGAACATCTATGGTCAATTTAAATAAATATATATTCGAAAACAAGAAGTAAATTGTGGACTTAAAATTTGCACTCTTAATGAAATCGAAATATAATATGTCTGGTGTAACGAAAAAAATTGTTCTGTCTATCCCAAATAGAAAAAATAATAATTTAAATATTAAACTATTTTGTGTAAGACAATTATGTATTTTTTTAACAAAGATAAAAAATTCAAGAAAATATTTATTATTATTTTTCAATATCTTTTTAGTAACTCAGCTACTAAAAATGTGATTAATTTATATTTTTAAGATAAAATTTACTATAATAATTAAAAATTAAATGGTAAGTACACATTTCAAAATGTTATAAATTTAATTCGGTGTTTAATAATTTCAGTATCTGATAAATCGCTAAAATATTTCCATTTCAACAAAACTTCGTATAATTAATTTATATTTAATCTATGAAAATTATTTTATGGGCTAAAAATAGATATATGCTGAAATATAATATTTATGACAATGCTGATAACATTGACAATAATTCCATTGTTCAATATTATTTATGATTTATGTCAATGCGTGATTGTATATTTGAACATCCGTTTTGTTCATTATACTATATCCTATTATCATTCTGTATATAATATATACGGTTCAGTTTAGCTAAACCATCACCATACGTTTTATTAATACAACAGATATATAAAATTCAATATCTGCAAGCTTCGAGTTTTGTCAAGTTCTTTTTTACAATATATAAAAGCTATGTAGAGTGGAGTATAAAATAATTACATATACTCGTATATGCACACATTACATACAATATGTATGTATATTTGCTTTGTACATTACAATTTGCAAGCTTTGAACTTATTTAACATTTAAAAATGATTAAAACAACTATGACCGAATTCATACTAACATATTAACATATATGTCTAATGTTAAACTACGTATATTAAAATGTGTCCTAATTCAGAAAGTATAATAATATATAAATGTTTCATGCATACATTCATACAAATACATTCTCTCTTTCACACATACTTGTATGTATGTATGTATGTACGAGAGTTGTTTGATAAATATCGTAAAAAAGTAAGAAAGACTAAATTGAAAAATGTAATTAAATTAATTAATTAATTAAATCAAACAATAAATAAATTTACCATACTTATCAAACGACCCTCATATGTATGTATGTATGTATGTATGTATGTATGTATGTATGTATGTATGTTGGTGTGTGTAAGGTAACCCAAATTAGATTTAAGGGTTTAAACAAATATTGTATTTACTTGTTTACTATCATTCACTATTCTTTATTATCCTTCAGTTTCATTTGGGCCATATATATATATAACTTAACATAATTCTTTATCTTGTTTGATCATTTCGGTAATGAATTATTTCTATATTAATTTTATTACAACATTCTTTTTGTAATATTTTATTCAATTATTATTTAATAATATGAATACGTCTACTTAAGATAACTAGTTTGGTAACAATATTTCAAATTTTGAAACATTAATACACTATAAATTAATAACACTATTCATTAATACACTATTCATTAATACACTATTCATTTTAATCTGATGATTAAAAGCGTTAATTGTGGAAGTCGGTGTTTTGAAAATACTAGAATGAAAAGCATTCCAAATCTTGAGTACTTCTGTGAAAAATTGAATTTTCCACAATTGGTTTTTCGTAATTTCTCAATTTCATTTTTAACACGTGATTATTAATATTTTAGAAAGGAGAATATATTATTTGGTTAAAATCCTCTCACATCAAATATTCCATAGAAGTTTTTAACATCGTGAACTTTCATCTACTTTCTAAATTATTCCACCAGAGCTGCTTAATCGTTTCACAAGAACTATCAATCCTGAAATGTTTATTTAATATAAAATAAACAGTCATTTTTAATTCTTCCACATTTCACCTTTTTGTAATTTAATACACATACTTGAAATATTTAAGAAATTATTATTAAATTCTTGACTATTTATTCTTAAGAAATTATTTCTTAAATTGAAATGCACACTCTAGCAATATTCAAGGAAAAGTTTCACCAAAATCAAATATGCTTTTTCTTTAACGACTGTATTATATCCATTAATTGTTCTTTATACAAAATTTAAATAATTATGAGCTTTTCTTAACATATTTAAAATATATTTTTACTATGTTAAAGTGACTGTAATGTGATTCTGAGCTAGTTACATGAATCAGGTGCTATAATTTATACTTCATTAATAAATTAAGATAAATAGATAAAATTATGTTTATTAGCAAATCGAACATGAAAATTTTTCGAGGAATTCAATTCCATATTGTTATATTTTGTACAATTGATAATTTTGTTTATACCAAATTTTAAGTTAAATCTAGTAACGAACTCTAACACAATTACTTCATAAATAATACATCCATTTGCCAGAAGTCTAATTTTTGAATCTGTAATTATTTTGAAAAATCATTTATAAAAATGATAAACATAATAGTATCAATTATACCACTTTGATATATACCTGAAGATATTAATGTCATCTGATAGCGATAAGTAACATTATGTAAATGTAATATAGCATAAAAAATTAATATTTATAAGTAAAATTACACTGTTTCAAAAAAAATTAAAAATACATATGTAATATATTTACAAAATATTAATATGTTAGAAACATTTATTTTTTTTATTCAAATAATTAACCAATATTTTTAATTTTATTTTTTTCAGGTAATAACTATGTAATATAAATTTTACACGCGTATGTAATAGATTTAAGAAAAAATAATTTAATTTATTTGTAACAAAATTAAACTTTCTGTATAATAACTAAAACTTTACTTGTGTCTGTCGAGAATGATTTTGTGAAATAGCATTGGAAATTTCAACAAAATAAATTATTACCTATGAGATTTTGACACACTGACCTAAGTTACATCTAACGGCCGGAAATTTGATTTAACTTCATAATGTATTTTTTAACCTTTCTTTTATTTTGTCGCTTATACTCTTTATATTTTTATATGAAATTTATATGCTAATAAAAAAATGTATTAATAAGATAGGATTTATTCATGCGATATTAAATGTTTATATATTGATTTTAAAAAAACTATATTTTTAACGTTTAGAATATATTTTACAATTTTTTTCTAGCTAATTTTGTTTATATAAATCTGAAAATACTTGTAGAATTAAATAACATTTTAATATTTATTAACAATAATTTGCATTTATGTATGTTTGTACATATATATATATATATATATATATATATATATATATATATATATTAATAAATAAATATATAATCATCCTTCTATTCACTGTAAAATGAAGGCTTCTCTCAAAATTTTCTATTTCGAGCGATCTAATGTGTTTTTCTTCTACTCCACTCCAACGAATTTTCTTATATCTCTATCCTATCTATCCATAGACCTCTTTTTTACCGCTTTTCGTCTTTTAGATCTCAATTAGTAATTTTTTTTGTCCATTGATGAGTTTTTTCATGCTATTTGCCTAGCACATATTCATTTTAAACTTTTCACTCTTATTATTGTAACATCTATGAATTTGGTTTTATTTTTAATTCGCTCATTTTTCATTTTATTTTTATATGTTATTTATAACATGAATTTTTCCATCCATTTTTGTATTTCTCAGAGTTGTTAATTTATTTTGGCTCTTAAGACTCATGTCTCACTGCCCTAAGTAAGAGCAGGTAGAATGCATTATTCAAAAACTTTTCTTCAGACATAGAATAATATTCAAGTACATAATAAAAGTTTTTCTGAATTAACACCTTTCTATATATATTCTCTTGTTAACTTCATCTATAAATATTCCTTTAATGTTAATGAGTTGTCTTATAAACACTTAGTTGTTATTTTTTTATATCTCTATTCTTTCATTCGATTTTCCTCTAATTAATAAAATCACTGTGCATTATATTTTATCTTGCTGTAATTCATCATATGACCAATTTTTTAAATCGACTTATTATTATTCTTTTATTAATCTTTCAAGTTCATCTGGGTTTTTTAAAAAAATAATGTCTTCAGTAAATCTTAGATGACTAAGTATCTCGCCATTTACTTTTATTCCTTTGGATTCTCAATTTAGTATTTAAAATATTTTTTATAATATAGCTGTAAATAGCTTTGATGAAGTCACATCATCCTCTCTTTCTCAATGATATATATATATATATATATACATATATATATATATATATATATATATATATATATATATATATATATATATATATATATAAATAATTTAAAAAAAATTTAAAAACATATTATTCTAATGGATAACATTTTTTTAAATTATGTGTATAGAAATATTTGTAATTATTTGCATGTATAGTAATATATATTATTATGTGTTATCTAAAAAATTAATTAAATATAATAATTTTAACTTCAATGTTATTTAAGTTAAAGTTTAAATTATTTAAAATAATTATCTGTATGCTAATGATCAATTTGTACTGTTATAATTAATTTTCATTTAATACACACACATACATATATATATGTATATAAAATAATTCTAATTTCGTTATATTTAAATTGAATTTCACACCTCATAGTTGAAATAAGTACAACTGTAAGTATCGGATATCACGTTGTTCCGTTAATAACGTCTGTTCAGAAAGCTGTTCTTTCCTCTCCGCGTGATATCCGTCAACTTTGTCGCCAAGTTTGTACGGTTGGTACACATCAAAGGATGACAGTGCATCATACTAAATGGACAGAGACATGTTGAGTGTGAGGAGAAACAAGAATGGCCGATTTATAACAGACTCCTCACACACGTCATCGCGTTATTAAGATTTCAGTCATTAATCATGAGATTATTGTCTCACTTTCTGTTTTTTTTTTATATCTTTTGTTGGTGGCTTACATTTTGCGTGTGTTTGTTTTGATGATGCGGCTAAGACTAGAGGGAGTGGCTGAAAGTGCACAGTTGTGATTTATGTTTCTTTGTTCTTAACGTTTTTTTTTAGAGTCATGTGTTGTGTAATGTAATCCGTAAGTGACAGTTATCCAAACTGTACTTTGTGTTGCCTTATACGAATATCTGTTCTTTTTTACACGTTAAATGTTATGATTTAATATATAAAATGAATATCTTTTAGTCATAAATTTATCACGATTCACTTACATGTATCTGTTTTCAACTTTTCGCGACAATATTTCTTTTTAGACAAACATCTTGTTAATATATGACTTTTTTTGTGATACTTAAGTGTATTTAATGTTGATTTATGATATTTTATAACCACAGAGTCAAAATTCCATATCTTATAAATTACTAGATTTTTGTCTTTAAAAAAGTTTAGTTACACAATAGAAAATAATATACTATTTATAATGTCCAAGTAAAATTTACTTTGTTAATTATAAAAAAATCTGTATAGTAAAAAAAATAATAAAATTATTTTCTTGTAATACCTCTCATAAAAATCGTACATTTGTTGAAACTGTTATTTAAAAGTAATTATTAAAAAAAATAGTATTTACTTGAATATTTTTTATCTTTTTTTGATCACTTTTAATTTTCTCTGCATCGATTTTACTAGCTTTAATAAATATGGTTTAATCTTTCACTCATTTTTTTGCAGATTTTTTAAAATGTTTTTTATCTTAGTATGTCACTTTCTAATCTTTTTATACAATTTATTCCAAACGTGCTCAATTATATTGTGATCTGATGAATGAAAAGGCATTTAGATCATGTTTGGTTAATTATGTAAAAAATACTACTTAACAATACAAATGCGTGCTTAACGCCGTTTTTAATATAAAATTTAAAAGTGTTCACAATCTTCGATTTTTCAGCAATGACGTTCAAACTCATTTTAAAAATATTTCATTACTCCATTCATTCATATTCGCGTTAATAAATTCAAAATTATCGACTACACATTCCCATACAATTACAATTCATCCACCATATTTGACAGCAATGGGCAAATTTTCCGATTTTAGGTTTTCGTTAGATTGTAGTCATATTGTAACCTTTCCATCTGATAAGAAAATATTAAATTTTCTTTTTTTATTGTAAATTATTTCCTGTTAGTAGTCAAAACCCTTAATAATATAATTTTCAACAAATTTCAAATAATTTTTCTCACTTTTTGAACTTGTAAATGGATTATTGTGTTCTACAAAACCATGTAAAATATTAGGATTATATGATTTTACCTGTAATGTATTGCTAGTGGATATTGTTGTTATTTTTTTTAATACATATATGCCCTAGTTATTCTTTTTTGTTTTAAAGTGTTATTTTGTGGACTTTCTGAATAACACGTAATTTTTAATTAATTTTTTTTGAAAGAAATTAATCTATTCATTTATAAAGTGATCGATTTTGGTTGTGAGTTACTAACTATATATATATATATATATATATATATATATATATACACACATGCACATGCACATATATACATTATAACTTTTTACGATCAAGTGTTTAGTATGAATTAAATCCAAAATCATATAAGTCAATGAATTATGTTATTCTTACTTTAAACAAACTAATTATTCACTTATGTCGAAAAATTGTATATAAAAGTATTGAATTATTAATTATTAACTATTTCTTTGACTAATTGCATGGTCATGAAAATAAGTATTTGTTAAAAAATAAACAATTAATGATTAAGTGTATATATATATATATATATATATATATATATATATATATATATATATATATATATATATATTAGGTTATGTAATATAAAATGTCAGATTATTATATCGAAAATAAAATCAAAATCTGACATTTCATATAACATAACCTAATATATATATATATATATATATATATATATATATATATATATATATATATATATATTGTGTGTATATACAGGAATAGACATGTATATGTTTATTATTTTAAAATTATTATAATTATAACCAAATTAATTACCTATTAAATATTTACATTGCTTTTTATATTAATATAATGTTAATCATATAAACGAGTAATATTTTATATATTATTCCTGAACATAGGATGCGTGTTTAGATTTAAATCTATATAAACGTGAATAACATCCATAAAATACAATTTTAATTGCTCAAATACAAATCACTGTTATGAATACATAGTGTGTAGTTAAACGTATGAATTGAATAAAGCACAAATTGATTGAAGTTCGAGGTAAGATATTGCCAATACAGACATCTTTCAATAAGTATCCCTCATAGAAGTGTATTTGGAGACATCAGCCAATCACAACATTCCTTGTTTATTCTTCGTCGCAAATTCCAAAGGAAATATCTCATCTTGACGACGGATCATAAATTCCCGAAATATTAATGGAATCTGACCTAGTTCGTTGAACGGGGAATCAGATATGATCGTTAAGTGATCACTATAATATTATTTAGTTCATTTTTAATTCAGTTAGCGGAAAATCGTTTTAAATAAAAGGTCCTGCTGTTTTGTATATATATATATATATATATATATATATATATATATATATATATATATATATATAAATACACACATATATTATTGCTTTGTGTATAATTCAATAATAAAATATCTAAAAAAAATATAAAAACAAACATAGTGATACTTTCATACTTGTTATTTTCAATAAAGTTAGGAACTAATATTTTAATGAATATAATTTTTGAAAATGAATAATTTTATTATTAAAGCAAAGAATACATTTTCAGTTATAAAATGCTTATTGATCAGATTGATTTCAATAATAAAATAAAATAGTTAATAACGAAAATAATAAAATAAAAATATAATTCATATACAAAACCCATACATAAACCTGTTTCAAAAGGAAGTTATATAAAATATTATTTAGGAGGAAAAATATATAAAGTTTTACATCAACTTTAGTTCTTTTAACACATAAACTTTTCATTTTTGTAGTTTCTTAGAACCTTTTATATTTAATGGCTTATAAACTGTAGTTAAAAGACTGGTTCATTTTGTGTTACGACCTATGAAACTGAATAATGGGTAGTTTCTTTCAAAGAACAGTAGATTGTAATACTTCTTTTCTTAATATTTAGTTAATTTTCAACAATTGTCTTCTTTATAAATTTTATATATATATATATATATATAACATACATTTGAAACAAAAATGTTAATTAACAATTTAATATTGTAAGAAAATAATGAAAAGTAAAATGTTTGTGATCACTATAGTTAATAATAACTATATAAACTACGATGATAAACTGTACTATTCATTATACTAAATTATATTTTTTTATCACATATAGCATAATAGAATAAAAGACTAATCTGAAAAGTCTACTTTCATTATCATATTATTAATTGCTTTTTAATAAATATTATTTTTAAATATTTATATATATATATATATATATATATATATATATATATATATATATATATATATATATATATATATATATATATATATATAGTAGTAAATTTTTGATCATATTTGTAATAATAATAATTCAAAACATAAAATTACAAAAAATATTTATAACAATAAATTACTAAAAATCAATACCCTTTATAACAGTTCTGTAATGTATTTAGTTTTCAAATTAATATTTCTATTCTTATAAGAATAATAACATCAATTTTATTTGTATAGCAGACTACGCTTCCAGTTTTCTTGACAGATAACTCGTACCTAAAGTAATAAATATTTAATCATTTTTTATTTTTTTATATAAATTTTCAGACAAGCTAGTAACAAGCATATATATATATATATATATATATATATATATATATATATATATATATAAATATGTGCTTGTTCTTGTATATTAATAATGTACACAGTTTCTTCATCCTTCAACTAAATCTAAAACTTCATTTTACCTTCTAGCGAAATAAGGGATTTTAGAGGAGAAACAAGTTTCAATGTATTTTACAGTAGCGTAGAATATAAAGTATACTGTACACTTAAATACATCTATTCATTATAAAAATAAGGATTATATATATATATATATATATATATATAAGGATTATATATATATATATATATATATATATATATATATATATATAACATTTTAATTGATATAGTGAATATTTTATTTAATTAATTTGTTTTATATTTATTTGATATTCGTATATCCCACTTTAAATATTTATAATGTTTCATTTTAGTATTTGTTTTTAAAAATTATATTATCATATATTTTACATTCACTTTAATCAAAATATATTTTCGATTTTATTTATTAATGTCATATCTAAAATAGCGTTGTCAAAATAAATACTAGAATAAATGAATAAATTTCAGACATATATGCACTTATTTTTCAAAAGAATAATGAAAAAATAATTAAAAAAAAAACATACCTAGACAGTTTGTTAAATAATCTGTATTGAAAGAAATGATACAAAAAACCTTCTTTTTGGTATAAAATTAAAATGTACACACGTATATGTACACACATATATCGGTATATATATATATATATATATATATATATATATATGGTATATATGTTTATAAGCAAAATGATCCGCCGCTGTTACACAATAACATAATGTCTGCTAGTAAGTCAAGTATTACATTCCCAGTCGAATCGGGTTGAAGGCATACATAGAATTCACATGCGGAATAACCATACAGAATTGACGTACAAAACGACGAAGAAGAGAAGATGAATATGAGAAAGGAAGAGACTGGTAAAAGAGAATACAATAATTGGACTCGGAATGATGCGTCTTGAATACGAAGTTGTAGCGTGGCAGGAGGTTTGATGTCCGCCACCCTCAAGTGTGAATGTAAAAAGAATTGAACACTCGATGCATAAAGCCATGGGTTTGATTTATTCTTCTTTTTACGGAAATAGCGAAACTTAATTATGCTGTTCTATGTACAAGGTGTATTGCGAAGTTACACTAAGATTTAATAATTATTATATTAACAGAAAAAAAAACTCACTAGGATTGTATTAAAAGAATACAGTAAATATGTTCATGTTGTAGAATTTTAAAATTATTAGAGATAAATTAGGAAAATTTTAATGATTATTAAATATTTTTTATCAATTTAATAAGATTGAATGAAATAAAAAAAGAAAAATGATAACGAATTCATAAATAAAATATTAATTTCCTAATTATTTTTAAAAAAAATTGTTAAAAATAATACATTTTATATTTCAATTTTGATTAAATCAATCATATAAATATATATATATATATATATATATATATATATATATATATATATATATATATATATATAAATTAAGTATAACTTTATGATAAAATTTAATATTTAAACATGTTGAACAAAACGTTATGTAGATAAGTTTTTATAATCAATTTAAAAATAAAAATTTTAAAGAATATTAATTATAAATAGTTATCAGTTTATAAACATCGTTTCTATTTATCTGCTGTAAAGGAAATGAAAATCAAATATATTTTTTTATTATGATATATATATATATATATATATATATATATATATAAGCATAAAATTAAAAATGAGTATGATAAACAATTACTTACTAAAAGCAATTTACTATAAATCGGAAATATAAATTTAATAAAAATATGTAACCAATATATTAATTTGATTTGATATTCCTAGAAGTAAAATGTGAATAAATATGAACTTCTTATTAATTTTTAATACCTGTTTAATATCGTGTATGTTTTTTAATATTACTTAAAACTACATTTTATTTTAATTATAAAAATTACTATTTTTTATAAATTATTTAATTTGCTGAAAGCTTTTAAATTCAGTAAACAAAGAATTAAAATAGAAAGTACATAAATGTATATATATATATATATATATATATATATATATATATATATATATATATACCCACACACATGTATATAAATAGAAATATAAAGAGAGATAAAACCTTTTTCGCTTTAGAACGGCAAAGGGTTTGTTTTAATTACGGACTATTGTTTCTGTCCTATAATTTGTAAATAATAATTTTATCTAATTCTCTCCTTTAATTAGACACTTTTATGCCATTTATTTAATTTGTTATAATTGCAAGTTTCGT
>CP092090.1:31701067-31731067 GCA_029203775.1 Neoneuromus ignobilis
TATTAAACATCCCAGTTTATCGATTAGAATATTATACACTCATTCATTTGAAATATATGATTACATAGCATCAGAAATCGTGTATTCATATGTAACCTTCCGCTTTATATGAATGTAAATATTAATAATCATTTCCAATTATATTACTAAATTACAATTGTTAATTATATCAACTTTAATGTTTCCTCTTTACTTTGAAATTTATTCACCTGTTATTATCTGACAATACGAAGAAGAAAATTATTTAAAATATTAATCATATGAATTTATATTTTTATGTTGTTGACAATTTTCTCTTAAGAATGCTTTTTATAATATTATATATATTAAACTAAATTGTAATGGTCACTTCTTTAACATATTGTCTCTTACAAATTATTTGAGTGTAAATCTGAAATTACAAAATTAATTATAATAAAGATATTGAAAATAATCGAGATTTCAAAGTACTGGATTATGTTGAAATAACAGTTTTCAGACAACTAAATATTAATTATAATTATGTTTTCATTTGTAATTATAATAATATGCATATTTCCAATAACTGTAATAAAATTAATTAGTAAAAAGGTAATAATATAATTATTTATTAAATTATTTATTCACTTTCACATTTTTTTATTTTAATTTAAATAAATATACTAACAACATTTAAATCTGAAACGATCGAAATGATATAATTAAAAACTATGATTTTTTATAATAATAAATAAAAATTAAATACATATTTATGTAAGAAAATTAAGTATAATATTTTATTTATTAATTATTCAACTTTATAATTATAAAGATTATTAAAAAAATATTTTAAATATAATTATTTAGAAAGATTCCAAAATTACACTAATCTGAAATAAAAAAATATCAAAATAATAATCAAAATTTTCTAGATAAATGTTAAAATTGAATTAATACCCTATAAAATTTAATCTTGTTCATTAATCTATGAATAAACTTAAATATTAAAAATTCGATGATCAAATACATGCTATCTATAAGCAAAAAAAGAATATTTTTGAATTTTTAACAAGTTTGATATTATCAGTCAAATGAACTAAAAATAATCTTAACAATTAATTTTAAAATGTATTAGATTTAATATTCAAATAATATATTTTTCATTCAGTGCTTCACAAATACTTTTAGAATACAATTGTGTATTTTTATAAGTCATATGTTTAATAATTTTCGTTTGCGTGCTACACGTGAAATACATGCCGATAGTCTTCCATCAAATTTGTTCAATTTCGTGTTATATTAACTGTATATAATTTTTCAGTTCTGTTGATTTATTAATATATTTTATTTTCGTTAAATTGAAAATAATCATTAACACATCTAAATACCTTTTTGTGGCATGTTTATATTTTCAGAAAATTTATATATATATATATATATATATATATATATATATATATATATATTGTTTTATGTATTTATTATGAACTATACTATTTTAAAAATAATAAATCATTTTTAAATGAGTATACAAAATGAAATTAAATTGTAAATATTACTTTACACACACAGAATTTACTAATCAAACATACATTTAATAATACTATTTCAGTTTAATAATTTATTTAGGATTATTTTTGTAAAAACAGATATTATAACACCACATTAATAATGAAGGTATTTTAATAGAAATAAATACTTGTACATTTATCTACTTCTATTAAAATCAAAAAAAAAATGATGAATATTTCTTTTGTTAAAATATAAATTAACCACAATATTAAAATAATTTATAGTCATATACTTTATTTAAAAATAAATTTATTTTCTATAATGAAATATCAAAATTATTTATATTTAAAAATATTTCTAACTATGTATTTCTTTATATAACTCTGAATTTGTTAAACAGAGTAAAAATATTTACTAATATATTAAAAAAAATAAGTTTAATTAAATAATTGTATCATATAAATTTACATTATATGATACATTTCTACAATAAAATGCCTTAAATGTTTTTTTTTTTTTTTTGAACAAGATAACTTCAAACACAATTGTAAATATTAAATTTTACATTTTAATTATGTTTTATTTAATATAAATAATTTAATAAAAAAATGACTTCAGTTTATAAAAACTAAATATTATTTAATGTAATATCACATACAACAAAATAAAAAATGAGCTCATATTTCTATTCTAAATAACACTATGAATATAACAAAAAAAAAAAAAACTGAAAAAAGGTTTGTATTCATTCGATAATATCTAATCCAAATATTTTCAAAACCAACAATAGTTAATATAAAATAAGCGTACAGGCGCTTACAAAGGCCGGAAAAATAAATAAAAGTACGTAGATATATGTCTTATCTGTTCGTGAGTGTAGGTTTTTCAGTACTTGTAGATAATCTTAACAGAGCTACAACGTAAACTTTGAAGTTCTTTTTTAAGCAAAAACATTTGCCGATCCACATCGTATGCTGAATAAAAATAAATAAGTGCATTGAAGCCTCAAAAGATGACAGATAAACCTTTACCGTACGTCGTATACGAATCGTATGAAAAATACATGTACTTTATTCCTCTTGTACTAAGACAGTTACGTATTTTTATCTTTTGAATGTCGAACTCGATAAGGTTTTATTAGAAAAATATTTTCATTAATATTTATCTTTATATATACATGTATATATATATATATACATTTATATATATATATATATATATATATATATATATATATATACACATATAAATAACACATACATGGTATGTATGTATGTATGCATGCAGACAGTTATGGAAAATAAGTAATTGAAATTATAAAATATCCAAAAACATTATTATACATGTCATCGTTATACATATTAATTATAATTTTTATATTTTAAAATTACAAAACACTTATAGTACAATAAAAGCCTCAATAAATTTTATAGCTGTCATAAAATAGTTGAATGATTTAATATTAATTTTCGAATATTTGCTATCTCCTCTTCTTAAAAATTTGTAATGTGGTTAATACTTGAAATTTTTATCTAAAATTTATTATTATATTTCTTTATTTTTTTTACATACATTAACTACTTAAAATTTATCTGTTTATTTATAACGGATTTAAAACCGTAACACAAAATCCATTTAATTATTTTTTTTCAAATATGTAGAATAAAAGATAGTAAATTTCACATTATAAGTTATCACATGCCACCTGCACTGATTGTCTATGATAAAAATTTATTTTTTTTAATACTATTTCAAACGATATAATTTTCGTTTAAATTTACAATTTGTCTAAATATTTTAATTAATTATAAATTACATGTATAACAAAATTAATAAGAAGTGTAATATTAAATAATAGATCAATCTATGTATTACACAATTATTTGAAAATAAATATTTTTCAAAGTTATAAATAGATATTATATTTAACCTTTTATACATACATATATTTATATATATATATATATATATATATATATATATATATATATAATTATCACATACATACATATGCACATTCATACATACATAAATTGTTTACAGTGTAAACCAGAATTGTTCATAATAATGTGAATTATGGATCATTGGTTTTCAATAAATACCTTAGAGGCATATTCTATCCATGAAGGGTTCATAGAGTTCATGTTCTATATAAAAAGTCAGTGTAAACCATTGGACAAATTGTTCTATTATAATCAAATTAATATAGAAATTATTATTCTATAACGTAACTCAATAAAAATTGTTATTATTTTAATTGCTGAAATAAATAAATAAATTTTATCTTAATAAAAATTATTTATTTGAGGTAAATATATTTAATCTACGATTATTTCTACTTGAATAATAACGATGTAAAAATATCATTTAATAATTTTTCTTTGAAAAATTTACATTTATTAATGAAATGAGATACAAAAACATTTCTTTGAACACGTACAAAAACAACATAATATCCATGTTTTGTATTTACGTAGAATATATATATATATATATATATATATTTAAGCAAATTTTCTACGAATATAAAATTTATTAAATTCGTGGAAACGAATAAACCTTTAATGATGTTTTCTTGCAAAAGACCATGTTTATTTTCTTATTCAAACATCTAAGTGAATAAAGAAAAATATTGTTATATGTATATTATTTATATATATTTATATATTTATATATATATATATATATAAAGAGAGGGGGGGGAGAATTTCAATTAAAGATCAATAAATACTATAATAAAATATAACTTCATAATATATATTATTATTATAATAAATATAAAGCTAAAATATAATATTTTTATGTGAAAAATATAATCGAAAATCAAACAAATTATTTAAAAACCCACTTTAATGTTTTCCGACTTATATTGATTCAATTATTTTATTAAAAATATGTATCATTTGCGTTTATATGTGAATTTCTTTAAGTGAATTTATTAATTATTTTTTAAGAAATTACATCATATATTGTTACAATAAAATTTATTTATACTTTTATACACATTTACTAATATTATTAGAGTCAAAAAATAATGATTATATATTTCTATCTATCTATATGTATATATATATATATATATATATATATATATATATATATATATAAATCGTATAAATAATGAAAACGCATTTTACTTTATTCGACAAATTTATTAGTACCACATCTACCAAACAACTCAAATTTGTATAGCCAATAACTACAAAACACACAAATTCTTTAAATTCGCATCAACGTAACAAGTTAAATTCAATTTCAGTGGAATTCAGTACAAAAAGTGGAAAACCAATAACAATAAATATACGTGCCGCGATGTTGTGAAATGGTAAGGGCGGCAACATAACCGAAACCGTTTCCACTAAATTAGCAAATACATCATGAATAAGCACAATTTGTCATCAGTTTTTCAATATAGACGCGCGTCGACCAGTCGTGCTGTTGTGAAATTCAGCAAGCGAGGGTCGAACTCGCGCCTACTAGCGTCCCTAACCATCCAGCAGTAAGTGTTATTGATTGTGTGGGTCACAGGAGTACTGAAACTTTGTTGTCAAGGGACTATCATTATCGTTGAATTATATAACAAGTTGCGATATTTATTACCACCCGTCCGATATGCCAGTTAAGTTTTCCACCGTGACATGTGCTCACCGGGAGCTATGTTTATGCTTTCTCTCCGAAATGAATATTTGAATTACGATTTTGACATTCGTACGTCGACTTTCATAACTCTAGATACATATAATTAAATTGATACTTACACTTAACACTCGCACGTATTTTATACTGTAACATTTATTAGCACATTAAATTACTGCTCGAATTTTGAGAAACCTAACAACCATAAAAACATGCTTCAAAATTTCACTTCAGTAATTACTAAATTCTATAATTATAACATAATCCATTAGATATTTTTTAAATTTTTTTTAAAAAGAACTTTATCTTTAAATACGAATGTATATGAACAGATTGAATTATTTATGATATTTCAAAAAATTAACCACAAAAATAATCAATAATTGATTAAAAATTATAACTGTATTTCACATACACATGACTTGTTTTTTTTTTAAAAAAAACATTAATTTATATATTTTTAAATAATGTATTTTTATTATAAAATAACTCTCTCTCTCTCTCTCTCTCTCTCTCTCTCTATATATATATATATATATATATATATATATAAGTACTCTATTAATAAATATTAAATTCAGCATGTCATTTTATTGTCAAAAAAAAAAAAAATTACAATCAATATTTTTAAAAGTAATTTATTTTAAAGAAAAATGTAAAATATGCTTTCACACAAATGAATTATCACCTCAATACCGTAATAGATTAGAAACTGTTCAATAATTACTTATTGTTTGTTTATAACAAATTTATAAAATTAATTTAGATTTTCTAACGCAGTGCTCTGATGATGATGGAATTGTTATTGAAATCTGTATCATTCTATCATTGTTATAAACAAATAAAGTGAATACTAAGTAATTATTGAACACTTCTAATATATTGTGGCATTTGATAATTCATTTGTATATAAGTGAATTTTAGTATCATATATAATACTATCAAAACAGCAGTTCTGATAGTGCAGTTCTTCGACGAAAAATACTTTCAGGAATAAAAGAATAAGAGCATTTTGAAAAGTATGAACTGGACATCATAAATTTCTGAAATAATTATTATTGAACTTCTAAAGATTGGATTCATTTGGGTAGGGAAAGGCAAAAAAAATCTAGTAATATCGATATGTTATTTAAAACACTTAAAAGGAAATAGGAAAACATCTCAATTAATTTGATAAAATTATATAGTTTAAAAACAATTTGAAAAAAATATTTATCTGTATTTTAAATCCTAGACGAGATTAAGTTTTCGTTACTAAAGGTTAATAGTCATTTAATATTGTGCACTCAATGTATATTAAAAATAATTATATATACCTGTCCAAATTTCGTATTAGTCAACAATTCTATTTTTTTTATTATTATTATTTTGATATGTATTTTTTTATAATTTGTTACATATAAATTTGAAATAACTGGAATAAAGAACCAATAATTTGCATAATATGACAAGATAGTAAATGTTATACTCTGTGACAAATTGTAGATTCATGACTCAACTGCCCTTTACAGTGGTAGCATACTGATAACCAACTTAACCGTAGTGAAAGGGTTAAATAAAATTATGTCGATTTTCCTACCATTTTTCAATTATTTTTTTACTTAAGTAAACAAGTAAAATTAAAAAAAAATACAAAAAATATTTTTTTTTACTACAATTAATATTTTTTTTAAATATATTGAGATGGTCTAATACTTTTGAATAGTACTGTGCATGTAAATTAAAATATATACGTGTATATACATGTATAGAATTATTTTTAAAAAAATGGTTATAATAGATTTACACTGTAGATAATTCATTTTTCACAAAAAATGTATTCAAATATCAGAGTTTTACTAAAATATTCAATAAATATTTATTGCCAAATATCTGATAATTAATTGCTATTTATGATATAGTGGGATATATAAAAATCAACTGTAGAATATAATTCAATATCTTTTCTAAAAAAATTTAATTTGATTTTTAATATTTTATCATAAGTTTCATTCAACAAATACTATTCTTTGATTGATTTTTTTTTCACATAAGGAAAGGTTTCTTGCAAATTATTTAAAAATGTAAACTGACGTAAAATTTTTCGTTTTTCTTTTTAAAAAAATCTTATGTTTTAATTTTATCTATGACTTATACAATATAAAATATATGTTTAAAACAAAGTTGATAATATATTTATGTTGTTTCAATATAAAATTTTAATATTTTTTTAATAAATCTGATAATTAATTGATCTACTTTAATCGATTTAACTCTTTTGCAATATTTATGTATAAAAATTTTTTTTTATTAAAAAAAAACTGATATGTGTAGTACCCACTACATGGTTTAATTCATAAAAAAATGAAAATTTTAATAGATACCAAAGAAGGATTGTATAAACAAATTACATTGTTTTTGAAGTTATATGAACAAAATGGCGCTGTTTACTTGTTAATATGTTACATTTGTGACAGAGTGTTCATCGCATACAGGTTGCTCGCATTTTACACAAGACTTTCGGGTTTTTCTGTAATGACAAGTCTGCTACATACATTAAGCCAGTTACTTTTTTTTTACCAGAGCTATCTCGAGGCCCATCATCTTTCGCAGCAGGATCAAGATGCGGCCCGAGCACAGCTTCGAAGTGATTTCGCATCACTTGGTCATTTGAAAATCGCTCTTATCAAAGGCCTTTTCTTCACTCAATTGATACGCCTTTGATTAAAACATAATAGAAACGTTTTAAGAAAACCTTTTTATTTAAAAATTTATCCATTGTAACTGACGTAGTCGCAAATCATATGAGGTTTTTTCTCATTTTCGTCATCATTATTCATTTTCGAAAGCATAATTACAAAGGTTTGGCACGTAAGAACAAATTTTATTTTCATGAAAAGCAAACAGAGATGAATACTCTGGCCTAGATTTATTGCCATTTCTTTTGGAATGTGTTTATTTTTCTCAAAGTGCCATCATCGTTAAACCTTCCGATAATAAATGTTTAGCAAGAGGTAGAGAGGTGAAATAATTATCCATAGTAAATACGGCCGCTTCCTCGATACGGCGCTAAAATCCTTATTTTTCTCGCGTATTTAAAGAATTCCAAATAACGGGTAACCATTCTCCGCATCACAAAACAAAGTTGATAATATATTTATGTTGTTTCAATATAAGGATTTTATTAATTTAAAATTAATCTACATTTTAATAAATTAAAAAAAAATACTTTAATAAACAATATTTGAAAGTGCTTTTTTTAAAAATTGTCTTTAGTTTTACGTCATTCAATTTCAGATACGATTTGAATTTAATGATGTATTAAATTAAAGTAATAATAGTTTATTATTAGTGTATAGTAATTTTATATAAATTCTGGATTTAATTTAATAATTTAATTTTAATCAAACATGAAACATTATTTTATAATTAAACTAGAATCTAAAATGTTAATATTGTTGAAATAATTTATTTGGATGTTTATTAATATATCCATTAAATGAAACAAATAATGAATTAATGAAATTAAAATATAATGAACCTGTTTTCAAATTGAGTTAATTTCAAAATTATTATTTCGAGCAAAAATGCGTGGATGTGTATAATGAATGCGGTTCAATAACTGGCGATCTATTAAAGTGAACAATATATAACAAACACATGTTATAAACAAACATTCATACCCAATAGATTTTTTCTTTTTTTTACTGATGTCGTGTGGTTGTCGGGATGCTTTTTGTGATATATGTGTGTGGCTTTCACATAGCTATGTGAGGTCTTGGACAGGGTTTCGTCACTTCCGCATGCTGCCTCAAATCCAATTGTTCGCGCGTCGCTTGCGTGATGGGTTTAATGGAATAGAGATGGATGCTAATCAAGCGTACAAATTTGGAATCGGCCCTTATAATCCGGTATTATTGTAACGAGTATGCGTGTATGCAAACGGGGCTTAGAATTTGTGCATTCAAATCTAGATCGTGATTGAATTTTAATGCGCGAATTTAATAGTTTTCTGACATTTTGATAAGTACATAATTTTTTATACGTTTTATGCTAAATAAATGAGATTCGATTTCGTTTATACAAATATTATGTATTTTTAACATGAACATACAATATTTTTTACAACACTATTAAGTGTATTTAAAAAGTATGTTTTAATTTACTGTGTTTTACATAAAATTTATTACTTTTCGTATTTAATTATTAATTAAATAGAAAAAATTACAATCTGTTTAAAAGAGCAGACTATAAATAAAATTAAATTCATATTAATAATTTTAAAATTAGAATCTCGTTTAATTTTGGGTTAATTAAATTTACTTTTGTTTTGAAAATCAATATTTTATACTGTAATTAAATTTAAATAGGAGTGTAAAAATATACATTGAACAAAATTCGTTCATAAACATTGAACAAAATGCGTATTTGATTTTTTTTTAAATTGCTTTATATTTTAAAAACTGATGTTTATATTTCAGTAATAATATTTTGTTTAATCTTTTAATATTACTAAATTCTTTGTTATTTAAATAAATTTATTTGTAATTTGATTTTTTTCTAAAAGTAGATATATATATATATATATATATATATATATATATATATAAGTTAGTTCAAATGAGACTGAACGATAGTAAATAATACAATAGTACACAAAAGAGTGTATGTCTAAACCCTTTAGTCCCATTTAGGTTAGCATTTATATCATTAATCTCTCTTTGTTTACTACTGGATGAAAGCCTGTTCAAAATTTTCTAATTCCAGCTATCCAATGCCTTTCTATTCCATTCTATTCAGATGAATTTTATTATGTCTTTCTCATCTATTCATAGGTTTATTCTTGGACCTTTTTTATATCTCTAGGACGCCAATCAATAATTTTTCATGTCTATCGAAGGTCTTCTCTTCTTGCTATTTGACCTACCTATTTCCATTTTAAACTTTTCAGCCTTGTTATAAATTCTGTAATTTTGTTTTTTTTAATCCACCCGTTTTTTTATTTTTTCTCTATGTAAATATTATTATTAACATTCATTTCCCATCTTTTTTATCTTATCTAGAGCTGTTAAATTATTTTGGGATTTAATACACATGTCCCACTGTTATAAATGAAAATAAGTAAGTGCATTGATGATTTTTTTTAATATAGAAAAAAATTTCTTTTAATGTAATAATTTTTTTCCATATTGATAACATATTTTTTTATTCATCTGTTCGCTTCATCTATAAATGTGTTTTTTTGAACTAATAAACTATGCTAAATACACATAGTTGTTAACTTCTTCCAATTTTACTCCTCTTAGTTCTATTTTCCTCTGAAATAAAAACTTACTATTTATTTATTTTTGATAAAGTTTCTCAAAAGACTATTTTTTTGTTTTATTTGTTTAATTTTTCGATTATTTTCCGAATTTATCTGGACGTATTGAGAAAATAATGATGTTATCAACAAATCTTATTTTCTTAATTATCTCTTCTTTTATCAAATTTCGTCTTTATATTTTGAATAAATATTTGAATTTGTAGCAAACTATACAAAAATTTTTTCAATTTAAATTTCGGTCTCTTTTTCGACACACGGAGTATATAATATAATTATTTGCTCATCATTTAATTACTTTATTTTTTAACAATTTGTAATTAATTATATATTATTTAAATTAACATTGCTCGTATACTTTTTAAAACTAAAACAAAATTAGCTTATAAATATTAAATGATTTCAGAGCATATTCATCTTGTGTTATTATTTAAAAGTAATCTATTAATTTTCATGTATAAATAAAATGGAATAAAATTTGAAAACCCGCATAATAATAATTATTTTTAATACAAATTTTCATTTACATGTTATTTTCGTTTATTAACAGTTGTTTATTACATTCTTTTAAAAAAATGAAAAGTAAAAAGTACATTGGATTATCATATGTATATAATATTACTAATCATTACATACTACTTCTTGAAAATGGATTAATAATATGTATTTGTTAAAAATTTTTACCTAGGTACATTAATGATACTTAATATTTGTTATAATTTTAGGTTATTTACATCTATTAAAAAATAAAATTTGTTTCATTCCATATTTCAAAAGATACAAAAAGTACTCACACAAAAACATTATTTTATTTAATACAAAATAAAATATTATGATGAGAAATTTTTAATTAATTCATAACATTATATAAATAACATATAAAAATCGTTTTCAAACATTCTTTATTTATTAAATTTACGGTTGTAGAAATTATTCAACTTTATATAAAATAATAACTGTTTCATATAAAAATAATGTTCCAGTTTGAATTCATATTTATGTAATTAAATCCTATATAATATATTTAACGTTACGTTTTAAATTTTATTTATCATTTTTTATTATTTTTGTAATATAATTTATAATTTATTTTACATAAAAAGTGTTAAATAAATGTTATTTTCTTTCTAAAATACATATAACAGAAACGTGATAAATAATCAACTTTACTTTATAAACAAAATATATAAAAACATGCAATGATATGTAATTATTTATTATTATAGCTACTAAAATAATTATCAATATCACTGTGAACTTATAGAATTTAATGATATTTATAGTAGTCATTCCATGTATCGTGTTATTCTACCATTGAGCTACTTTTCATTAATAAATTTATATATATATATATATATATATATATATATATATATATATATATATATATATATATATATATATGTGTATATATATGTATATATATATATATATATATATATATATATATATATGTGTGTGTGTGTGTAATTAAAATAAATTGTTTAATAATAATCTAAATATTCAATTAAACATATATAGTGAGCAGATTGGAAAAATTACCACAATATTAATTA
This sequence comes from Neoneuromus ignobilis, assembly GCA_029203775.1. Taxonomy (NCBI): domain Eukaryota; kingdom Metazoa; phylum Arthropoda; class Insecta; order Megaloptera; family Corydalidae; genus Neoneuromus; species Neoneuromus ignobilis. Next base: position 31,713,032 of record CP092090.1, read on the forward strand.
CCACAATTTGGTCTACAAAAATTATCTAAATATTTATCTATTAATTAAATACGAAATTGTTTTATTTCGAATTGAAACTATTTTATACCTTTATTATATTAACCGGTACAATTTGGTTTTAATTAAAAATGTTGATGTTATATATTTGATTCATTCCATTCATACAAATGTGTACATACATACATATGTTTATATATATATATATATATATATATATATATATATATATAACAATAATGCTACTTCATAATTGTAAAACTAGTATTTGGGGTTTCAACTTTGGAACAATCTTACATTCATACATTTCAACATGAGTTTTAATGCCTTAAAACAGTAAAATTACACAAACTTCGGTGAGCTTTTCTTAACGTTTTCTTTAAATGTGTTACCATTTTCTCTATTATTTTTTTACAAAATGTATATTTTGTATAGTTTATAAACAATACTTCAAATTTGGCCATCCTATGATTTAAAAAAGTATATTCTAATTTTGAGATATACAAAATAAATACTAAATTTTGTAGTGCTTAAAAAGAACAAGGAGAATAAATAAAATTTTACCTATTATTAATCTCTTACAAAAGTACTTTTCCAACGATTTAATTCCATACCGTTATACTTTGTTGAATTATATTTTGATTATATCAAATTATCATATATGTGTCGATCATAAAAATCTGATATATTTTCTTTCAAATAATACAATAATCAGCAAAAGTTCAAACTTACATTTTGAAGATAATTTTTCTAAATCAATTACATTACTCTAAAATATCTATGAATTTATTGATATTTTCTTTGATAACATATTTTTAATTTCACCCTTCTGATTCCGTTTTATTAGGTATGCTTGAATTCATCTAATGACCTGATTATCATCACAAAAATAATGTATTTTTTATAATTACGTTACAGAAACTTTTACTAGAAACTTTAGAAAAATTCATAAACATATCATCTGTTCGACTGCCTTTATTGAAAACATTAGACACATCCTAAACTTTATTTCTAAGATCTGAATAACTAGTGAGATATAAAATAATATTGATTTTTTTCCAAATATTATTCGACTAGCAATATCGTTTTACACGAATTACTTATTTCATCACTTTATATATCTGACTTATTAGATTAATAATCCAGTAATTGTATCACATTTTATCTTCATTTAAGTATAGGCAGGACTACTGCACACTTTGTCTTTCGAAACATCCCTTCTGTAATATAATTGTTCAATAATACCTTCAAGTGTTTAATAATACTGACTTTTATTATTTTAATAAACACTCCAAGTATCTTATCTTTTACGATGCTTTATGAAATTTAATTTCGTCTATTTCATAAATGAACATAAATGTTATATATATATATATATATATATATATATATATATATATATATACATACATACATACATACATACATACATACAGGGTGTTACAAAAAATGTATATCCGTTATATATATATATATATATATATATATAATAAAATAATTTACTACACAAATATTAATCAATTTTCAGAAAAAAATATTTAATGTTTTTATTAAATTTCAAAATTGTGTTTTTAAATTATAAAAAACATTTGAATAAATTAAATTTTTTAAATAGAATTGTATTTTAACAATTTAAAAAAATACGTATGTGGTATTCAGTTTTGTATTTTAGTACTAATAGCTTTATATCTAATGAACCCCAGGACTAATATAATCAATACATTTTATTCTACATTCCCCTTTTCAAAATTCATTATTTGTTAATTATATCACAATGAAAAAGCTATTTTTATAATATTCAGTTGAATTGAAAAACAGTGAACCTATTTTTCATATTTATGTGCAATATGGAAAATTGAAAAAATATATATGAGGTTTGCAAAAATATTAAAGTGAAACAACTGTTTTAAAATATAAATTCATTATTTAATATTTGACTTAAAACTCATTTAAGGTTTACCTTATTTCTTATATTAATTATTTATATACCTATTTAAATTTTATATATACGATGGTCGTTTAATAAGTATGGTAAAAAAGTAAGAAAAACTAAATTGAAAAATTTAATTAAATTAAACAATAAATTTACCATACTCATCAAATGACCCTCGTATATATATATATATATATATATATATATATATATATATATATATATATATATATATATATATATATATATATATTTATATATATATATATATATATATACACACACACACACACCCGTCCCTCAATTTAGGCGGGATTTTTTTACGCGAGTTTTTTTACATGGCAAATTATACCTCTATTTACGCGGAACTTTTTTACGCGGTATTGACTTACGCAGCACTTTTTATACGCGGCCAGATAGATTTCATTTTATATAATTTTTTATGGAATTCATTATATATTAGAGTGATGCAGATTCTTACTTGAACGTATAAAAGCGCGATATAAATATATAAAAGGTTGATTGTTTTGAATTACAGTAGCGATAGTGACACCGAATAAAATTTATCTACTTTTGTTTCCTAAAACGTCATTATTTTTTTGTTAAGCTATGTGAAATAAATATGTGTTTCTACAACTTTACTAGCTTTTATTTCCAATATTTTTTCTATTGTACTGACAGACTCAATTTACGCGATTTTCATTCGCGTAAAACGAATCCACGTGGAACAGATACTCCGCGTAAATTGAGGGACGGGTATATATATATATAAATATAAAGAGATAGAAAAGGGAGAAAAAGATGGGGAAATAGACGAAAAAATCCTAATAAATAGATAAAAAGTCTAGAAAAAATGTATTCATCTGGATTTTCACTTATAGATTACCATTTTTTGTTACTAATAGTTGTTTCTCAATTCAAAAAAAGAACTTATTTATGTTAGTTTACTATTATTATTTGTGGAATGTAAAATCTTGAGTTATACAGCATGATTTTCCTATATCAATTTGCATTTATTAATAGGCTGGAAATCTAATCTTATTTCATAAATTAATTTTTCGTAATATGATTCTACAGAAATAGCTTCACTTTGTTAAAAAAACATTATCCTGGTTTTAAATAATCTTAATCTAATTCGTTCTTTATATATGATTGACTTTTTTCCTCTACCTACTTTCAAGATCTACATCTTTCTAAAAAAAACATCTTGAACCATCATTAATACTAAAATTCATTTCCAAATATCAAATTATTTTTCCTGGTGGCTATAGTTACATTGAATTTAAATGTATGAAAAAATTCCTTGATTTCACAAGTCTTCTTATATAGAAAATAATTTCAAAAAACACTTTACAATAATAAAACCTTATATTAATAACAATTTAGAATACTTAGTATCTATAATAAATTTTTGAAAATTTTTTGCATGTATAATTTAAAAATTCGGAACAAATTTACATCCAAAAATTTATTTTAAAATAATTATAATTATATATATATATATATATATATATATATATATTGTTTGTAAAATTTCATATTCAAATAAATTTAATAAAGATAATTAAAATATATATACAATTTTTATAAATAATACTCTTTTATATATAAATGTGCTTAAATAAATTAAAACCCTTTTCAGTACTATAGTACAAATATACATTATTTTTATAAAACAGTAAAACATTTATCTTTACTTCAAACCACAAAACATTCATCCATTTATATTAACAGTTCAGCTTTTGTATAAAACGGTTGATATATGTGTAAATTATTTTTTCCTCGTGTGATACGATTTTTCTTTATCTACTTTTCATATTATATAAATTGTGACAAATTATTTTAATAGAAAAAATATTTACGTTTTAACAAAAAAAAACATTAATTTCTACTATTAAAAAAAATATAATTTATTAGACAATATTTCAATATTAACTTAATTTTTTTATAAAATTGTGATTATTTATAAAATATTTATGAACATTTTCATAATTATTATTTTTTAATAATGTATACTGTATTTTAAATGGATCGCAATTTTTATAAACTCTAACATTTTTCAAATATCTATAATTAAATCGTTTTAATTGAATTGAATGTAAAAAAAGTAATATAAACATAGAAAAGTAATTAAATGTAAAGATTATTTTGTATATAAAACATATTTTTATATAGAATTGTAATTGGATATTTTATTTACACACACACACACACACACACACACACACACATATATATATATATATATATACATATGTGTGTGTGTCTTTCATACAAAATAAAAGTGTATATATAGAAATTAGACTTATTTTCCTCATCCTATAAAAAAATTTTGGAAGTTTCATTTACAATTATATTACAAAAAAAATAACGAAAAAACTTGAAAAATATTGAAAACTTCGTACATTTGTTTCTCTTATTACATTTTCGTCTTTTTAAAATGATGATGCACAGTGAGAAATACATTAAGTTTTTTCGATAAAAATCGCACAAACCTCGTTCGAAGTTCGTCGACAATGTTCGTGCTAACATAGACGTTTGCAGAATCCAAATCAGTGTAGAGTTCAAAGAGATACAGCGTAGTTCCAAGAAGTAAATAAGCAAGGAAGATGTGCTAAGAATGAAGAGTTGGAGTTGTGCACGTAAAGCAGTTCTTTAAAAGGACACAGAAGCCTGACAGATGAGGGAGGATGGATGAATAAGATGACACAAACTTGAGGCACTATTTGAAAATCTTTCATCAATAATATGATTCGTTGTTGAGATCATGCGTTTTTGTTATGTTGTCAGCATATATTTAAGAAATATTTTGTTGAAAATGAAAAACATTTTTATTTTTATTTCTAATTGTGAAGAAACATTTTTCTTTAATGATATTTTTATTAAAAAATATTTATTTAAAGAACTTAAAATAATACTTTAATTAAAATATGATTCTTAAATAATGGACGATACATAATCGGATATATAATAACAGAGTTTTGATATAACAAATTAACATGTATTAATATTAAAAATATCTTTTTTTAAAATCAAATTTTTAAATTCTTTAATTTCGGTTTTCTACATTAGGAAAATTCAAATAAATTATTTAATACTTTTATATAAATATTAGAACATTATCTCAATTTCAAAATTGATGAAATAAATATTTACTTAATAAATAATTCATTCGACTTTTACAAATATTTTACATGTATTATATTTATATCTTTGTAATTAATATATATATTTTTTGAAATTTGCTTGAATGGCAGAATAGAAATACTTAATCTTTGCAACTCTCCACAAATCGATACGTTCCAAGTCGATTTTCGTGCGCATGGTGGCTTCAGTCACGAAGCCCATTTTCATACGGGTAGCAATATAAATCATTTTAATCGCAACTGAGCAAACAAGCAATTAACCATTTTGTAAATCAAAATGAATCTTTGCAAAGATTATGTTTGGTTACGAAATTAAAAATGTATAATGTACATATGCATAAATAAGAACGTGCGTGTGTATATTATAACATTTCTAAAACTTTAAGTATGTAAAAATAAATTTACTTAATGTATTTTTTATGGCGAATATTAAAAGTATATTTCAACACAATATAAATTGTTTAATTAATACTTTTGACGTATATAATATTTTCTGTACAAGCATCTCTATGTAAAAGTTGTTCTTTGTTAGTTTCATTTTACATAAAATCTAATTTTAAAAATTCTGCGATGAAATAAAGAAAATTAATTTTTCATCAGAACACACCTGTGAAATATCTTTTAATGTAAAAAAACAACTTAAGTATTTGATATTTATTTACTTTGTTTTTTAATACTTACAAATTAATATATATATATATATATATATATATATATATATATATATATAAATAATTTTAACTAAATATAAGTTAATAAAAATTTAAATCGAATATACAGAACAATTTACAATCAATATACATTACAAAAATAAAAAGTAAAATATATTAAATATTTTTTTTTGAAATAAGATGAAACGTATTATTTTATTTGTTAATTTATAAAAAGAACTTATAAATATTTAAAGTGTTTAGAACTTAATTTGTAATATACTCAAATGTAATAATCTTTATAAATTATTCATGTTTTTTTCATTTCTTAATAACGTTACTAAATTAGACATTTCTTTATTCTTGAAATAATTTGCGTTCATGTTAAAATTCTCATTATAATATTGAAACACCTGTATGATAATAAAGTCAACATAATAGTATAAATATTTACACATGTTTTTACACCATTAAAAATAAAAACTATTATATAATAACATTTTCATATTTAAATAAGATGATAGATTATACATACATATATATATATATATATATATATATATATATATATATATATATATATATATATATATATATTCCAATCTAAGTTAATTATCATTATGTGCAATATGTATTTCTTTTAATTAATTTGTAAATTATTTTTGTGAATTTTTCCAATATCGATTGCATATATATATATATATATATATATATATATATATATATATATATATATATAGTTAATTATCAATATATTTCATATTCAAGTAGTACGTCGTATTATATATATATATATATATATATATATATATATATATATATATATATATAACGGCGTACTACTTGAATGTGAAAATCCGATGCAACTAAAAATGCTACTTAAAACATTTTGAGAGAACAGAAGATCTGGACTAAAAATACATTTTAAATAAAACCATAATCATATTTTAGAACTTTGTATAAAAAGTCGATATACACTTAGGAAGGTACAATTCAATCAACTAGTTCTTAGAACAAGTTGATTAAAAAAATCTTAAAAAAATATTAGGCTATAATAAATAGTAAAATATCCAGAAAATAGATGAAGATTTAGATTATAACAAGAAATAAAATATATTAAAACTAAAACCGTCTGACAAATGTGTACTTTCTGCTTGTATATTAGTTAGAAACTTGGATATTGAATGCAAAATGAAACAAAAACTTTTGACAGTTCAACAAAGTATAAAAAGTACAATGTTAGGAATTTGAAAATGCGATTGGAAAACATGTAAGTGAATACAAAAACAAATATAATAGAATCAATAAAATAACTAAAATGGACATAGGATGGGAACGTAATAAGATAAAAAGACAATAAGTCAATAAAGATCATTATAGAATAGCAACTAAAATACAAAATAAGACCAAGAAAGAGACATTATCAAAAATGGGAGAATAAAATTGTGATACTGATTAAAAGTCAGAGTTTGATGACAGTGGTAGACGAGAAAAAGTGGAAAACTTTTGAGAAAAGCTTTAAGAAGAGTTAGTAATATTCAATAAGATATTCATCTAGCAATGGATTAAATTAAATCATGATGATGATACATGCACACACACACACACACACACACATATATATATATATATATATATATATATATGTGTGTGTGTGTGTGTGTGTGTGTGTATGTATATGTGTGTGTATATACACGCACATAAAGAATATTTCTAGTAAAAGAATGTAAATAATATTTTGAACATATAAAACTTCAAGAACTTTTAAGAAACCGATATCATTTTTTATTTATTTAATAACTTTTTTAATAATATATATATATATATATGTATATATATATATATATATATATATATATATATATTATACACAAATGATCGATCATGTAAACAAATAAAACAATAACCTCGAACGTCGCATTTATTAATATTTCTAATCGAAAAACCTCATACGAAATCCGATATTAAAAACGATATCAAAAAATAGAATACTCATAAAATAACGTCCACTAGTAAACTTTTCATTTGCGTATCCTGTATGTTCTATTTGACTTTCTTCAAGTGTGTGCGTATGTGTATCTTTCTCGTTTGTAATCTAAGAGCGTTTTCTACTTCTGTAGAGAATATCATACATACATACATACATCATATGTACATACACACACACACACACACACACATATATATATATATATGCGTGTGTGTGTGTAATACTTGGAAGCAACTGATGAGAGACGTATACAAAGATATTTTCGAAGCTTTCTCTTCGTTGAAGTGTGTTTGTAGCTTTTAGAGTGTCTGTGAGACAGGGGACTATGTTTTCGGAGACAGGATCTCTCGAGCAGGTCGTATTCAGTGAACCATCACGATAAGTCAATAATCAATATCGTAAACTCTCTAAGGCTTATTTAAGCTTCGCTGACTGGACATCACCTTCATGGTTATGTCATTCTTATGACGTGACTGACATTTTATTTACGTTTTATAATGAACTTATTTTTCTTTATTTACTTTACTTCTATTTTTGTTTACCACAAACAGTGTCACGAAATTAACTCGAACGAAAAATGGATTATTTTATTACACATCGTTAATAATTTTATGAAGCAGTAATGTTATTTAATTGAATTTTTATTTCATATACCTATATATAGGTATATGAAATATATATGTATTATTTTTATATACAAGTCTGTATATTGTGAATAACAAATTTTAATTAAATGAATCGAAATTATACAATTTTAAATTATTGTTTTCTATTTATAAATATTTAAATTGAAAAACTAATATTTCATATAATATTAACCTTCCTCAAGAATAAAAAAATTGAAAAATATTTATTAGAAAATTTTTGTATGAAAATATACTTATATGTTTTAAGACAAAATGTTGGACATAATTTTTTACTTAATGTACACAACCACTTTATTTACTGTTTAACTTTAGTCACGTTTCAGAGTATAGGGATTCACTTATAAATTATTAAAAAAATGTACAGTGGCACTGTAACATTCCTTTGTAACATATTGATGATATTTCTGGATTCAGTAGAATGGTATTTAATTCTTGCATCTTAAAAAACTAATTACGTTATGGTTATTTATTACCGGCCTACATACGTTATAATTAATCTTGTTGATGTATATGTAAAGATAAGAAATTTTTTACTTTATTTCGAACGCATTAATTTTGTTCACGGCATTCTTTCGGCGTTTAATCATTCTATACACGCTCAGGTGTGTAATAATATATAGCACGAAAAAATCAAATTCGAAACAATGATTATTAATTTGATATTTGCGGACAACAATGATTATTAATTGAATATTTTGGTCACGTTTAAATAATTACTTTTCTCATATCTCTGATCAATGGTTACAAATGCGATACAATATTTTGACAAATACAAACACCGATTAAATAAAACACAGCTACCATAAATATGGAGGACTGTAAATGTTTAAAATAGACAAAATTTACAATGGCCGTGGAACTATGCATTTACATGTATGTTTTTATATATATATATATATATATATATATATATATATATATATGTATGTGTATTAGGTATTTAAAATTATTTCCCCCAAATTTTACTATGATTGTATAAATTTTATTATATGATTTGTTTACTACAGTCAGTCATTGGTTTTTGATTATTTTATATTAGCATTAGACTATGACAGCACAAAACAGTGATAAACCGAATTGGAATTTATTCTTATTAAATTTGAAAAAATAATAAGAATTTTAATACATTTAATTAAATTATCGAAACAAGTTAGTTTTATCATAGTTGAAATATTCCTTCAAATCAGTTTTTTTTTATTTCATTTGTAAATTTCTGTCTATGAAAATTTAAATATATATATATATATATATATATATATATATATATATATATGAATATAAATACCTTAATTATTAAAAAAATACTGAATAGAAATAACCTGTTTGTAATTTTAATATCAAATAGTATTTTATAAAAATAACTTTAAAAGCATTAGCATGTAGGAATGAATTTTTTATAAATGTTTTTATGTTCCTAATACATATTTTTGTACATAAGTATCAAAAGTCAGATACGTTTACCTTTTGCGAATATATGTATATGTATAACATAACAAGTCTGATAAATTTTAAATAAGGGTAATTTATTATTAAATAAAATACTGGTTATTTAAATATACATTCGATAAACATACATATGACCTCAAGTTGTGTCTCAGAAGTGACATCCTAGAAAAACGTCAAGTTAGTATTAAATAATATATATGAATAAATGTTTTTTTCTGGCATATGTCTAAATCCATATCTCAGTATATAATAAATAACAACTTACCTAACATATATCAATTTTGTTTACGGTTGGAAGTTTTTCCCAAAAAATAAAATACACTCGATGTATTTATTTTTGATACAGCACACAATTTCAAAGCAAATATTAAATAAACAGTAAGAAAAGAAATTGTGGATAAATTTAGTTTAAACATGTAAACACAAGCTAAAAGCATCAAGTTATTTTCTTAAAGCATTGACCGAAAAAATGTCAACAAGTTAGTATTAAATTGTTTATAGGAGTAAATGTTTTTTTTGACACGTGCCTACTAAAATCTTATTCGCTTTATTCGCAATGTCGTCTACAAAAGGGACACCTGACATGGCATCGTTGCGACGTGTAAATCCCAAGAGCAGTTGCACACTACGTCCATTTCCTATTCGGTAACGTTGTACTCTCACTTAACGTTAATGTCAATTCCTCCTTGTGACGAGCATGCGTTCTGTGTACGATTATCACATATTGCATAAAATAGGTGTACGTGCTTTCCTCTCACTCTTACACATTTAGTCACTTAGCTAACGCATGAATATTGCTGTTTCAATTTGAGTCAACGCACACGGGACGTAAAGGCCTCAGATACACCTGACACATCATACCTACATAAGTTTAATTCCCAAAAGATGTTCATGTCACATATAGCTGTCTGCTATCTTGTCGTCAACGTACCTTGGCGGCTACATTTTCAAACGTAATTTTAATCTAAATATTTCTTTTACTTTTTAAAATGAACAAACCAATATAAATACATTTCAAGTAAAACACATACATGTATATATATATATATATATATATATATATATATATATATATATATATATATATATATATATATATATATACAAGAAAATTTTCTACATTTGTGTTTAATAATTATTGATTTTGAAATTAAAATTAATCATTCAATTAATTATTAAAAAAATTAAACTATCAAAATAGATACAGTTAATTACCACATACTTAGCAGACGTTATTTTCGATCAAAATTTAATGTCATTTTTACCAAATATGAAATCTAAAAATATTAAAAAAAAAATAATAATTGTACAGAGATCAACTTACAAATATTTCAAAACATTCATGAATTTTATGTTATAGATTGATTAGAAAAGATTTTTTTTATTTATTTTAATACAATTTTTACTATATAATGTTAAATTATAAATGAAAGTTTTCAATATTTAAAAAGTCATATAAAGAAGGAAAATAATTAACATTATTAATTTCAATAAAGTATATTAATTTTACTATGAGTTAAATTTACTTATTTGTAAAATTAAACTTCACATAAAATAAAAAAATTATTAGAAAATTAAACTCCCTAAATCCTTAATTGACTCCCTAAATCTCTATTACTGTTACATTAAATACTTTTTAACACTTGTTTGGTACACAATCTATTCCAGAATTATAATATTTGGTATATTGATGAATATTTTTTATATAATATCACAGAATTTTTTTTTTATATTTTGTCAATATTTTAATAATGATTTATATTTATGTTTTAACATTATCAATTTTTAAATTTTATATTTTTGATAATATAAAAAGAATAGATTATAGGGATTTCTTTTTATTTCATAAATGGTTCATATTTAATTCAAAAAGCATTTATTTTTTTAAAGTTGTTTCGAAAATAATATTTTATATATTAAACTATTTTAATTTAAAGCATTATTTTAGCGATTTTTTCTTTAAAAATATTTTCAATTTTTTATTTAAATTAAATAAATCTACAATAATTAATTAACATTTTATTAATTATTTTTATATTTACTTTCATATAATTATTGATAATTATATAGATATATACATATACATGTATATATACACATATATATACACACATATGACTTTGTGTATGTCATTACTGCCTGTTATGTGAGAAATTGCATTAGAGCCCTGATCAGAGAGGTAAGTGTAGTGTCACTTTATAAAAAAACACTATTGAAGTAGGCAACGAGAAACCATTTCAATTAAGCTGTACTCTCCAGTATAAATATCACTAATACTTGCTACTTTTCTAATTAAAAATAATATACATACATAATACATATATCTATATTATATACATATTTATTTTAGATATCAAAACTATATTTTGAAATATTTGAAGAAATTTTGCACAAAAAGTAATATATAAAACAATATGTTAATTTGTTAATATAATATAGTAGTTATCAGTAATTAAATAATATTCTAAAATGTTTGATAAAATTTCATAAGTAAAATAAGAATTTTAGAAAATATTTTATAGAAAAATTTAGAGTAATGTTTCTTTTTTCCGTCAATAAATAAATATATTATTATAGAAATTATTTCAAAAATAATTTTATTTTCTATTTAAAGGAAAATTTAAAATTAATCCTCGCTAAAAAGTCATCTTTTCATAATTAATTTTATGTCAAAAATACATGATTATTGCGTGATCTTAATAATAAATACATTTTATGAGTACTTCATTAATTTATTAAATATTTACATTTCAAATAAAATATCCTGAAATAATCTTACTATTCATTGTCTAAATATTAATTGTATTTCCATTCCAAACTATAATTATGCTTTTGTTTTGTATAATTTATTACAAGCCAGTCCTGTCTTTATACTATTGTACAAGTAACCCACGTTAATCTTCTAAAATCGCTAGTTTACTGTGAGTTAGTACTTATATATTAATGTGTCTTAACATTTCATTTGTATAAAAGACTTAATTAAAATAATAATATCTTTCAACTGGCTACATTTCATTTTTCACATTTTAATGATATGTTTTCAAAAGGATTAATAACATTGATTTATATAAAAAATAAATATAAGAAATTCATAACAGAAATTGAAATCATTCCTTTCTAAAATAACACTGTCATTACGTAAAAGTTGTTGGTTTTGATAAGAATGTAAATTATTGTTTTTTAGAGGGAAATTAGAAGCTTTTTGCATTTGGAAACAATTCAGCAAGGCATATTTGAGGTTTATTTTATAATAAAAAATATTTTAATCCTATAATCGTAATTTTGATTATTTTTTACTCAATATTAATATTTAATTCTTAAAACATAATTAAATATCAATCATACAAATTATTATAACAATTTTTAAACAAAATAATATTTTACATGAAATAATAGTTTAACACTGTTATTTAATTTAATATATTTTTTCTATGGTATTTATTGTGAAATTTCATGTATATCTAAAATAAATTAATTAATCATGAGTAGATTTAAAATCATTTTGATTTTTTTTTTAAAAAAAAACATTAAAATTGTTCCAGAGAAGGAAAAGATTTCTAATAATCGGAAGTTAAATATAAATTAAAGCTTCTGTAGTGAAAAATCATACTTTTATGTATCACGAAGAAATTTTTCTTGAATAGATATCAAATAATTTTTATAAAAAATTATGTAATTATTCCAAAGTATTGAAAACCTGTGAGTAGAAATTACTCATAATTTCAAAATCAAAAATTAAGTAACGTTACAACTCCAAAGTTATTAAGCACACATTTTCAAATTTGATAATTAGATACTAAATAAAAATAATTCCATTTATTTAATAATCAGATGACTTACTTCATATCTAAAAATCTTCTCAGTGTATAATTAAATCAGTTATATATTTTATAACATTAAAATAAACTTATTTTCGTGATAGTCATAAATTTCTTAATTCTTCTAATTAAATTATCATTCAATGCATGTCACGTGTCATTTTATTTTCCTTCTATGTTACCTCTAGAGCTTATAATCTTAACAATTTCAAGAATATATCTACATAATATAATAACTCAACCGAGATGAGCAGAAACGTGATCTTGATTTAGTATTTACTTCTTCATCCAAACATATCATGTCAAGTGCCTCTTACATATCATTTGTCACAGTAACTACCATAATATCTGAAGTCCTTCAAAAGATAGGTAAAGAATGTGTATACAATTTATTCTGTCAAATCATGTTTTCTCTTTTGAAAAGATATTTTAGATATAGTTTTTTAAGATGGATTATAGTTTTTTATTAGTAAAGAATTCCATTTTGTATTATAACTATCATAAAAAACATACTTAGCGTTGTTTTGATTCAATTTTGTTTATTATTTTTATTTTATTTTCACGTCATTTTTATGATTGTGCTTTTTGAAAATTACGAAATTTATAAACATTATATATATATATATATATATATATATATATATATATATATATATGTGTGTGTGTGTGTGTGTGTTTATTGTTGGTAGTTATTATACTAAAAATAAAATTAATTCTTGAAATTGAATCTTAATGGATTTGTACCTTAAAATAAATTTATCAGTTATAGACACTATTGTAAATACAACTCCGTATTTCATTAACACATTTAAAAACGAAGAATTTAAAATTAATTCCTAACTCAAATTTCACTAAAACATAAATGTAATCATCCGATCTTAAAATATATTTTTTATTGTGACAAATATGTGTTTATATTTAAAATTGTTCACGTATTTCAATAAATAACGTATTTAAAACTATTTTAATACACAAAAGTATTTTTTACAAAACAAAACAAATAATAAATATAAACCAGTTGTATGTACTGTTGTTAATTATTATTATAGAATATTTATTCATTCTAATCACTTCTTATCAATCAAAATTGAAATTTTTTAAGTCATATTATATTTTCCAGTTTAAAATTATAAATACCTTAAGAAAAAATGTTATTATAAAATGAATAATATCGATTTTAAAACTACTGTGTATCTATAAAAAAAACAGATTATTTATCATTTTGGTTTCATTTATCATTAGCCTGTAGCCAATACTGACCATGCTGCTTCCCAAATCAGATATTTTTTGTCTTCCCAGACTAGTTCCATCGTGTTTTTTTTGAAATATGTCTACCTCAAAAAGTCATCTTAGACAAAAAGCGACTTTAAAATGCCAGAATTTATATTGGCCACATAACCCCTGGAGTTAATGTGAGACCAGTACCTAGAGAAATTAATCCCTTTAGTGAAAGAAACCACTCCTGAGATTCCTAGTTCTATCTCTTTCTCTTTCTCTCTCTCTCCGTATAAATATATATATATATATATATATATATATATATATATATATATATATATATATATATACAAATAGATAGATAAATAGATATCTTAACTCAATTAGTGTAAATAGTAAACTAATTTCTTTACAACTATATAATAATATTTATATTATTTTACGTATTTTTTCACACTTAAAACGTGAATATATTTTTACTCAGAACAAATTTATTAAAAATATAATTATATTACACATCTTTTTATTTTGAAATTATATATATATATATATATATATATATATATATATATATATATATATATATATATAATTTGAAATACCATTTGAACGAGTTATCATTAACAATCAGTTTTATATTTCATTTATCCTAATATAAATTACCCTCTAGGGGGAATAAATTATGATCAAATGAAACAATAATAACTAATTCAATGTTACACTTACCTGTACATCAAATTGACGTAATTACATACACCTGTGTTACGGAGATGCTTTTGCAAAATCAAAGCGTTTCTCTTTGATTTGAATTCCAGATTGGTTTATGTATATTTGTATACCTTATAACTTGTATCAACTGTGATGAAATTTACTTTGCTTATATAAATATTTAGTTTGCATGTTCTTGCAGTATATATATATATATATATATATATATATATATATATATATATATATATATATAGGGTAATTAATTTCACATTAATTAAAAAAAAGTAAATCAATCAGTTGAATTTAATGTAAGTGCTTGAGTACACGTGTCTCATGTTTATCAATAATAGTCAAACATATAAAATTTAATCATGAAAAATATGATCTTTTGACATCTAATTCATGTAATAGACGTGATATATCTACACGGCATATGTGTGATTCGACGCACTTCAATTTTAAATAGATTTATTACGTATGTACAGATGACAGCAAATGTATATAAGAATACAATGGCAAAATATAACATAAACATATAATGTTTATGGATACATACACTTTCAGTAAAATAAAAATGTTAAATGATAGTTTATTGACATATGTGTTATATCATGAAAATGTTAATGTATTTCTATAAATAAGCATGTTATTTACAATGTTATCATTAATAATAGCTTCAAAGTGCATGTTATTTAAATAAAATCTTAAAAAAAAATATAATTTCAATACTATTTGTTTTTTGAGACTGGCAAATTCACTTTTACACAAAAGAATTATTACTCTCATTGAACATTTTATTGAATACTTTATAATATCTTATGATACTAGAGATGATACATTTATGTGAAAATAATTGTATTAATATATATATATATATATATATATATATATATATATATATATATATATATATATATGTATTTTTATATTTAAACTTGTACACTGGTCAATATAAGCTATATATCAGCATATTGTATCATATATTAAAACTCCTGATAGGTCAAAAATCTAATTTTGAAGTATATAAAATTATAAAATTTAAACATCATACATGATCAAACGATTTAATTATAAAAAATGTGTCATAAAATGCTGGCTGGCTATTTAAATTACATCTTAACAAATAATTTATTTGGTGTCCGTTTTCTAATTTTCCGTCAATTCTCATGTTTAGCCAAATATAAAAGAATTGTTGCATTACCTTTTGCTGAAAAAATTGTCAAGCAAATTATTCATCTAATTATATTTTTTTATCGTGGATAATGACAGTATTTTCCATAACACAGATTTTGAAAGAACTGAATATTATTATCACATCTTTTCAAAATGAACTACATATTTCACAAAATGTAAATTCAGTATTGAATTTAAGTTTTATTCCAATAAATAGAAAACCTCAAATTACCATTTAATAACAAACTATGTTTCAGAGTTATTAATTAGTCATTAAAGTTATCAAACAAAATTTCACAAACTGACAGTACATATCACACTAATCAGTACATTTCTATACTAATCAGTACATACCACAAATAAACATGATATTCTATTAGTCCATAACAAGAGTTTTATAAAAAATTCTAAAAATATGAGTATATCTGTATAATCGTTCTTGTTCACATGTGCATATAAATTTATATGTACATTTAACAATATTTTAAAATCAAATCACCCAAATATAATTACACGATTGCAATTATAATAATACCTACAAATATTTATCAATATTTTTGAATATAGATGTGCTCTCTAATTAATTAAACAAACTGTGCAGTAATTGTGAAATTTCAATTAAATGTATTATTATTTATTTAGTTAGTATATGAAATGTAACAGAAATACCTTTTTCTAATTACTTTCAACGTATCTTCTGGTATAATAAAGTACTTCTTCATCTCTCTATTAATTATATTGTAACTAATATTTCTCCCTAACTTCGCTTTCTTATTTCATTACAACACTCAGAATTAATGAAATGAGTTGTAGCTTACGCTATACGTGAACGTTTGGTTCATGCAGAATGAAGCACTATGCAATTGTGCGATTCCCTGAAGTGACTGACTTGAAAAATATTCGCATTCTTTTCAACTTGTTTATATTTTTATAAATATAATGCTTCATTAGTGTTCAATATACTATGCTTTTATATATATATATATATATATATAAAGATTATTATATACAGTTCTTTATTAAATGAAACAAAATTTACACATCATACTTCTAATGTAATAGAATTATTTACATGTGTAGAAAATACATACCTATGCTTCATTTTTGTAGAAAAAGAATAGAATATTTAATTGAATTTTATTTGCATTGTTAATAAAAAAAATAAAGAAATGAATCATATATATATGTATATATATATATATATATATATGTATATATACATATATATATATATATATATATGTATATACGAGGGTCGTTTTATGAGTATGATAAATTTATTTATTGTTTAATTTAATTAATCTATT